>CM039615.1:175741-420622 GCA_022457205.1 Saccharum spontaneum | reverse complement strand
CGCAAGTCTTCGTGATCTTCCTGCGGACACGAGGTACCTTACCTCTATATCTTGCTCTCAGCTAAGACTGCTCCATTAATTTGCCTGTTTTTGTGAGTTTCTGCAATCTATGTACTTGAACTAACTAGCTACCATAGATTGCTACAGTACTATTGTTAATTAATACTCCAGTATGTGTGTGCGCGCGCAACAAATATAACATACTGGAATCTGAAAGTCTGAGTGAACTTTATTATATTAACCACAATCTTATCTAACTAATGAACACAATAAAAGTGCTAGTGCTATAAGATAAGCCATATAATATATATATTTCATTCTCCTTTGCTCTTGCTTCATAAAATATATATTATATGGCTTTTTCCCTAAGTTTTATTAGATGAGACAAAAGCAGTACAAAAGAAGGCTTACAAATAAAGAAAACTCTTATTTGTTTTCATTTTTTCGTTGTGGGCTAATATAGCTAGTAATTTGAAAGACTTTATAGAGCAACTGAGGCAATTTTAACTAATAAAGCCTCAAAGTACTTGGTTCATAAGGTTAACATTTTCTGATAACTGAAAAAATATATTAAGGCTTTTGTATTTCCCTCTTATTGTATTTCGTTCCAATTGTGTGGGGTTTTTTTGGTAGTTGTATAGTAGTGTCGAATACCGCTCTGATGCAATATTAGAGCAGCTGTCCTGATGAAGGCACAGAGCCTACCTCTTGTGGATGTTACATCTGTTTTCGTTATACTCTTGTCTGAATATTAGGTATTTGTATGAATAAATTGCAAATATATGCCTTGACTAAAAGAGTAACTAGCATGTATTTGCACAACATATTAGACGGTATGAACAACAGCATCATGTGCATATTAGACGGCATGAACAACAGCAACATGTGCTAAGAAAACATGATAAAATAATAGATTATAGCGTGCCACATGTGCTGACTGTTGGCAAATGAAATCACTTGTCCATAAAACGAAAGATTTCACTTGGTTAATTTCGGAATATGAAGCATGACAAAAAAAACCTACTACAATGCATTTATATCAAACATACGAGGCCGATCTGAACACATCGTACATACTAATCGTTCATTAAATAAAAACTAAAAAACGAGGGCTGGGCTGCCCAAGATCACTAATTAACCAGATTTTGGCAAACTATTCACAATGGTGCCATGCGCCCAGGCCGAGAGTGGTGGTGTTCTTTTGTTCCCACACATGGACTTAGTGGGATGGTGGAGGATTTTCCTATATATAAATAGGTAGTCGACTTCCACTAGGAAGGCATCAGTAAAAATTCAACTGTCATCATCATATAGTGTGGCGATGGAGATTATTAGAATTTCCACGCATTGCATGGGCCAGGCTGATATAATATATGTTCTAACAACCAACGATATCAGCTTTTACTCAGCTGATTGAGTTTATGGTCCTTGTAAATTAGCTTGTACTCAAATTTGGTACATCTCTAGTTATAATATGTAGTAGCTTACCTCTAAGAACTGTCAAAAGGCTCGTTAATTACAGCATAACGTATATTCATGTTACATGCTTATAGATCATGTCAAAAGTCAGAATAATTGCTTGTTTATACATAACTATATAGGAAGTTCGTGATTTTTCATGTCTGATTGAATTTATTGAAAATTGTGTTTATCAATTTGGTTCACTAGGTACCTGGTTTTTATCGACGATGTGCAGCGACCACATATGTGGAAAGATACAGTACGTGCTTTGTTGGAGAAGTGCCAAAATTCTGGGATAAGTAGCAGAATAATTACGACCACAAGTGTTCATTCTGTCTCAACTGCCTGCAGCTCCGGTAGTTACGTGTACAGAATGCAATGTCTTGGCCAAGATGAATCAGAAGATCTATTTTGGAGGAAAGTTTATGGTTGCCAAAGTAATCCTCCACGTGGTTCTCCTCTAGACGAGGGTTCAAAGAGCATCTTCAGCAAATGTGATGGGCTACCACAGGCACTTTCCAGCGTTGCAGAATATTTGGGTGCAAATGCAGATCGTCTGGAGCGCCGTGACTGTGAGGACATGGGGCGAGACCTTGGGACAAGATACCTATCAGGCGACCATGATGTCTTCAGGGAAATGCGAAGATCACTTGTTCAGTGCTGTCACAGATTGCCTGAATATGATCACCGGGTCTGCTTGCTTTACCTAAGCGTCTTCCCCAGGGCCCATCATATCAAGAACAAGAGCCTAG
Source organism: Saccharum spontaneum (assembly GCA_022457205.1). Classification (NCBI taxonomy): domain Eukaryota; kingdom Viridiplantae; phylum Streptophyta; class Magnoliopsida; order Poales; family Poaceae; genus Saccharum; species Saccharum spontaneum. The sequence continues at coordinate 418,409 of CM039615.1, read as the reverse complement.
TGAGAAGATTAATGGCTGAAGGGTTGGTAGCCAGTGCCCAAGATGGCTCAAAATGTGTCAACATGTTGATTGACAATTGCATCGTCGATGCAGTGCAATTTTCCAGCGATTCAAGAGATGCTAAGAGGTGTAGAGTTCATGGAATAGTGCTGGAGTATATCATCCAAAAGTCAGTGTCTAAAAACATTGTTACTCTGATCCAGGGCGAGGGCATGCAGAGAGTAGACAGCGCAGTGGCACGGGTTCGCAGACTCTCCATTCAGTCAAGCAACCAAGGAACATGTGCTGAAATTCCGACAGGAATCAGTCTATCTGATGTAAGGTCGTTAACCATTTTCAACAGTGTTTCCAATTTCCCGAGTTGCAAGATGCTGCGACTCCTGGATCTCGAAGGTTGCACTTGGGTTGCCAATGACTCTCAGTCTCTTGATGGCATATGTGGATTATTCCTTCTCAAGTACCTCAGCCTTAGGAACACTGGAGTCAAGAGGCTTCCCACACAAATGGAGAAACTACAGCGCTTGGAGACGCTGGATATCCGAGAGACAGAGGTGGAAAAGTTGCCTTTGGAGGTCATCATGCTGCCGAAGCTTGCCTACCTGTTCGGCGAGTTTGAGCTACCAGACATTCCCAAAGTAACAAACACGGTTTTTGACTTCCTGACAAAGATGAGCGAACTACACACTCTTTCTGGATTTGTCGTTGCCCAGAGGACACGAGGTCTGGAACAGCTTATACTCCAAGCACCAAAGCTGAAGAAGGTTAAAGTCTGGTGCAACGATACTTCTGCCGGTGTCCCAATGAGCGGTAGTCCTGCTCTTGTGCTTGCCTCAAGCAGTGCCAGTGCTTCTTGTCGCCCACTATTGAAGCGAAAGTTTTGTACTCCGAATTCCTCAAAAACAAAGGAGCAGCAGACACTAAATCAGAATCTTACCGTCCACCGAGCCGACGAAAGTGGTACTGGCAACGTCAGTTCTATCTTGCTTCCTAAAAGGTGCTTCACCTCTCTAGAATCGGTATCCATTGTCTCCAGTGCACTTTGCAAAGGCTTCTTGGGTTCTCTAGAGGGTACATGTAAGATCAGTTCTATCAAACTGTGGGGAGAATTGGATCGCCTGCCTGACTCAACAAAGTTAGAGTATCTTGATAAAATCAACAAGCTGCAACTCATTTCTTCAGGTCTCATTAGCGAAGATTTGTCGGCCTTGCAAAAGTTACCTGGCCTTGAATATTTGAAGATCGTAGAGGATGGTGATATATTCTGCAACGGCATTTTCAAAGTGGAGAAAGATGGATTCCAGAGTCTTAAGAGACTGTGCATCAAGGCCCCAAACATTCCAAGATTGCAATTCATGGAAGGAGCCATGGGATTTGCAATCTCCCTTCACCTGCTTTGTCCAGATTCTTCTCAAACGGAACTGGCGGCACGTACCATGGAGGGCTTCGAACATCTTACAAGACTCAACGAGGTGGTACTCCACACTTCTGCTTCCAAAGACGCAATTCAAGCTTGGGAAACAGTAGCAAATCGGCACCCTAAGAGGCCATCAGTCGTGAAGCTGGGAGCAGAATGAAAGATACAACACAGCTGCAACGACCTTCTGAGAAAAAGGCACCTCACCAGCACAAGCTCATTGCTTTCATTTGTGTATGAATCATTACGGTTGTTGCTCTTATTTTCTTCCTATGTTGACTTTTTCTATCTTCTCTCTCATGAACGTGGAAGCATAGATTATTAGTAACTGATAAGGCTGCTTATGTTGAAGACTTTGAGATCATGTAGCAGCAAGCTTTAACAAGAAGCTTGAGACACTACTACAAGAAGCATTTTCGAAGGATTGCAATTTTGATTTAGAGAAGAATGCACGCGCAACTATCTTTGCTAAATGGTCTTTGTTAATTAATGGGCCATTTGAAAAGACGGCTGCTAGTGCCTCCTCTTCAGAGGTGGGAAGATGGGTAGCTTCTAGGTTGCCTTCGAGTACTTTCCTTTAATTTTATTTTGGCTAATTTTTGAGAAACAAAATGGTGTCCAAAGTGCTGAATGGGAAGACTGTTGACACCATAATTGCGTTCGGATTGTTCAAAAGATCACATCGCCGCAAAACTCAAGGACACCGTTTTTTTTAAAAAAAAATGGATGCAACGCCAGGGTGGGGGGGGGGGGGGGGGGGGGGGCGCACATAGCAAGCGTGTGCACCAAATGCCGGTGGATGAAACCTCTCGGTCTATTCAGTTGTATATAGATTTTAGATCAAACAATAGACACTTTGTGCACACATGGACGCCTGGACACCCGGCGGTCGGTCACTCGGTCCACACTTAAACGTTGGATGGATAATAATTAAACTTTGCTCGTGTTAGCGTTGCCTTTCATTGTTTATTTCTCCTCGTAATTATGCTTAATTTCATATATGCTCATTGGTTTTTACCAGTAAACTAACGATTTCATATATGCTCTCTTGCGGCAAGAGCTGGCCCCGCGGCTCCCTCACCCTCCTCCCCCTCTCAACAGCGGTGGCGTCTCCTCAACAGCTGTGGTGGCTCCCTCTATCAGCAGCTACCACTACCGCAGAGGCAATTAGTAGGGGCAGCTGTTTCTCCCCTAACCGCTCCATCCATAACACAGTTGTGCTTATTTGGAATACTGGTCATCCTCATTTTATATTCATATGATTTTAAAGGACCCTAAATGAATTCAAATTAAAAGGTTATCAACTACGAAGTTTTATAACTTTTCGATATCTACAACTTTTGTTTTGGTCATTTCTCCATGTGAGATCGTTTGAAAAATTCGAATTTCAAGTGTGAGAAATTCAAACGTAATTTTCTTTGGATAAATGATTTCAAATAAAAAAATTATTAACTACAAAGTTATACAACTTCTTGAGATCTACAACTTTTGTTTTAGTCGTTTCTCCATCAAGTGTGAGAAATTCAAACGTAATTTTCTTTGGATAAATGATTTCAAATAAAAAAATGTCAACTACAAAATTATATAACTTCTTGACATCTACAGCTTTTGTTTTGGTCGTTTCTCCATCTGAGGTCGTATAAAAAATTTAAATTTTAAATGTGAGAAATTCAAATATAATTTTCCTTATATGATTTCAAATAAAAAAGTTATCAATCCCACTTGGTCGTTTCCCATCCACTCTTCCTCTAGCGGTGGCGCTCATCTTGGTCATTGGATGAGTGCTTCATCTCTTCTCTCCCACTTCCTCTGCTCTCTAGCTCACCCTTCCTCTTTCAGATTTGTGCCTCGCAAAAGGCGAAGACATGGCGGCGCGGGCGAGCGACAGGCCGAGGACGGTGACATGCCGACGACGGGGATGGGGTCGGCAGTGGTGGCCTCGGCGGAGGAGGATGAGCTCGGCGGTGTGGATGGAGAGCACGGCGCGGATGCGGCGCAATGGTAGGGAGAGAGTGGCCCAGGTCCAAGCCCGGACCAGTTGGACGACCGGTGCGCTAGGCTTTTTTTGTTTTTATTTGGATTAATCGTGATTAACCATGACGATTGAGTGGAGACGGGCTCCGTTAAGCCTTTTTGCCCACCACTAAAGTTTGTATTGTGTTAGTGTTCGTGGCTCATCTCCAGAAGCCACGGCGGCCAACCATGCTTGGTCACAATGCTATCCGTTTCTAAAGGTGTCCATGACACCAAGTTCTATAATTGATATTTGTAGCGTCCGCCTATGACGTAGTAGTACAACTAACTCAACTTCAACGACTGATGATGTTAACTAGCACAAAAACAAGCATATTGCTTGACTTGACTTGACTTGCTGCATGCCGCAACGTGGTCTATCCTTCCTTATCTCTAACCACCCAAGTGCGACATTCCAGTTGTTATTTACTTCTGTGGCAGGGGCCAGGAAGTAAATTCCACTATGGAAAATCGGAGACTGTGGAAAATAGTTTCATTATTGCCCCACTACTACAACAAATAGTTTCAGAGACTGGAAAATAAATTCCACTGCCGGCATGCGAGCACTAGGAAGATGTCCCTGCAAATTAGACTTAACAGACAGAGCACGTCTGTGTCGATGTTTACCTACACCTTGTATTACAACTTTACAAGCCAGAAGGCGAACATACGGGCGGGCGGTCAGTAATGTGGCCTCCTCTTAGGATTTTTTTCAGAAATTTTAAAATAAGCGTAAAAATATAATAAAAAGTTTTTAATGCAAGGTGGAGCACAACAATACTGTTGGCTAATTTGTTGTGAGAGAAAAACACTGTTTCGGCTGAAAAAACAGGCTGAAAAAACAAGCTGAAAAAGACGGATTATAAGCCGGGTGAACAGAGCCATTACCCGCCCATAGCATTCATTTTCCAGATATCTAAAAATTGGTTTAGAAGATATCATGAAAAGTTTTTAATGCCTGGTAAAGACCACTAGCTCACTCACGAAAAGTTCTTAATGCCTGGTGAAGACCACTATCTAAGTATCATGGTCACTAAGTCATGAGTTCACAATGTAGAATGTGATTCTTTTGGATTAAATTTTAAGAATCTTGTATTATATATTTTGGCACCTAGCTAATTGATTTCAAATACAAAGTTTTAGATCTCCTTGAGCACTAACACTTTGGTATAGGACATGTCTCCATTGGGGACCGTTTGAAATTAAAGTTTCAAATTCCAAATATAAGAACTTAAAAGTTATATTTGTGCCACTACATCATTTCTAATGAAAAATTCGCCAACCGAATAGTTTTAAATCTCATCGAGCTCTATAACTTTTATATAAAATTTGTCTTCATCCAATGTTGCTTAACGAAGTATGATTTTTTTGTGTAGTTGCTATTTTTAGAGGCAGCTCAAATTGCCAACTGTGCCTGGTTTGTGACTGTAGAGGGGTGGTCTATAACTATAACTTAACTACTCTTTTTAACGCTCCAGGAATTCCCGGCCTCTCAGCGCCTCTGTCTACTGTTCACATTGTTCACCTTTTTATTATTTTTTTATTTTTTTTCCCTTCCCAAATTTTTTATTTTTTATTTTTTCACTTTTTTTTTGCTTTTTTTGCCCTGCCTCTCAGGGCTTTGGCACTGTTTGACACTATTTATTTTTCTTTTCCTTTTTCCTTTTATTTTTTCTCTTTTTTCCCCTCGTGCTCAATGAATGGGCGCAACAGAGCACGTCTATCTTCCTAGTAGAACAAACTGCCCCTAGAAATAGAATTTCTAGATAGGGTTGGTGTGAAATTGCTCGTAAAAATGTTGGGCAGTTAAACGGGCTGTTGGAAACACGAACGACCACTTTAATCCATTTTCAGCCACGGTTGATCTCTGGAATAAATTCTAGCGGTGGTTTTATCTGGCCATGGCTAGAAATAATTGAGGCGTCTCTAAAATATGTTTGTATAGTGGTGAAGTAACAATATTACCATAACAATAATGCGAATAATTATATTTTGAGCTCTACTCATACTGGCTCAGGTTCCTTGCTGATTGCTATAGTACAATTCTTAGATAAAGTCAATTTTCTCTCTCTCTTAAGCAATGTTAGCCTAAACGGTAAACGGTGAATGGTCGGTCACCCATCATTTAGCAAAAAGTTGGTATACACGGCCGTTTAAACGGTCGAAACGGTTTTGCACGGCTTTACACGGCTAATCGGCCTACACGGTTACCCATCGAGTAGCGTTTACACGGCCGTGTAGGCGAACAGTGCTCTTAAGTCACTGCTTATTCTAGACTAACCGTGGCGCTGCTCTCAGAATGAATCATTAATATTGCCGACACATATTAAGTGTAACATCCCAGGTTTTTATTACACCAAAAATACGAGCTTTTTAAAAAAATCCTGCAATGTGTGAATCATGTAGTCGCTAAGTCAAACCTAAGTCGAACATAGGAGAGTTTATAAATATTGTTGCATTCATATAGAATTGATTGTAGGAGAGTGCCTGTGTTCTTGAGTTGGTTTCGGGTTTTGAGTTTTGTTTGGAGTTTGGAGTGCACAAAGTCGTAGCAAAATCCTCTCAATCTCTTTTGAATCCCTCTCAAATCCTTGATTCACAAAAGGAAAAATCCCTTTCCGTTTCCCTCCAAACCAGCCCAGCTGAAGCTGTGGCCAGCCACCTCCCTTGGCCCAACTCGCGCTCGGCCTCCCACTAGCCAGCCACGCGCAGGCCCACAGCGCCACTGCCCCGTTCGGCCCAATGGTGCCACGGCCCAACACCTTCACCAATAGCCACAGGCCCACGCGGAACTTGCAGCCCTCGTAGGCCCAAGCCACCGGTACAGAGCCATCCGCGCGCCCTAGCTTTGAAACCCTAAGGGTGACATGCCCCTACGCCCTCAGACGGCACCGCCGCTCACTCGAGTGAAGAAGCCATGCCTCGGCACCCGTACGTGTTCGCAGGATTGGCGCCACATGTCCCATCAGTGGCACAGACGTCGAGTCAACCCTAGCAACGCTCGCATATAAGAAGTCGTGGTAGCCGCTCTTCTTCCTCCATTCCCCATCCGCCGCCGTTGCACCCACCTGCTCGCTTCCTCTTCTTCACAAAGTCGAGCCCTAGTCAGCCATGGCCGCTGCTCCGCCCGCGCAGCCGCACCACCCCACCGCCTCGTTGGTCGGCTCGCCTTTGCCACATCTCCCCACCTTTACCACTACCACCGCGCCGATCGGACTCACCCCGGCCCAGTCACCTGCTTCACCAAGCCCACCTCGCTTCCCTCTCCGTCGAGCACCGTGAACCGCTCCACCACGCTAAGTCCATCATCGATGACCAGGACACCGCTGTGACCTCGAGCTCCTTCTCCAACCCCACGGCGTCCACCCCACCGTCAGCCTCCACCGCCCGAAGCGCCTCTAGCCCGAGCTGCTCCTTGCACCTCGCCACACCACGACGTTGCCTACACGCCGCGCCGACCACCCGTGCCACCACATCGGGCCACGCACTCCTCACTGACATTACCAACGACCATGGAATGTCACCCCTAAGCTCCAAAAGCTTAGCCAATGGTTTGTAGTGTAAAAGCTAAGATAGTAGAAGAAGTGCCAGGGATATGTGAATACCCCAACGTGTTCCCTGAGAATTTACCCAGCATTCCACCAGATAGAGATTTGGAATTTATCATTGATTTAATACCTGAAACTACTCCAATAGCAAAGAGACCATACCAGATGGCAGCCAATGAGTTGGAAGAATTGAAGAAACAACTATGGGAATTACAAGATAAAGGATATATTAGACCAAGTTCATCATCATGGGGATCACCAGTGTTATTTGTGAAAAAGAAGGATGGAAGTCTCCGAATGTGCTTTGATTACCGGTCGCTAAATGAGGTCACCATCAAGAATAAGTACCAATTACCAAGGATTGATGATTTGTTTGACCAGCTAAAAGGAGCAAAGTGTTTCTCGAAGATAGACTTGAGGTCAGGATACTATTAGCTAAAAATCTGGCTTAGCGACATACTAAAGACCACATTTGTAACTCGCTATGGACAATATGGGTTCACTGTGATGCCGTTTTGCCTAACCAATGCACTAGCATATTTTATGAATTTGATGAACAAAGTTTTTATGGAGGAACTAGACAAGTTTGTAGTAGTGTTCATCGACGATATCCTCATATATTCCTAGAGTGCCGAAGAACATAAACAACATCCGAGAGTAATATTGAACAAGTTAAGGGCACATGAGTTGTACGCTAAATTCAGCAAGTGTGAATTTTGGCTTCAAGAAGTCACTTTCCTGGGTCATATTGTTATAGTAGATTGAGTAAAAGTGGACCCGAAAAAAGTTAAAGCAGTATCAGAATGGCAGCAACCAACAAATGTGATGGAGACTCGCAATTTCCTTAGATTAGCTGGCTACTATAGAAGATTTATCCAAGGATTTTCCAAGATTGTCAGGCCGATGACATCTTTGACTCAGAAGGGAAAAGAATTTAAGTGGACAAAAGCATGTAAAAAGAGCTTCTAAGAGTTAAAGACAAGATTAACCACGGCCCCAATACTCACATTGCCCGACATCCACAAAAGTTTTGTGGTATATTACGACGCCTCTTGATAAGGATTAGGATGTGTCTTAATGCAAGATGACAGAGTCGTTGCATACGCCTCCAGACACTTAAAGAAGCATGAAGAAAATTATCTGACACATGATTTGGAACGAGCAGTAGTGGTACATGCACTCAAGATATGGAGACATTACCTCATTGGAAATAAGTGCAAAGTATTCACGGACCACAAAAGTTTGAAGTATATTTTCACCCAACCGGACTTGAACCTACGACAGCGATGATGGTTGGAACTAATTAAGGACTATGACCTAAGCGTACAATACCACCCAGGAAAGGCCAACGTAGTCACAGACGCGTTAAGTAGGAAATCATACTGCCACTACCTCACAACAATGAATCAAAGACCAGAGCTAGCCTAAGAAGTTCGCCACTAAATCTACAAATCGTATTGTATGGCACCTTGAACGCCCTATGCATATGACCAACATTGGAAGACCGGATAAAGGAAGCCCAAGACAAGGATGAAGAGATACAACGACTCAAGAAGCTGACTGCTAAAAAAGAAACCCTAGGATTTAATGTCAATGAACAAGGAATATTACGGTACGAAAATCGGATATGCGTACCTCAAGACGAAACACTCAGAAGGCTAATATTGGACGAAGCACACCGTTCAGCATACTCCATCAACCTAGGATCCACCAAAATGTACATGGACCTCAAGCAAAAATATTGGTGGACCAGAATGAAAGTAGACATCGCAGATTATGTGGCACGATGTGATACCTGCCGATGAGTAAAAGCATAACACCATCGACCGGCAGGACTACTTCAACCACTACATATCCCGATATGGAAATGGGATGAGATCAGCATGGACTTTATAGCAGGGCTGCCAATAACACAAAAAGAGAATGATTCAATATGGGTTATAGTAGACAGATTGACCAAAGTAGCTCACTTTATCCCAATGAAGGCCAAATATCGAGGTAATAAGCTGGCACAGCTATACATAGACAATATCCTTCGACTACATGGAGTACCAAGCCGAATTGTGTCAGACCGAGGTACACAATTTATGGCACAATTTTGGAAAATCCTACATGCTACCTTGGGAAATCACTAAAAATTTGGACCTTTTAAAATTCCTCATAAAACAGATAAATAGAACCTACCTAGGAATTATTTCAACCTAAATTACATGTGTGTCATGGTTTGGAATGTTTGTTTGCTGACCTGATTGATTGAACATATGGTGGTACACTTTGAAAACATAACTCAAATTTTAATTCAAACACCATTCAACATCATATTATAAAGATTATGGGAAAAAGAAAAGGAATTAGTAAATGGAAAAGAGCAACCAGGCCCAATCCTCCCTTTCCCTCCTTCCCTCTGCCTGTGGACACAACCAACCTCCTCCCCTCCCTTCTCCTGCACTGGGCCAACAGCGGCACCAGCTTGGCCCGTGCATGCCCGCTCCACCCCCTCTCTTTCCCTTCCTCGCCTTGGGCCAGCAACCGACCAAACAACCCAACCCATGCGCGCCTCACACTTTTCCCCTCCCTCACTCACTAACGCACGGGGCCACCTTGTCATCACCGTCGCCTACCTCTCACTATAGCGACACGAATACCACGTTGCTATCGGCTCTCAGCCACGCCGCCGCGCGCTCCGCCTCGGAACCAAGTGGATAAGGTCGCAGACACTCTCCCGAAGCTTCCCAACTCCACCGCTTCCTCTCTCTCCCTCTCTCCCTCCCTCCCTCTGCTCTCCCATGACATGTGGCGGCATGAGCGAAGTCGATCATTGCGCCATGACCGAGCCCCAAGCTCCCTATGGCTGCGTGAAGATAAGGCCACCCTGTGCCGAACCGCCATAGCGATTCGAGCATGCGCGCACCGACAAAAATATCTGTGGCAGCCAAAAATATCTTGCCGCTGGGAACCGCCGTGGCCGGCTATAAATAGGCCTAGCCAGTGGCGCTCTGGCCGCACCGCCACCACTACAAGCTCTGTCGTGAGCTAGAACACCTCATCTCCCCCTCCTTTCTTCCTCTCCTCCTCTCTGTAGTGCGCTAGGGTAGTTTCCCCCAAATTGGGTGCCGACCGTCGCCATTGGGTCACCTCCCTCTCCCTTCTTCCTCGATGTGTCATTAGCTGATTGGAGTAGCAGGTGAGCCCTAGGGATCCTCCTCCAACTTATCTTCCACTTATTTCCCTCTCTCTTCCTCTATGTTACGCTATCGCCGAGCACCTAGCTCCGCTGAGCCGCCACAGTCGCCGGCTAACCGTCGATGAGGCTCGGCTAGACCCTGCATCACCCCTATCACACCCACATCACACTTGCACTCACGTACACATAGCAAACTAGTTAGGATAGGGCCCCTAAGGCCGTCCGCACCACACAGTGCCGCCATAGAAGCTCTGACGAGCCTCTACGGTCACCTTGGGAGTCTGTCATCGCCGACAACCCCGCCCAATGCTGCGGCTTGGCCTCCCGAGCACCATCCGCTACTTCGTGTCTTGACCCGAGGCCTGAGCTCGCCGGCTTAACAAGCTCTGACAAACTGGCACCCTCCTTCTCTGCTCCGACTCCATGTCAACTGTCACCGTCTGGCTGCCATCACCTCCGTCCCCTCTCTCTCCCCCTATTGTGCGGGCCCGGTGAGGTAACGTCGTCCGTCCGTCTCTCTCTCTCCGTTCCAGTGAGGAGCCGAGGCAGGCCCACGTGTCGGTGACACATTGGGCTGACACGCGGATCCTATCTGTCACCCACACTACACACACATAGCACACAGTGCATAGGTAATTGCTAGGTGCACCCAGTTAGTGTACACAAAAGGCTAGAAATCTAATTTCCTAGCTTAGAAAAATTCCTAGAAAAATTGAAAATACACTAGATGCACCCAAGAATTTACCTATATAATTTTTACCTATTTTCCATACACCAAAATATCACTAAAAATTCCATTTAATTCTCAAACTATATTTAAAATTCTAAAATTCATTACTTTCTCATCCTAACTCCGTTTTCCGTGAAACCACTTCCAAAATTCTTCTAAAATCAAACCCTACCTATCCCACCGAGTACCACCATATTATTCTATGCTTGTTTTCAAGGTTTTCTTTGCGGTTCTCGTTAGTCTTATTATTAGCACCAACCAACCGACGATGGTGAGTACCAACAGAGTGAAGACCCAGACTGTATAGAAGATCCGAAAGGAGACAACAACAAAGGCAAGTCCTAGCTTCCCCTTCCACCACCACCACCATATCTAGCCACCTTCACCATAAACCCTCCACTCTCCATCTCCACTAATTAATTAATAAACTCAACTTATATTATATATATCCTCTCGTGTGAATATATGGATTATGATGAATTATGAGCTCGACTATTATGATGTGAATATTGATGAAATGACAAAGCTTATTATGATATGTTATGAGCTCTATAATATGGATGAACCTGAGGATAATAACTGTGAATCATAATCCGGTAAACCTGAACTTAATATCAACAGAGGGCGAGTGAGGGGTAACTTATGTGGTGTAAGTTACCTTGGTAGGATCGCCTGGTGAGGGTTCCTGTTGGGAGATACTCGCCTTAGTCACATAAGGACTAGTTCATAGGCCATCTCACCTAGCTTGATATTGCATATAGCCACATGTCTATATGGGTAGACTTGATCTCACACCTTGTTACATAGAAGTATAATTTCTACTTAGAGGCCGATATTGGCAATGAATTATCAGTAGAAGACACGGATGGTGGGTGACCTTCCGTGGTCTAGTTGGCATGAATGCTATGTGATCTTCCATGTAAAATTCTTGATTTGGCCGTGTTCGAGCCTGCTTCTTATTATTGACCGGATGATATGGTATCATCTAGAATATTGAATTGGATGATGTGGTATCATCCAAAGCTTTGTGTGTTTCTAACCCCTGAGAAACCATGGTAGAATTATATTGACATCTAAGGTCACGTACATTCGAGTACGGGGTCTCGTTAGGTCTATTTCATCCACCGATCATGGACGGGATTGTTCCTATTATGTGGGGAAAAGTGTACACCCTCTATAGAGTGTATTGAATCTATTTTAATAGCCACGTCCTTGGAATGGGCAACTGCTGGGATGAGGTCGCTTATGATTAGATTTACTTTTAGATGTAATGAAACTATGCTAATATGGTTAATGAATCCTTAATACTAACCCAAGAACTAGTGAGAATGGTAATACTCTACCAAGGCACAACTTTTAATTACGACTACTTCACCCTACCATTTCTACCTTCACAAATAGCCTCGACCCCCACAAACAACCTCCATCACCACTCTCCACCTCCGCAAGCAACCTCCACCATTAGCATCCACCTCCACCAATAAGCCTCCACCATCCACTCCACCCCACCCTACGGTTAGGGCTTGCTAAGTACATATGTATTCACCCGTTGTTGACTCATAGATTTTGAGGAAGACTCCAACTATGATGAAGAGGCGAACCCCGAAGAGTAGGAGTCACGTGAGGATTATGAACTGTTGGAAGAAGTCTTAGGACCTAGGGTTTCGACTGCGCTCAATCATGCCTGTGGTTTAGAATGGCACTACCCTGTAAAATATCGCTATAGTAGCTACCACCCCACTATAAATAAATGCCGTTTCACGATAGTAGAACCCCGCTAGACATGTAGAGCCTATGGCTATGCCCTTCAGGCCACCACTGTAAAACCTTATTTTTTATATCAATAAAGCTCAGAACTTTTAGTCTATAACTATCTGCCATTTCTGTTAATTGGTGCGTACTTGTGTGTGATCCTAGTGCAAGTAAAGACGCACTTTGGACTCTCAAAATGAGGGGCCGATAGAATTCTTCAACAAAATCCTGACCACCACTATAGCGGACTACATACCCAAAGGCTTTTTCATAAGCCCTCCGAGCGTCATCATCGTCAGGCTTCATCCGAGTCAAAGGCCTCATCTCCTCCATCTTCGACGCGAGGGGGAAGTGGAAAAATTCATGACCACCCACATCCTTCATCTTCAACCCTGGCGACTTCACATAAAACCAATACCACATCCAGTCATTCGACCAAGGGTTCCGCTGGGCATACGAGATTTGATGCTTCTCCTTTCCCTTCAAGCACCTCTTTAGCATAAAAGTACAACTGCCATGCTGTGCTTCACAAGAAACATCGTCCACTGTAACCCTCTTCGGCTGACGCTAGAGCTCGTAATAAGCACAGAAGCAGTCCAGATCAGGGTCAGAGTCGAAGGACTCATGCCTAGCAAAACTTGGCCAATGTCAAAACCCCATTTGGGTCAAATGGTGTGGTTGTACCTGAAAGGTCTCCAGCCCTTGCCTCAAGAAGGTCACCGGCAGAGTTTGAAGGCTGCAAACAAAAAAGTCCTTGAAAATAACCGCCTCATTATCCAGCGATGCAGGGACCATCTCACCATCCGAAAGCCTAGCTTGGCCTTGGGGAAATAACCAAGAGTAGCATACTCATCTATATTCTCCTGTGTAACTAGCGAAGGAACAAAATCCCAAGTCTTTGGAGCCTCAGCCTTGCCGCCCCCACCCTTGACTAACTCCTTAGGTCTCGCTTCAACATCATCCAAATTCTCTTCGAAATCCCGAGCCTTAGGACACACCATCATGGAACACTCGTAGTACACACACCACTCGCTAGCCTTCACTTTGATCAGATGAGAATATGGACCGCTGAACGAAGCCACCTCCAAAGAATGAATCTTGGCAAATACAACTCAAACGAAGACCCAAAGAATGCCAAGCGGTGAAAAGTGTCTATCCTGAAAGCAACAGAATGTGCCTCCGACTCACCCCCACCCCCTTCTTATATAGCCTCCGAACAGGCATTCCAACTTTCGATGCCCAACGGTCAAATCCTGCCAAATCCGTGATGAATACGTTACGTCAAGAACTCCAATTAGCAGACCACACGTCAAAAGTAAGAAGGGTCTGACACAAACGAACCTAGAGGAGAGGCACCCTCAGAGCACAAGCCCAACGCCTAGGCTCGAGGATCAAGGCTCGCTTGCGTCAAACCAGACCCTCGAAGGGGGAACTATTGGGGAGCGAAGGCTTGGGCCTGATGTTCCCCCAAACTAACGCTATGCACGACTGTTCGGGATCATTGTGAGTGCAGGATCAGTACTTGGATAGGAGCCTTCAGCGAAGGCCCGGACTCAAGACGGTGCATCGCGATAACCGAAGGCTCGAAAGCGAGTGGCGAAGGCCGGCAGTAGATAGGGCCCTCGGCATGGCCACAAAGCCTTCGAAGGGCGTTTCAAGCGAAGGCCTCAAACAAGAGGAGAGAAGGGTCTGCTATGGAGGGTGGTGTCAGCGGAATCAAGTGCCAACAGAGCTCATGGGAGGCCCAATGGACCTTGGCTCGACTCGACAAGGGCCCATGGAAGAAGGCGGCAACCTTAGGAGAAAGTCTTAGATACCCTTGAAGGGGGAGGAAGTGTGTACGGATTATTCAGGAATATGCCTTAGCTGGCAGAGGACAGAGATGTAAAAATACTTACTTGCAGTACAGTCCTATAAAAGAGGGACTCGATCCCCAATAAAATGAACTATTCTTTCGGCTCAAAACCCTAGAAAGCTGTTGGCCTCGGTAATCATGTTTGTGCCGAACCGCCTGCCTTCAGCCATCGCCGAAGGCCTTGGCTCGCGAAGGTCGGATAGCCCCACATCCGGCCCTCGCAACTGTTGGGTACGCTTTCCCAACACCCATCATGCAGAAGGCTACCCGACTTCCACGAAAATACAGTAGTGCTCCTGTGGTCTATGTCCTGTTTGGCTGATGGACAGAGCCATTCGGATAGTTACTGTCCATCAACCCTCTTGTCTGATAAGTTGCACGAAAAATAATAGTTGTTGTCGACGCAACCCGACCATGATGTATAGTATCCATATCTCCATTCTGTATAGAAAGCTGCACAAGTGGGAAAAGCTAGTGATGCAACCCGAGAATGTGGACCCAGCATTGCCTATTGTTAATTAAGTTCATGACGACATACGAACTACCGTGACTGACTTGCTAAGGAGCCAAGTCTTTAGGTCCATAACTTCACGAACGATTGAGTCACATGGTCCCGTGTGTTCCAGCAAAGTCAGTCAAGTGGGACATACATGTAGAGAAAAAGATTGGAATTGGATCAAGTGGGACATACAAGTAGAGCAAGCTTGTGCAATTTGGCTAGGTATATATAGAGGGAGCTTGACTCAGTTTGATGCTCACAGTGATAACAGTGTGGAATAAATAAGCATTCAATAATTCATATGTAGTGGCCCCTGTACGATAACTAGGCAGGACAAAGACTTGTCAAGCAACCATTCAATAATTCATTTGTGATGAGACAGTGAACTTGGATGCGTACATGCATGCTGTCCTACATTGATCCTTGTGGTTATCATTGTGACATGGTTATCATATTTTGATTAAATCATACTAGAAAGGTGCTGTGATAACTTCTATGTTGGCTAGGCCAACTTCTCTACCCCAGTCCCGTCTTTGGCCAATTTTATGTGTCAACACTGTTGATAAGACCATGACGTACAAAACGCATTGACTGACTTGTTAACGTACTAAAAGTCTCTCGGTCCATAACCTCACGAGCCACGTACCCGACGGACAGTGTCCACCCGTACCCGTACCCGCACCCGTAAAATTTTACCCATCGGGTTACCCTTAACCGCATGCGGGTAAAAAAATAGTTTCATACCCGTACCTGTCGGGTAATTCTCACCCGACGGGTAACCCGTACCCGATAGTATACTCGAAAATTACCTAAAAATATCAAATAGTCACATGCAAAAATAAATCATTCTAAGCTTCCAATAAGTTACAAACATGCTAACAAACATTATTAGCATCATTACAACAAAGACAATCTACTAGAAATATAGTGGATGTCTTAATGGGCCAAATTCATGACTTATATGCGCTAAAATAACTGAGGTTGGCTAGTTATTTTTACGGGTATGTCTTACCCGCGGGTATGCGGGTATGGGTAGTAGACACCCGCACCCGTACCCGCCATACCCGATGGGTATAAGATTTTGCCGAATAACGTACCCACGGGTAGAAAATTCATCCCATACCCGTCTCTTTATCGGGTAATACCCGTCGGGTAGTCGGATTTCGGGTACCCGTTGCCATCTCTAGAGAAGAGTATTGAAATAGGACTAAGTGGGACAGAAATGTCGATCTCATAGTATACCTATCGTATGTTTATTATTAAAATACATTAAATAATCTATCTAATGATAGTAATTATATACTATAAATATTAATATTTTCTTATATATATTTGATCAAAGTTAAAAGGCTTTGACTCCTCAGAAAGTGAGAATGACACTTATTTTGAGACGGATGGATAATAGCAATAGTGCAATTTGGCTATATACCATGACTGCATTCATATGTAGGAAACTTGTGCAATACCAAGACCGCAAACTAAGTATTGAATGGTTTAGTTTATAAATGTAGTGCACCAATACCACAGTGAACCCATTCAATTAGTGAACAATGCACGACTGATTCTCTTAACTCAGTTGATTGCGTCTTATTTTGAAAATGTTATTTTCTACCACAACCAACCGGCAAAGCTTAAGTTAATTTAGCACAACACAAGCAAATATGAAGTATCTTAAAATCACTGGCTGTCGGTACCAACAGTATGGGGGTATCCACAGTTAACGATAATAAGAGAACAAAATGATTAAGCCACAGCAAAAGGCAGCCCGCCTCAACCGCGTACCGGGTCTGTCTCGTACGAGGCCAGCTCGACAGAGTGCCTTGACCGCGCTCCGACTCTGACTCGTACGAGGCACCCCCGACGAGAATGCCTCAACCGTGCCCCGTCCCGCACGACAAGGCGCCTCGACCGCGCTCCGACTCACACGAGGCTCGTGCGCCCACCGGAAAAACTCTGACTCGCGTGACCCCGGGTCGGAGCGCTCGACCCCCTCACTTCACCTACCCCGAGACAAAAGTCAGAGCATTTAATGCGATTACCTGCTACCACCTACCGACATGGCCGCAACCAGGATTGACGTGGGAGCAACGCCGGTGTCAGTCCTCACTGTTTTACCACCCATCCCATGATGGGAGGTGAAACCTGTCACTATACACACCTTACCATGCACTGTTTATCGTCAGTCACCCTCGAGGAAGGATACGACAAGGCCCGTATTCCGCAATCTCGAGGATTCGACCTTATCCGTCCGGCCTCGACCCGGCCTCGACCCAGCCTTGACGCCCAGCACAGTTCAACAGGGAAGGAAGGCCGGCGTGGCACGGTGCTCTGGGTCATTTCGCCGTCTCATCCCCAGCGTCACCACGGTGTCCAGGGATGGCCGGTCATTCCCGGGGCACGTCGCTACAGTCACTCCCACATGGATCGACAAAACATCACCTCAAGGCTCCCCAGTGCCCTGGCCTCCTCTTACCCTATAAAAAGGGCAGGCCAGGACCCTACAAAAGGACACGGACAACAGGCAAGACCCAAGTTCAAAGCCAAGTACCAGCAATCCAAGACCCCCAACACAGAGATCAACATCTCAAGCAATCATCTTTGTACTCTTTTTTCTCTCTTTGAGACTTGGGCTCGCCGCCCTCTCTCGCAAGCTTGTAACCCCTACACAAGCACCTCGGTGCAAGGAAATATAAAATTCTCCCCCCCGCTGGACGTAGGGCCTTCTTCTGCCCGAACCAGGATAAACCCCCATGTGTTTCTCCTTGCATCACCATCCAGGTTAGGGACACGCAGCACTCACTCGTCGGTTTAGGGCCCCCACGGGACCGAACACCGACAGTTGGCGCGCCAGGTAGGGGCCGCTGCGTGCCAACATCGCTTTCCCGCCATTCTTTCCTGGATGGTTGACCCCGAATGTCCACTCCTGTTGGCCACGGTGATCTGGTTCAGGAGTTTAGAGTTCATGTCGCTTGGCCACGGCTACGATGTGGTCCTCCTCCCGCCCAGGCACCCGACCGACAAGGATTACGAGCTCTCCTAGCCTGGGGGAGCACTGCGCCAGTATCATCGCTCTCGACAGGCGTGAGCCGCCAGACGATGACGAGCCCGGCGCAACCGCCGTCTTCACCCCATGGAGGGTGGTGGGATTCCCCAATCCGGCGCCTCTTAGCTAGACGCCAACCCAGATTTCCTCGTTGAGGGTCTGTGTAGGATGAGCTTGGCTGAGGGTAAGATGCCGACGGAGAATTCCGCCGCTCCCCCATCCGGTGAGACACCGCCGCTACCCGATCCAGCCACTTCGACGCGTGCAACGATATCTCCATCAACATTCCCGTTTGGGCTAGACCCGGTTGCCCGGGCGTACGCTTCCTTTGTGAGCACTAACATGAGTGCTTACGAGGAACTCCCCGGGCACCATCTACGCTCCACCCTAGACCTTGTTGCATCCACGCTGGCTTCTAAGTATCTGGACTCTACGGAGACCCTGGAAACGGAGCCCCGTGTGATCGCTTCTCAACGTTGCAACCACGGAGGTGATTTGCAATGGTCTCACATTCTCCCATCATATTACTACTTCGGCGTCCCTGACTCCGACTCGGCTGACGACACCTACGATCCGACCCACGAGTGCTTCAACATTGACGAGGCCAGCACGTTGGAATCGGAGGACGAGGAGCCGGTTGAAGGAAGGCACACGCCACCTCATGTCGAGCTCCCTGCTGAGCGAGACGAGGCTCAGTTCCTTGCGGATCAAGGAATGCAGCTCGAGCAAATTCACGAGTTGCAGGACAGGCTCGACGAGGAACGAGAAAATCTGCACCTACTCCAACAAACCCTCGAGCGTGAGCGTGCGGCACACGCACTTGGCGGGAGAGCTCACGAGAGAGCTCGCGACGTCAACCGTCGCATCGACGAGGACCGGGTGGTTGACCCCTTGGTTTTTGCTCGAGCCAGCCAGAACGTCGTCTGTAACAGAACCGCCCAATTATACGAGATTAAGTAAGAAAATCATCCAACGGACGGACAATTTACCAAACTTAAGCCCGTATAACCCGGTAGTCCGTGAAATCTCGACGGATTTCAAACCATTTCACATCACAGCCAAGATCGTAATAAGTTTAGCGATTACATTCATAAGTTACATAGTAGTTCGCGGCACAAAATACATCGGAGTTTAAACATAGTTATTACAAACCAGTTTCGAATAAAGTAGCGGAAGCATTAGTTCAAAGCGCGCACACACACACACAACTTCCCAAAATAAAGTGCCAGCTCGCGATCATCTCCCACAAAAGCATCAGGCGAGGAGTAGTGAGTGACCATTGCCCATGGTCCTAGGCTTCGCCCATCGCAGGGTAGAGACAGTTGATACAATAACCATAGTACATCTGTCCATCTGCAACAAGTGGGAACAAAGCCCTGAGTACGAGAAGGTACTCAGCTAGACTTACCCGACAGAACCAAAACAAAAAGACTCCAAGGATCATGATAGGCTTTTTGGTGGGGTAGCTGACTCATTTGCAAGAAAAGCATTTTTAGCTTATCAAATCATTTACAAAAGCATGTCATATTTTAATTCTTTATTCCCCTGTCAACTATGTTTGCACTTATGCTAAAGTAATCATGTAATTAAGCAAGCAAGGATTACCATTGATAATTAACCATAATTACCATGTCATTTTCCACATAACTATCCAAGTGTTTCATCAATATTACTACGATGAAGTAACTCAAGTCAAGTGTTCACTATCCAGTGAACGATGGCGATTCGAATCGATTATTGACCAGCTGGTAATTTATTCCTCACACAAACCTCACTCACCCGCTAAAGTGAGGTATTGGTCACCGAGTCAACCATTCAGGTAAAGTCGCGAGCTTGCCAGGAACCACATGTACCCGGGGGCCGCCCGACTGCTCTTTGGCCTTATCATCACGCCCCCGTTTCCTGCCACTACTGCTCCGGTACAGTGCGTTGCGGGCAATCCACTCGGCCCGAATAATCTCCCGGCTTCGCGGTCGAAAGGTACTTTATTCGGCCAGCTAAATGTGAGGCATGCGTTCAACATGACCCGAGGCCCGACATCGGACGGTCCTTAACCGACACAGACGGAAGACACTACAGTCCAGAACCCTGCAAGCTTCCGCCCGGTCTCAAATTCATTTCCACACTTAGTTATTCTCACATGACATTCGTTCACATAAACCAGGTAATCCCCTATAGCTCGCGGATGACAGGCAATCACCCGACTTTACCGGTCTAAGCAAGCTAAGCAGTTATTGACCATAGACACCAGGGTGACAAGGATCGGGTAAAAACAAGGTGGAACAAGGTATAATGCAGCAACGTTTGCAAACAACTCCTAAACTTAATGCATCAGATTAAGTAAAATTAATAAATAATTATTTGCAAACCGGGGGAGAAATGCTCCGGGGCTTGCCTCGCTCGAAGGTACTGGGACGATGGTCAGGGCACTCCGGAAGCTCTTCACCGGACTCCTCTTCTGCTTCTGCTGGCTTCGGCTCCGTCACCTCGGGCTGCTCCTCTGCGTCCTCGGGAACAACTGTCGGAACCACTTCCTGCGATCCTGTATGATGCAGAAATATGAGTGCAACATGCATAGATGCATTGCAGAGGTGACATGAGATGATGATGATGCGGGATGCATGCGATGTAATGAATATGTTACGTTATCGGATTATGTGGAACTTATGACTCTTCTATAAGGTAGTCTACGTCATCCAAGAACATGTACTCGGAAACTACCACCTCTATTTTCTACCATGCGAGAGTACTTGACAATCAAGATGCTTCAAAGATACACCAAAGTATATTTTTCTAACTAACTTTGCATTAAGAATAAATAGAAACCCTAATTAGTCCTATGGTTGAACAGCAACACATATTTTAGTAGCTTAGAAAAATCTTATAAAATTACAGTGGATTACTAATATAAAGAATAGCTTGACACAAAAATTTTACTGCATTTGGATAACTAGAACTGCCTAT
This sequence comes from Saccharum spontaneum, assembly GCA_022457205.1. Classification (NCBI taxonomy): domain Eukaryota; kingdom Viridiplantae; phylum Streptophyta; class Magnoliopsida; order Poales; family Poaceae; genus Saccharum; species Saccharum spontaneum. Next base: position 397,407 of record CM039615.1, on the reverse strand, counting down.
ACAAAAATAACAAACTAAGGCCTAAAATAGATATTTAAAATACTTTACATTATGAAAAGTATCAAACAACAGATTTAGGAATTTTTCTACTATATATTCCCTAAACAAACACTATAGAAAAATTATCACTTGCATGTTTTATTCAAATTTATTTAAACAACAAAAATAACAAATATTGGTAATAGAAAGCATTTGAACTACACCTACATATTTTTATACAGAACACCCAAGATATAAAATTTCCCTAGAAAGTACATGACACAAAAAGATTAATAAATTTGGAATCATATTTTTCTGACTTTTCTAGGATTTATTACGCATTTAACAAGAAAATGGCCATTTCCCTAGTTAATTAAAAATTTTACAGAAAAGTATCTCAAATTTGACATGCAATAATTTTATATCATAGATCTGGTCCCAAAGAGCCCATAGAAATTTATTTCACCAATTTTGGAGCTAAAATGAGCAAGTTATAAATTTTCTAAAGCATTTATACATTTTCTGAAAATCAATTTCAAAAATCCTTTTTAAACTCCAGCCGCTGAACTGCTAGGTGCACCCGGCGATCTACACACGCGCGCGCAAAGAGAGACAGACAGGCGGGCCCGCGGGTCAACCGGGCCCCACGCGTCAGCCGCTCCGAGTCAAGGGAGGGCGCTGACCGCGCGGATCTCGACGACGGCGAGGTCGCCGGCGACGAGGTCACCACCGTCGTGATCACCAAGACGAGGCGGTCTCATTGAGACAAACGGCATGACCGGAGGGGCTCGAAATCGAGCTTGCCCACGGCCATGGCGGCTCGGCGGCGCTGCTCACCGGCGGGAGCGTCTCTCCGGCCACGGGGCGGCACGGAAGACGATGTCCGAGCACCGGGAGGATGAGGCGAACGGAGTGCTTGCTCGAGTGAGGGAAAAGAAGGGGCGGAGGTGGGGTTTCCACGGAGCGGAGAACCACGGTGAGCTCGGCCGGAACTCCGGCGAGCAATTGGTGTGGCTGTGGGGCTTACCGCGGGAGATTGAGGTGAGCACGGGTTGCGCCAGAGAGAGAGGAAGCTCGGGGCGAGATGGAGCGGCCTGCGGTGAACGGAGTTCGTCGGAACGCGCGCGTCCGACGAGCGCGTGCGGTGGCGGAGGCGGAACGCGGCAGCCGCGTGCGGTGAATGAGCAAGGAGGCTGAGCGGAGGGAGGAATGGCGAGGCGCTGCGGGGGGGGGGGGGGTAAGGAGTGAGCGCGCGCGCGGGTGGGGGCGACCGAGCGCCACCCGGCCGGTGTTGCCGGCATGCGGCCGCCACGCGGCGTGCACGCTCTGCCGGAGCGCCAGCGCGCGTGGGCGCGGGCGGGAAGGAGGAAGAAGGAGGCCGGCTGGGCCGGGCCGAGGCGGGGCGACGCGCGCGCGAGCGCGGGAGCGGCGCGGGCCGGATCTGGCCATGGGCCGAACCGGAGGCGGCGGCCTGCTAGGGGGAAAAACGGATTTTTGATTTTCAATTTTCAAATTTAAATGCATTTCAAACTTCAAACCACATTTTGAACAAGAAGAAGACATTTTATGGAATTGGCCCAAAAATAAAAGTTGCTCAAAATTAAATTCTCTACAACTTTGATTAAGGAGCCAACTGAAAATTCTTGATAGATTTTGAATGGCAGAATAAAAGCTAAAATAGGGGAAAATTTTGAATATTTTTCCTGATTATTTTTGAACAAGTTTTGACAAAAATTTGTGTCATCTAGTTGCTCCAAAATTTTGAACTAGAGTTACAATTGATGTAAAATTTATAGTTGCAAGATTTGTGGTGCAATGTGATTATCATAACAACATAATTCATCACATAGTTATTTTCAAGATTTTGTTTTAATTCAGATTATAAATTATCACACATGATCATGATGTTATGAATGCGGTGCAATATGATTGCTATGCACAAATGAATTGCGTAACACCGGAGTGTTACAGCCTTCCCCCTTATAAAAATCTCGTCCCGAGATTTGGGTTACGAACCATTTATTATAAAAATCTTCGTATGCATTCTTTAAGTATTCACCCGTTTCCCAAGATGCATCCCCTTCATCGTGACGACTCCATTGTATCTTATATGTTTTCACCACACTGTTTCGAGTAGCCCTTTCCTTGGTATCCAATACTCGAACTGGCTGCTCACGATACACCAGATCTGACTTCAGTTTTATGCCTCGAGGTTCAATCCTTTCCTCTGGAACACGCAAACATTTCTTGAGATGTGATACATGAAAAACTGGGAATATAGCACCCATTGACTCTGGTAACTCCAGTTTGTAAGCCACAGGACCCTTTCGTTCCAGGATTTTGTAAGGTCCCACAAATCTGGCGGCCAGCTTTCTGCGCACACCAAACCTTTTCTTTTTCATTGGCGTAACTTTTAGATAAACATAGTCACCAACTTCGAACACAAGCGGTCTCCTTCTCTTATCTGCATAACTTTTCTGACGTGACTGAGCTGCTCTCATATTCTGCTGGATGATATGAACTTTCCTTTCGGCTTCCTCTACGAAGTCAATACCATAATACCTTCTTTCTCCTGGCTCAATCCAGTTTAACGGTGTTCTACACTTTCGGCCATACAGAGCCTCAAAAGGTGCCATCTTGATACTCTCTTGATAGCTGTTATTGTATGAGAACTCTGCTAATGGTAACCATGACTCCCATGAACCTCTGGAAGACAACACACAAGCTCTTAACATATCCTCTAGAACAGCATTAACTCTCTCAGTTTGACCATCTGTTTGAGGATGATAGGCAGTGCTACAAATCAGACTAGTCCCCAAACCTTTGTGCAAATGCTCCCAAAAGTGAGCAGTGAACTGTGACCCTCTGTCAGACACTATAGCCTTTGGTATGCCATGCAATCTCACAATCTCTGCAATATACTTCTCAGCATATTGAGGTGGTCTATATTCCGTTTTGACAGGCAAAAAGTGGGCTGTCTTAGTAAGACGATCCACAATTACCCAAATGGAATCGTGACCTTTTTGAGTAGTGGGTAGACCCGTGATAAAATCCATACTTATGTCATCCCACTTCCAACTTGGTACTGACAAAGGTTGTAACATTCCGGCAGGCTTCATGTGAATTGCTTTCACTCTACAACATGTGTCACATCTAGCTACATACGCTGCAATTTCCTTCTTCATCTTGGTCCACCAATAACGAGGTCTTAGTTCTTGATACATTTTACTGCTGCCAGGATGAATAGACAACTTAGAGAGATGAGCTTCATCCATAATTTTATTCTTAAGCTCTCTATCTTTTGGAATAACAAGACGGTTGTCGAACCACAACACATCCTGCTCATCCACCCTGAAGTGTTTCGAGGATTCTTCTTGAATCTTCTTTTTGATGTGGAATATTCCTTTGTCTGCCCTCTGACCTTCTATAACCTTACTCTCTAAGGAACAACTGACCTGAATACTATGTAGCACGGCAGGGTGCATGAGATCGAAACCATCTTCCAGTAAGGGTTGCATATTCAGACAATGTGACTTTCTGCTTAAAGCATCAGCTACCACATTGGCTTTCCCAGGGTGATACTGTACATTCAAGTTGTAGTCTTTGATCAGCTCTAACCATCTTCGCTGTCTCATGTTCAATTCTGGTTGGGTGAAAATGTACTTGAGACTCTTATGATCGGTGAAAATGTTGCACACATTACCCAGTAAATAGTGTCTCCAAATCTTTAAGGCATGCACTACAGCGGCAAGCTCAAGATCATGTGTCGGATAATTGGTTTCATGTTTTCTCAGCTGCCGGGAGGCATAAGCAATGACTCTTCCTTCTTGCATCAGCACACACCCTAATCCTGTCTTTGATGCGTCACAGAACACATCAAAAGGTTTCTCGATGTCGGGCTGTGCAAGAACTGGAGCAGTGGTCAACAGTTTTCGCAAGGTATGGAAAGCTGTCTCACACTCCTCTGTCCACACAAACTTATGATCTTTCTGTAACAGACTTGTCATTGGCTTGGCAATCTTCGAGAAATCTGGGATAAAACGGCGATAGTAACCCGCTAACCCTAGGAAACTCCTGACTTCTGACACTGTGGTTGGAGTCTTCCAATCCATAACCTCTTGCACTTTACTCGGATCTACAGAAACTCCATTCTCAGATAGGATATGACCGAGGAAAGGAACTTTCTTCAACCAAAATTCACATTTGCTGAACTTAGCATATAACTTATGATCTCTCAGCCTGGTCAAGACAATTCTCAGATGTTCTTCATGATCTTTCTCATTTTCAGAGTATACTAGAATGTCATCAATGAAGACAACTACAAACTTGTCCAACTCTGGCATGAAATCCGTATTCATCAGATACATAAAATATACAGGAGCATTTGTTAGTCCAAACGACATAACAAGATACTCGTACAACCCGTATCTGGTAGAAAAGGCAGTTTTCGGAACATCTTGTGGTCTAATCTTTATCTGATGATACCCAGACCTTAAGTCTATCTTGGAGAACACTCTAGCCTTAGCTAACTGATCAAACAGAACATCAATATGAGGCAAGGGATATTTATTCTTGATGGTTACAGCATTAAGAGGTCGATAATCCACACACATCCTGAGAGTACCCTCTTTCTTTTTCTTTACGAACAAGGCAGGACATCCCCATTCAGACTTACTTGGGCGAATAAACCCCTTCTTTAATAACTCTTCCAACTGTTTCTTCAACTCAGCTAACTCATCCGGAGGCATCCGATAAGGTCTCCTCGAAATTGGAGCTGTTCCGGGGATCAACTCGATTCCAAACTCAACATCTCTATCTGGAGGAAGGCCAGGCAACTCGTCTGGAAACACATCCGGGAACTCACACACCACTGGGATCTGATGGATAGGAGCAACTTCCATAGCACAGGTCACACTCACAAGATCTGTTCTTGTAGGCAATGGTACCTGGAAAGTACCCTCTGCCTGGGGATCTTTAAGGGTAAGCATCCGACTGCTTGTATCTATGACTGCTTCCCAGTCTTTCATCCAGTTCATTCCTATTATTACATCCAAAACTAGTCCAGGCATAACTACCAGGTTCACTCGAAACTTCTGGCTACCTAACTCAAGGGTTGCCCCTCTAACCATCTTATTGGTTAACACATCAGCTCCTGCTGAACTTATGCGATAACCATAACTCAATTCTGTGCATAGTTGTTCATGCTTCCGTGCAAATGCTTGACTCATAAAAGAATGCGAGGATCCAGAATCAAAAAGAACAACTGCAGGGTGATGGTTCACAAGAAACTTACCAGCAGTTACAGGCTCTCCCTCAGGAACTTCATCAATGGTGGTGTGGTGCACACGAGCATTGTAAGTCTGTTGCTTCTTTTTAGGCGGATAAGGGCAGAACTTTGAAAAGTGGCCTGGCTGACCACAGTTGTAGCAGGGCCCTTTCACTGTACCAGCAGACCCTATAGCTCCCTTGGAGTTGCTCTGTTCTGCAGCTGTGTTGGTCTTTGTTGGCGGCAATGCCATCTTGTACGGTTTCTGTGGTCCCTTGTAGTTCTGGGTTTTATGCTGCGGCGGCCTGAACCTTGCACCAGGTGCGGACGGACGATAAGATGAACGATTTGTAGTGACAACTCTAGACTGGGATGGTCCTGACTCAAACACTCTCTTGCGATTCTTGGACGCGGTGTAGGCGTTATTGTTCTTTTCTTGCTTCAAACAATCACTGATAAAGTCGTTGAATCTGTTGCGGGTATTGGTACCCACATGCTTCATCATCTTCGGACTTAAACCTCTCTTGAAGCTAGCAATCTTCTTTGCATCTGTGTCAACCATGTCTGGAGCATAGCGGCACAAGTTATTAAAGGCATGCAGATACTGGGTCACCGTCTTGGTACCCTGATTCAAGGCTAAGAACTCTCCAAGCTTCATCTCAACCAACCCTGGGGGAATATAAACTCCCTTAAAAGCTTCAGTGAAATCTCTCCAAGAAATCTGGGCATTGTGAGGAAAAGTGGTGCGGTGATGCTTCCACCACATTCCTGCTGGTCCCTGTAACTGATGTGCAGCATACTCTGTTTTCAGAACTTCTATCAGCCTCAACACACGGAACTTATCTTCCATAGTGTTGATCCATTCTTCGGCATCGAGTGGCTCTGCTGCTTCCTTGAAAATAGGTGGCCTAGTATCCATGAAATCCTTGAAACTGCTATACTGGTTCACTCCATGGCCACCACCTTGATTATTACCTCTTTGAACATTTTCAGCGATGGTACGCAGAAAATCTTCCATATTCCTCTGTGACTGTTCAGCATTGCGTTGACTTCTAAGAAACTGTGTGAAGAACATCTCTGCAGTGAGCGGCGGAGGAGGGGGCAAATGTGGCTCCGGCCGTGGTTCCTGGTGGTTGACGTTGTTTGCACCACTTCCACCCGCTCCTGCACCGTTGCCACCAGTCTCAGCGGCTTCATACGTGGCACGACGAGTGTTGGCCATCTGCATATTTCAGCAACAAGCAACAATTGAGTGAAGTTGTAGAATTGTGTTCGAATGAACAATCATGCCATACTGAATTCATTGGAGAGAACAAGTCATACAAGAAAACAGAGGCGCAATAATTTCATTCCAATTAAACAACAGCACCAATTAAGTTACTTCAAATGCAACATCGCGTTCCATACAACCACGTTGCCAGCATACACACACTGGACTTTTATGCGTTCGGGTATCGCATACACAACCAAACTCCAAAAGATCGTCAGTCTCAAGGTTGAACAGGATACAACATGATACATGGAAACCAAAAGAAGCCATCGCGTCAAGCCTAGCTACTAGCGCAGGACACTATCCTACTCCTCAGGGCCATCGTCGATGTCGGAGGCGTCGCCATCGCTACCTTCAGCAGCAGCGTCGTCGTCGATGTCCATCTGAGCGGCGTTCGGAGGAGCATACGGGCCCATCCCGTTGTAGAGGGCATGGAACTCTTCATGCAAGTTGGCATTGTACTCTTCTAACTACTCAACCCTTTGCCTCAGAAGGTCCCTCTCGTTCCAGGCTTTATTCCTTTCTTGTACTAGCTGTTCCATCAGGCGGTCTGCATTTCTGTTGGCCTGAGTCAACCTCTGTACCTGCTGCATGGAACTCTCGCCTCTCTCGAGAGCTCGGTCCCACTGCAAGCTCACGTCAGCCAACTGCTCCTGCAAGCTAGCTATGGCACGTGCTTGCTTCTTCTTCTGTTTTCTTGCTTCAAGCCGATCATCACCGCGTAGGCCAGTCAAGGTCCAATAGGTATTCTCCAGACCTTGATATGCTCTGATGGCTGCATACATGGCACTCATGGTGTGGTTGTCGCTAGCCCGTCCTTCACTGGGGCCTCTAACTAGGGCACTTCCTTGCAGCTGTACCCAAATGGCATCGCGAGGATCATCTCTCGGGAAGGTACCGGCCAAAGCTGCTGCTAACTCATTGGGAAATCTGCTCATGATGTCTCGGATGACGCGAAAAGCTGCGCCCTCTTCACCCTCGACTGGAGTGCGTCCTTCGAACTCCAAATGCCAACCATCCCATTCTGGCGCATCACCAAGAGCAGGGACGGTGATCTCTACAACAGCAAGCCCATCTTCAGCTAACTGGCTCTCGCTCCAAGAGTAAACTGGCTCTTGTCCCTCCGGGTACCCCACATCATGGAGCACTCTCCAAAGCAAGGTGGGCATGCCAAACTCGCTTAGAAAAGTGTCCGTGTTGCGGTGCTCCCGTGGGGCTAGCTGACGACGGGGTGCTCTTCCGCCAGTGGACTTACGGGCAGTCTGCTTCGTGCGGGCCATCTGTAGCACAAGTTTTAATTACCCGGTGAGAACATATTTTAGTTGAGGTCACTTTTATCAAAATGGGAAAATCCTTTTATAAGGGGAGGAATGCATGCCATGAATGGAATGCACGGACAATATGATGCATGCACGAGTCTTACGTTCTCACAAACTTATGAAATAAAAGCATCTAACGGTGAATTCGGTGGCATACAAACGATCTCTCATATACGTAACTAATTCGGTCTACACGATACGTTGTTATGTACCTGCAGAAAACTCATTTCAGCCCATTCCCCATGAATGCATGAAGGCAGTAAATCTACCTACACGCTTTACACGAATCCCCAGATGCGTGTACAACGGTAGTAACTACCCAAACACATCGTCCTATTGACGGCATCGCCTTAACGGACGGAACACCCACACATGCGACACTTTTATAAAAACATGTGTAAAACATGTAATTATCCAAGTATCATATAAGCACTTTCCCCAGATCGGCGGTGTATCCGATCATGCTCTCACAGCTCACACTTACCGAAGCGTAGAGGTAACTGAACCATACATTACCACTCAATTAAGTGGCACTCATACAATAGCACGCCGTATGAGCAACGAAAAAGAAATATGATGCAAAAACCCCAAGTTAGTACTTAAATAGCCACCTAGAGTCCTTAACTGGGCATACGGGATATGACCACTGGCACACTTTTTAGTTTCAAAATCACACTTTTTAAATAGGGTTTTGGTTTAAATACACTTATGAACAGTAATTACGCTAAACCTTGCTCCGATGCCAGCTGTAACAGAACCGCCCAATTATACGAGATTAAGTAAGAAAATCATCCAACGGACGGACAATTTACCAAATTTAAGCCCGTATAACCCGGTAGTCCGTGAAATCTCGACGGATTTCAAACCATTTCACATCACAGCCAAGATCGTAATAAGTTTAGCGATTACATTCATAAGTTACATAGTAGTTCACGGCACAAAATACATCGGAGTTTAAACATAGTTATTACAAACCAGTTTCGAATAAAGTAGCGGAAGCATTAGTTCAAAGCGCGCACACACACACACAACTTCCCAAAATAAAGTGCCAGCTCGCGATCATCTCCCACAAAAGCATCAGGCGAGGAGTAGTGAGTGACCATTGCCCATGGTCCTAGGCTTCGCCGATCGCAGGGTAGAGACAGTTGATACAATAACCATAGTACATCTGTCCATCTGCAACAAGTGGGAACAAAGCCCTGAGTACGAGAAGGTACTCAGCTAGACTTACCCGACAGAACCAAAACAAAAAGACTCCAAGGATCATGATAGGCTTTTTGGTGGGGTAGCTGACTCATTTGCAAGAAAAGCATTTTTAGCTTATCAAATCATTTACAAAAGCATGTCATATTTTAATTCTTTATTCCCCTGTCAACTATGTTTGCACTTATGCTAAAGTAATCATGTAATTAAGCAAGCAAGGATTACCATTGATAATTAACCATAATTACCATGTCATTTTCCACATAACTATCCAAGTGTTTCATCAATATTACTACGATGAAGTAACTCAAGTCAAGTGTTCACTATCCAGTGAACGATGGCGATTCGAATCGATTATTGACCAGCTGGTAATTTATTCCTCACACAAACCTCACTCACCCGCTAAAGTGAGGTATTGGTCACCGAGTCAACCATTCAGGTAAAGTCGCGAGCTTGCCAGGAACCACATGTACCCGGGGGCCGCCCGACTGCTCTTTGGCCTTATCATCGCGCCCCCGTTTCCTGCCACTACTGCTCCGGTACAGTGCGTTGCGGGCAATCCACTCGGCCCGAATAATCTCCCGGCTTCACGGTCGAAAGGTACTTTATTCGGCCAGCTAAATGTGAGGCATGCATTCAACATGACCCGAGGCCCGACATCGGACGGTCCTTAACCGACACAGACGGAAGACACTACAGTCCAGAACCCTGCAAGCTTCCGCCCGGTCTCAAATTCATTTCCACACTTAGTTATTCTCACATGACATTCGTTCACATAAACCAGGTAATCCCCTATAGCTCGCGGATGACAGGCAATCACCCGACTTCTACCGGTCTAAGCAAGCTAAGCAGTTATTGATCGTAGACACCAGGGTGACAAGGATCGGGTAAAAACAAGGTGGAACAAGGTATAATGCAGCAACGTTTGCAAACAACTCCTAAACTTAATGCATCAGATTAAGTAAAATTAATAAATAATTATTTGCAAACCGGGGGAGAAATGCTCCGGGGCTTGCCTCGCTCGAAGGTACTGGGACGATGGTCAGGGCACTCCGGAAACTCTTCACCGGACTCCTCTTCTGCTTCTGCTGGCTCTGGCTCCGTCACCTCGGGCTGCTCCTCTGCGTCCTCGGGAACAACTGTCGGAACCACTTCCTGCGATCCTGTATGATGCAGAAATATGAGTGCAACATGCATAGATGCATTGCAGAGGTGACATGAGATGATGATGATGCAGGATGCATGCGATGTAATGAATATGTTACGTTATCGGATTATGTGGAACTTATGACTCTTCTACAAGGTAGTCTACGTCATCCAAGAACATGTACTCGGAAACTACCACCTCTATTTTCTACCATGCGAGAGTACTTGACAATCAAGATGCTTCAAAGATACACCAAAGTATATTTTTCTAACTAACTTTGCATTAAGAATAAATAGAAACCCTAATTAGTCCTATGGTTGAACAGCAACACATATTTTAGTAGCTCAGAAAAATCTTATAAAATTACAGTGGATTACTAATATAAAGAATAGCTTGACACAAAAATTTTACTGCATTTGGATAACTAGAACTGCCTATACAAAAATAACAAACTAAGGTCTAAAATAGATATTTAAAATACTTTACATTATGAAAAGTATCAAACAACAGATTTAGGAATTTTTCTACTATCTATTCCCTAAACAAACACTATAGAAAAATTATCACTTGCATGTTTTATTCAATTTTATTTAAATAACAAAAATAACAAATATTGGTAATAGAAAGCATTTGAACTACACCTACACATTTTTATACAGAACACCCAAGATATAAAATTTCCCTAGAAAGTACATGACACAAAAAGATTAATAAATTTGGAATCATATTTTTCTGACTTTTCTAGGATTTATTACGCATTTAACAAGAAAATGGCCATTTCCCTAGTTAATTAAAAATTTTACAGAAAAGTATCTCAAATTTGACATGCAATAATTTTATATCATAGATCTGGTCCCAAAGAGCCCATAGAAATTTATTTCACCAATTTTGGAGCTAAAATGAGCAAGTTATAAATTTTCTAAAGCATTTATACATTTTCTGAAAATCAATTTCAAAAATCCTTTTTAAACTCCAGCCGCTGAACTGCTAGGTGCACCCGGCGATCTACACACGCGCGCGCAAAGGGAGACAGACAGGCGGGCCCGCGGGTCAACCGGGCCCCACGCGTCAGCCGCTCCGAGTCAAGGGAGGGCGCTGACCGCGCGGATCTCGACGACGGCGAGGTCGCCGGCGACGAGGTCACCACCGTCGTGATCACCAAGACGAGGCGGTCTCATTGAGACAAACGACATGACCGGAGGGGCTCGAAATCGAGCTTGCCCACGGCCATGGCGGCTCGGTGGCGCTGCTCACCGGCGGGAGCGTCTCTCCGGCCACGGGGCGGCACGGAAGACGGTGTCCGAGCACCGGGAGGATGAGGCGAACGGAGTGCTTGCTCGAGTGAGGGAAAAGAAGGGGCGGAGGTGGGGTTTCCACGGAGCGGAGAACCACGGTGAGCTCGGCCGGAACTCCGGCGAGCAATTGGTGTGGCTGTGGGGCTTACCGCGGGAGATTGAGGTGAGCACGGGTTGCGCCAGAGAGAGAGGAAGCTCGGGGCGAGATAGAGCGGCCTGCGGTGAACGGAGTTCGTCGGAACGCGCGCGTCTGGCGAGCGCGTGCGGTGGCGGAGGCGAAACGCGGCAGCCGCGTGCGGTGAATGAGCAAGGAGGCTGAACGGAGGGAGGAATGGCGAGGCGCTGCGGGGGGGGTTAAGGAGTGAGCGCGCGCGCTGGTGGGGGCGACCGAGCGCCACCCGGCCGGTGTTGCCGGCATGCGGCCGCCACGCGGCGTGCACGCTCTGCCGGAGCGCCAGCGCGCGTGGGCGCGGGCGGGAAGGAGGAAGAAGGAGGCCGGCTGGGCCGGGCCGAGGCGGGGCGACGCGCGCGCGAGCGCGGGAGCGGCGCGGGCCGGATCTGGCCATGGGCCGAACCGGAGGCGGCGGCCTGCTAGGGGGAAAAACGGATTTTTGATTTTTAATTTTCAAATTTAAATGCATTTCAAACTTCAAACCACATTTTGAACAAGAAGAAGACATTTTATGGAATTGGCCCAAAAATAAAAGTTGCTCAAAATTAAATTCTCTACAACTTTGATTAAGGGGCCAACTGAAAATTCTTGATAGATTTTGAATGGCAGAATAAAAGCTAAAATAGGGGAAAATTTTGAATATTTTTCCTGATTATTTTTGAACAAGTTTTGACAAAAATTTGTGTCATCTAGTTGCTCCAAAATTTTGAACTAGAGTTACAATTGATGTAAAATTTATAGTTGCAAGATTTGTGGTGCAATGTGATTATCATAACAACATAATTCATCACATAGTTATTTTCAAGCTTTTGTTTTAATTCAGATTATAAATTATCACACATGATCATGATGTTATGAATGCGGTGCAATATGATTGCTATGCACAAATGAATTGCGTAACACCGGAGTGTTACATCGTCACCGCCGCCATGCTCCTCCGCAACATGCCCGAGACATCAAACCCCGACGCCCGTCGGGCTTGAGATGAAATCCGAGAACTCCTCGAGACCGCTGCTATGCAGCTGGCCGAGAGCTTTGCCTCGAGGCGACGCGAGCCAGCCTCGGAGTGGCTCGTCGAGCCCTCCCGACAGGAGAGAGAGGCCTCGGTTCATCCCGAGCCTACCCGGTGAAACACGGCGGCGCCTGTCCCCGAGCACATTGTCGACGATCATGAACCCCGAGACACCCATGGCAACATCGTCGAGCGCCGCACGCGCAAACACGATTGTGGTGTGGCTCGAGGTTACCGTGTGCACAGAGGCGGGCGCTATGACATCTCAGAAGATCGTAGCCCTTCACCCGAGCCTCCGGGCCCTCGGGTCTTCAGTAAGGCTATCCGTGAAACGATACTCCCAGCTCGGTTTCACCCTCCCATGACTCTCACCAAGTACAACGGCGAGACCAAACCCGAACTTTGGCTCGTCAATTTCTGCTTGGTGTGTTAGCTGGGCGGGGCCACCAATGACCGGGTCATCATCCGACAACTCCCCCTGTTCCTCTCTAACACCGCTCGAGCCAGGCTCGAGGATCTTCCATCTCGACAGATCCACGATTGGGACGATCTCGTGAGGGTGTTCAAGGGAAACTTTAAGGGGACCTACGTGCACCCCGGCAACTCATGGGACCTCCGGAGTTGCAAGCAAAAACCGGCTGAATCCCTCCGGGATTACATCCGGCGCTTCTCCAGGCAGTGCACCGAGCTCCCCAACATCACCGACTCTGACGTGATCATGGCCTTCCTCTTTGGGACCACCTACAAGGAGTTGGTCCGAGAGTTGGGCTGTAACACCCCACTCACTGCCAACGGATTGATGGACATCATCACCAACTTTGCCACCGGCGAGGAGGCAGTTGGTGCCATCTTTGGCGGTGACCAGGACAAAGGGAAGCAGAAGGTCGACGATCCCATGGGCTCCAGCTGGGGCCCCAAGAGAAACTACTGGAGAAAGAAGAAGAGCCAGCAGGGTAAGCTCGAGGCCGCGGCCGATGAACTTGTCACTGCTGTCGAGCGCAAGAAACCTCGAGGCCCCCCCGGCGGGGGCATCTTCGACAAAATGCTCAAAGAGCCGTGTCCCTACCACAAGGGACCCACAAACCATAACCTCGAGGACTGTCACATGCTCCGTAGGTACTTCAAAGGCGTAGGCGTCAAGAAGGACGACAAGAAGGAAGATCCTAAGGGCGATGATAAGGATGGGGGATTCCCTGAGATCCACGACTGCTTCATGATCTACGGAGGACCCTCGACCCGCCTCTCGACGCACCAGCGCAAACGAGAGCGGTGTGAGATTTTCTCCGTACAATCGGCGGTCCCCCACTTCCTTGACTGGTCTAAGATGGCCATCACTTTCGACCGTGATGACCATCCTGACTACGTCCCCAATCCAGGAGTCTACCCGCTTGTTGTTGATCCCATTATCGCCAACACGCGCCTCACCAAGGTACTCATGGACGGCGGAAGCAGCCTCGACATCATCTATGCTCAGACCCTCGACCTCCTGGGGATCGAGAGGACGCGTCTCCAACCCAGCGTCGGGGGTTTCCACGGAATTGTGCCAGGGAAACGGGCAGAACCTGTCGGACGGGTCGATCTGCCTATCTGCTTTGGCACACCTTCCAACTTTAGAAAGGAGACTCTCACTTTTGAAGTGGTCAGATTCCGTGGAATATACCACGCTATCCTTGGGTGCCCGTGCTATGCCAGGTTCATGGCGGTCCCGAACTACACCTACCTCAAGCTCAAGATGCCAGGCCCAAACGGTGTCATCACTGTAGGGCCCTCATACGAACACGCCTACGAGTGCGACGTCGAGTGTGTCGAGCACGACAAGGCTATTTTGGAGTCGGCGACCTTGGCAGCGGACCTCGACAGTCTGGCCAACGAGATTCTTGACCCAAAGCGCCATGCCGGCAGCTTCGAGCCCGCGGAGGACGTCAAGCTCGTGCCCCTCAACCCCACTGATCCCAAGGGAATGGCACTGAGCATCAGCGCCACCCTCGATCCCAAATAGGAAGCAGTGCTCATCGACTTTCTTCGCGCGAATATCGACATCTTTGCGTGGAGTCCCTCGGATATGCCGGGCATACCTAGGAAAGTCGCCGAGCACGCCTTGGAGATCCGGGCTGGCTCCAAACCAGTGAAGCAACGCCTGTGCCACTTCGACGACGAGAAGCACAAGGTCATCGGTGAGGAGATACACAAACTGCTGGAGGCCAGATTCATCAAGGAGGTTCATCATCCCGAGTGGCTAGCTAATCCTGTATTAGTTAAGAAAAAGAGTGGGAAGTGGAGGATGTGTGTAGACTATACTAGTTTAAATAAAGCATGTCCGAAAGTTCCCTTTCCTTTACCACGCATTGATCAAATCGTTGATTCCACTACGGGATGTGAAACTCTCTCATTCTTAGATGCGTACTCCGGCTATGACCAGATTAAAATGAAAGAGTCCGACCAGCTCGCGACTTCATTCAATACCCCATTTGGCATGTATTGCTATGTTACGATGTCTTTCGGTGTCCGGAACGCAGGGGCTACGTACCAGCGATGCATGCAGCACGTTTTTGGGGAACACATCAGACCAACCGTCGAGGCTTACGTCGATGACATTGTTGTCAAGACCAAACAAGCCGACGATTTGGTAAACGACCTTGACGTTGCGTTCAAATGCCTCCGGGCAAAAAACATCAAGCTCAATCCTAAGAAATGCGTTTTTGGCGTTCCTCGAGGTATGCTTTTGGGGTTCATCGTGTCTAAGCGTGGCATCGAGGCCAACCCAGAAAAAATCACTGCGATAACCAAGATGGGCCCCATCCGAGATCTAAAGGGCGTACAGAGGATCACGGGCTGCTTGGCGGAGCTCAGTCGTTTCATTTCACGCCTCGGTGAAAAAGCGCTCCCTCTATACCGCCTCCTGAAGAAATCAGAGCACTTTTCCTGGACCCTCGAGGCCGAAGAAGCTCTTGCAAAGCCTAAAGCTACACTCTCTAATTCACCAATCCTCGTCCCTCCGACCCCAGGAGAACCGCTCCTACTTTATGTCGCCGCGACAACACAAGTAGTCAGCGCGGTCTTGGTTGTCGAGAGGGCCGAGGAAGCACATACCTTGCTCGTCCAGAGGCCGGTCTATTTCATTAGTGAGGTGCTCTCGAAAACCAAGGTACGATACCCGCAAATCCGGAAGCTGCTATATGCCATCGTCCTGACATGGCGCAAACTCCGTCACTACTTCGAGGGTCACCTGGTAACTGTGGTTTCTTCTTTCCCCTTGGGAGAGATAGCCCAGAACCGGGAAGCCTTGGGTAGAATTGCCAAGTGGGCAGTCGAGCTCATGGGTGAGACCCTATCTTATGCGCCGCGCAAAGCCATTAAATCGCAGGTGTTAGCAGATTTCCTGGCAGAATGGACCGACACTCAACTCCCCCCTGTACAGCTCCAAGCTGAACTGTGGACCATGTACTTCGATGGGTCGTTGATGAAAACAGGAGCAGGCGCGGGTTTGCTCTTCATCTCGCCCCTCGAGGTTCACATGCGCTATGTCATCCGACTTCATTTCCCTGCATCAAATAACGTCGCCGAATACGATGCGCTCGTCACGGGCCTAAGAATTGCCATCGAACTCGGGGTCCGACACCTTGACGTTCGAGGCGACTCCCAGCTCATGATCGACCAGGTCATGAAAAACTCAAGTGCCGTGATCCCAAGATGGAAGGTTACTGCGAAGAAGTGTGGCGCCTTGAGAACAAGTTCCACGGCCTCGAGCTCAACCACATCGCAAGTAGGTATAATGAGGCCGCCGATGAACTGGCGAAAATCGCGTCCAATCGAACTACGGTTCCACCAGACGTTTTCGCAAAAGATCTCCAGCAGCCGTCCGTCGACCTCGGGTCAGAAGGAAGGGTCGACGGGCCATCGCTCGACCCCCCACCAGTGACAGAAGCCCCCTCAACCGGGGCTGAGGCCATGCAGGTGGAAGGCTCGACCCCGCCACCCGACCCTGAGCCTGACTGGCACATTCCGTACCTCGACCATCTCATCTGAGGGGACCTCCCCTCGGATAAGACCGAGGCTCGACGGATCGCTCGCCGAGCCAAAACCTTTGTGATCTTTGGCGACAGTAGGGAGCTGTACCACCGCAGCCCTATTGGCATCCTCCAACATTGCATCACAAATGAGGAAGGTAGAGACCTGCTCGACGATCTACACTCGGGGGCTTGCGGTCACCATGCAGCGCCTCGAACCCTTGTCGGAAATGCTTTCCGACAAGGTTTCTATTGGCCGACCACGGTCTTCAACGCTGTCAAGCTAGTACGCTCCTGCAAAGGTTGCTAGTACTATGCGAGACAAACCCATCTTCCAGCACATGCCCTGCAAACCATTCCCATCACGTGGTCGTTTGCCGTTTAGGGGCTCGACCTTGTCGGGCCTTTGAAAAGGACAACCGGTGGCTTCACCCACTTGCTCGTTGCCATCGACAAATTCTCCAAGTGGATCAAGGCCCGCCCTATCACCAGCATCAGGTCCGAGCAAGCTGTGCTCTTTTTTACCAACATCATCCACCGCTTTGGGGTTCCCAACTGTATCATCACGGACAATGGCACCCAGTTTACTGGTAAAAAGTTTCTAGATTTCTGTGACAACCACCACCACATCCGTGTGCTCTGGTCAGCCGTTGCTCATCCAAAAACAAATGGCCAAGTGGAACGTGCCAACGGCATGGTCCTGCAAGGCCTGAAACCCAGAATCTTTGACAAGCTAAACAAACATGGGAAGAGATGGGCTGCCGAGCTCCCCTCGGTCCTATGGAGCCTAAGAACAATGTCGAGTCGAGCCACGGGGTTCACTCCATTCTTCTTAGTCTACGGATCTGAGGCCATGCTCCCCACTGACATAGAATATGGGTCCCCAAGGCTAAAAGCCTACAACGAGAGAAATAACGACGCCGCAAGAGAGGACGCCCTCGACCAGCTCGAGGAAGCCTGAGATGTGGCTCTGTTACATTCTGCCCGGTACCAACAAGGTCTCCAACACTACCACGACAGACACGTCTGTAGGCGTGACCTCAACATCGGTGACCTAGTGCTACAACGAAACCAGAACACCAAGGGACGACACAAGCTCACGCCCCCGTGGGAAGGACCACACATCATCGTAGAAGTACTAAAGCTGGGCACCTACAAGCTATCCAACGAGAAGGGCAAAATCCTCACCAATACTTGGAACATTGAACAGCTATGTCGCTTTTTCCCTTAAAAAGCCTCGAGGCTCTGTAATTTCTTTTCAATCTCATCGATAAAGAATACAACAATGTTCAAAGTTTCGTTTCACAAACAATGAGGAAGGATCGACTCTATTCTCCTAGAATCGACCCTCCCTCGGGGGCTACAAGGGGGGAACCCCCAGTCCCTGAAAAAACTTATACTCTTTTTCAATGTTGAAGAACTACCTTTTAGGTCGACAATGCTGCGAGAGCACCCTGAGGCTCAAAGGGGCTCTCGAGCCGCGAGATCACTTATGCCCCCGAGGCTACGATACCTCCACTCACCCCTCATGCCTAGGGGCGTGACCGCATGCTAAGTGGACCTAATGGTGGTCCATAACTTTGAAAAGGAGTACACCCCCCCCCCCGTCGCTCAAATCAGGTTCTTACACAATCTGCGAGGCCGCAAGAGCACCCTAGAGTATGAGGGCAGTCGAGCCACGAGATCACTCACGCCTCCGAGGCTATGGTACCTCCGCTCACTCCCTTACGCTCAAAGGCGTGATGGCGTGCTAAGTAAATCATGCAAAAACGTGATTCAAGCAATAAGGGGAAGAAAAGCTCGAACAAAACTTAAATAACCAGTGCAGGTTTACGTTCTAAGTTTTTTAGGCCTCCGAGGCCACTACGACCAAAATTCAAAACACTAACTTATTACACGGGCCTTTGTGCCCAGATTTGGCTCATATGCCCTCGTCGTCGGCGGGCGGAACCACCTTAGCTTCGAAAAGCTTGGCCAGGCGGCTTCGAGGCTCCTCGGCGGCTCCGATCAGGTCCAAGCAGGCGTCCTCGTTCTTCTCGTCCGTTTGGTCTGGGTCGGTGATGAAGTCGTCAGCAACAAGCTCCATGTCATACATGAACCCAGATCGAATGATGGCTAGTGCTCTCTTCACGCCGTGGTGGAGGCTTCCCCGTATCCTTTCCTAGATGAGGCGACCTAGCGCCACCATCCGGTGGACGAAGGAGTTCCCCGGGGCGTCCTCCCCGGTGTCGGTGTCGGGCTCGACCCCCAAGCCGTCACACACGGAGGTGATCGCACCCTGGAGCATCTGAGTCTGCTGGGCCTCGGCCTCGAAGAGGCTCTAGAAGGAGTTGGCCGCCGCCTGGGCCACCTGCTGCTCCCTCTCTAACTCTGGAACATGATTAACTAAATTAGCACCAATGCAGGGCCTCGACGCCAAGGCCGTAACACCAGTACTTACCCTCGGTATGGGTCTGCAAGCCCACGATCTCGTCACGGAGCCCCCCGCACGTCCTCTCGAGCCCTTGGAGAGCACCGTCCCTGTCACGAACGGCCGCCCTCAACGTCTCGATCTCCTGGCGGGCGTTCAGAAGAGCCGCGTCCTTCTCTTGAACGGCTCCACTCAGCGCCGTGACCTCGTCCTTCAGGGCACCGAAGCGAGCGGTTACCTGCCCGATCTAGACGTTGAGGGTGTCACGATGCCGGCTGACCAGGGCGACGTCCTCCTCGAGCTCTTTCACCAGTGCTGACAGGGGCACGAGATCCTCATGGGCCTTAGCTGCCTCCTCCTGGGCCTTGGTCGCATCTTCACGCACCATGGCCTCGACCGCCCAGGCCTGCACCACCTCCTCCTTGACCGCCGCGTAGGTGACGCGCAGCTCGGCCATCTCGGCACTCTGATCGGAAAGCCGTTTGTTGGCCTCCTCAACCAGAGCCCGTTGCCGGGCAAGCGCCGCCCACACGCCGCTCTCATTTCGAATGAAGAGCGACTTGCGGCAGGAGCGCTCCTTGAGCTCCTGATCACGGTTTGAAAAAACCAAAGAGGTTAAGAACTAAAAGAAAGGGGGCAAAAGGACAGCAAAAGAACCGATAAGCCAAACATACCTCTGTGGCATCCCACATGCCTCGTGACACGGCCTCCGTCACCACACGAAGCGATCGATCTATGTGTCGACGGAGGCCCTCGAGGTATTCCCAGTGATGCACCTCGTCTGCATCGTTCAGGGCGAAGACGGGGTCCGCGCCGGGGTTGGAAGCGTCCCTGAACTCAAGGGACGGTCCCCCCAAGCGCGGTATCTCCTCCTCCGCCCATACTAGGGCCAGCGCAGCGAGGTCTGGCCACTCGGACGACGGGCCGGCCGGGGCGCTCTCCGGCCCTGCGGAAGGACCAGCCTGACCCGCAGCTCCGGCCTCATCAACCGCCGCCGAGGGACCAGCCTGGTCCACGGCCTCGTCCCCCTCGACTCCCACCACCTGCTTCCCCTTGTCCAGGGGGAGTCGTCGAGGGTGAGGTCGACCATGGCTGGCGTCGACCCTTCCGCCGGGGCCGGCTCCTTTTCCACCGGCACCTCTTCCTCTAGGACCACGGGCGGGGGCTCGACGACCCCACCCTCCACCAAAGCCGCCGGCTCCGTCGGCGGGTCTTGCTGTGGCTGCGGCTCTCCCGGCTGCGTCGCCTCCCGTCCCGCCGCCGGCAGGACCTCCTCCATAACCACATCCGCATCCACCCACCCCGCATCAGGACGGATGCCTCGGCCGTTGCGGCCTCGACGGCAGCCTCGGTGGTCGACGACGACCCTAGCTCCACCCCGCCCGTGCTGGGTGCCACCACCTCTGACGGTCCCAACCCCTGTATGGTGGGGTCAGAACCGACGACCGCCAGGACGCCCGCCTCCGCCTGGGCTGTCGCCTCCTGCTGCTTTAGGCGCTCCTTTGCGGCCTGAAGCCTCTCGACCCAGGCGACGTCGTCCACCGCCGTCCGATTAATGACGACGGCGCTCACCCGGAGCGACTTTGCGGGGGTCGGCCCCATTAGCTCCGCCTTGCGCTTGAGCCTGTGAAGCAAGAAGAAACATCAGAAACGGTACCGATAAAAAGCGATAAAGCGGAGTGCGGATCCTTACCCAGAAATGGGCACCAAGTTCCTTGACCCCGGCCGATCTGAACCCCCCAGCGCTGCCTGCAGCGGTCTCGCAGCCGGCCCCCCGGCGGGCTGGGTGCTCCTTGGGGCCTTGGCTGGAGGGCCGCCTCGGGTCCTTTGCGCCTCCGAGGCCAGCTGGCCTCGGGTCCTCACGCCCGTCGGCGGTACCGCCAATGATGACACCGACACTGCCGCTCCAGCCGCCGACTGAGCCTGCGGGGCCTGGACTGGTGGAGGCGGCCCTGTCGACCCCTCCTGTGCGGTCTGGGATGGGGCGGCCCCTCCCGTCGAGGGGCCCGCCTCTTTGCCTGCCTCTTCCTCTGTTTCCTCCTCCACCACCTCGACCGACACCGAGGCTGACCCTGACGCCCGGGAGGACGACCCCCCAATGGGCTCCAAGAACGGACGAATGTCGGGGAGGTCCGCCAGGCTGGTCGCGGCGTCATACTACGACAGGGCGTCGTCGTAGTCCCCGTCGCTGCCATCATCGTCCTCCCCCGAGATCGTCTCGGAGGGAGACTCCGTGAGGGGGAGCCCGTCGAGGGCCTGCTGGCGCCGAAGCTTCTTCAGTGCCTCCTTCTCCTTGGCCTTACGGATCTACCGCTTCTTGGCAGTCTCCTTTGTCTGCTTCTTTTGGGACGCCTGCTAGCGTCTAGCCTCCCGGGCGGGCTGGTCCTCTGGGACTAGCGGCCGCGTCTCCCGCACCGTAGACAAATCCTGCGCATCGGCCTCGACTAAATCAGAACAATTCAAAAACAGATGAAATAAACAAACGTGCTAACAATAACACTTACCAGAGGCTCGAACCCCTGGGTAGGTCGCATGGGCACCTTGTCGACGTCATCCGTCTTGAAGTTCCCCACCATCCGGCGCGCTTGCCGGAGGACCTCCTCGAGGGTGAGGGACTCGTGCGACATCCGGCTCCCCTCCAGTGGCGCCTCCAGTGTCATCTGGTCGAGACGAAGTCGACGCTGGCACAACGGCATCACCCTGCGCCGTTGGAATGCCGTGGCCACCGCCGCCGCCGTCAAACCTCGCAGACGAAGCTGTTGCAGCACCACCAGCAGCGGGTCCAGACGCGGCTTCTCGGCCTCCGCGACTCCGTAGGACCAATTCTCCTCTCGGGCAACCAGCACCCGGCCGGTATACCTCAGTAACTGACTCTCGTCGTTGCGGAGGTAGAACCAGCCGTCGTGCCAGCCGCTGTTCGAGGAGATGAGGTGGGCTGGGATATACTGATCAGCCCAACCAGACCTCACCTGCAAGACGTAGCTCCTCACTCGAACCACGCACCGTAACCCCTTCTCCCCCGCCTTCTTGGCGAAGAGCTCCGCCTTGAAGAGATGGAGCCATAGATTCCACTGCGGCTCCATCCCCAGGTAGCCCTCACAGACCGCCGCGAAGATGGCGGCCTGTGCGACAGCGTTGGGGGCGAGATGGTGCAGCTCCACCCGGTAGTAGTGGAGGAGCGCACGCATGAAGGTGGTCACCGGCACGCCGAACCCCCGCTCGTGGAAGCAGATGAAGCTAACCACATATCCTTCGGGGGGTGCCGGCTCCCGGTGGTCGGGCGACGACGCAATCCACTCCGGCCGCGACCGGCTCGTCCTCGGCCACAGCAATCTGTCCTCGACCAGCTCCTCTAGCCTCCTCTCCGTCACCGAGGAGGCAGCCCAGTCGTCGGCGGGGAGGATTTGACCCTTGCCTGCCATTGACGCCGGGAAAGCTATGTGGACGGAGGGGGGGCGACGGCGGTGGCGCTAGATGAAGGCGGAGGGCGCAAGGGGCACAGAGAGCTGTCTAAGGCAAGGAGGGCAAGAACGCAAAGGGCTAGTACGGGAGGCAGACCCCTAGGCTTTGTTTTTATAGCCCCGGCGGAAGCCCAATGGCCGCGCGAAAAGGTAGGAGCGGTTTCTCGCATTTAATGCTCTTACCTAACTGTTTCCCTGAATCTCGCAGGAGTTGGGCGCGTGGCTGTCCCCCACGTTGTAACCGTACGCCACGTTGCCCACTACCGCACTGATCTCGCCCTCTCTCTCCTAAAAAGGCGCGCCCGGCTAACGGGCAGGGCAGGATCCGTGGATGGATATTCCTAGATACCTGGTAAACGGGCTCCGAGCCCGGCATGAGTCTCGAGGGAGTGGAAGCTGGCCCTCGACCTGGGTTCGACAGCTGCCCTCGAGCGACAGAGTTAGGGATGACCAGGGATGCGCCCGTACATGGCCAGGGCTCGAGCCACGCTCTCGAGGCACCCTAAGACGTATTCGAGGCTGTAGGAGAAGGTCGACGTAGGAATCCCCTCGAGGGAGGCACCGAGCCCTCGAATCCCGTTGCAGGGAATCGAGATCCACACGACCACTTCTTGGCATTCTTGAGAGCACCTCTGGGCCACTAGCCGACTCCTAACGACTGGAGCACAGGCTCACACTCAAATTCCCCTGCTAGTAGCTCGCCGAAGATCATCGGAACTCGCCCAAACAGGGGTAGTACGGCGTTCTCCACCCCTCCTCCTCCTTCCTAAAGGAGGAGCGTGAGGGTCGAACGACAAAAGACAGCCGGGACTCTGATCGACCTCGTACGTACGAGGCTCGGGGGCTCGACCACAACGAACCAAACTCTAAACAAAAAGGCACAGATCATGCCACCACTAGAAACCATTCCCCAATAGAACGCATAAAAGACCTCGGAGGAGTCTCAACGCTCCACCGAGGCCTCGGGGGCTACACCCGGTGGGTGCGCTCTCGCGCCCCCAACGGAAAAAACCACGACGCTACGACTCTAGTTCATCAACTGACAGGCCTCTGGGAGAGTGATCACACACTCACCCAAAGGCTCGGGGGCTACTGTCGGTACCAACAGTATGGGGGTACCCACAGTTAACGATAATAAGAGAACAAAATGATTAAGCCACAGCAAAAGGCAGCCCGCCTCAACCGCGTACCGGGTCCATCTCGTACGAGGCCAGCTCGACGGAGTGCCTCGACTGTGCTCCGACTCCGACTCGTACGAGGCACGCTCGACGAGAACGCCTCGACCGCGCCCCGTCCCGCACGACAAGGCGCCTCGACCGCGCTCCGACTCACACAAGGCTCGTGCGCCCACCAGAAAAACTCCAACTCGCGTGACCCTGGGTCGGAGCGCTCGACCCCCTCACTTCACCTACCCCGAGACAAAAGTCAGAGCATTTAATGCGATTACCTGCTACCACCTACCGACATGGCCACAACTAGGATCGACGTGGGAGCAACGCCGGTGTTATTCCTCACTGTTTTACCACCCATCCCGTGATGGGAGGTGAAACCTGTCACTATACACACCTTACCGTGCACTGTTTATCGTCAGTCACCCTTGAGGAAGGATACGACAAGGCCCGTATTCCGCAATCTCGGGGATTCGACCTTATCCATCCGGCCTCGACCCGGCCTCGACCCAGCCTCGACGCCCAGCACAGTTCAACAGGGAAGGAAGGCCAGCGTGGCACGATGCTCTAGGTCATTTCGCTGTCTCATCCCCAGCGTCACCACGGTGTCCAGGGATGGCCGGCCATTCCCGGGGCACGTCGCTACAGTCACTCCCACAGGGATCGACAAAACATCACCTCAAGGCTCCCCAGTGCCCTGGCCTCCTCTTACCCTATAAAAAGGGCAGGCCAGGACCCTACAAAAGGACACGGACAACAGGCAAGACCCAAGTTCAAAGCCAAGTACCAGCAATCTAAGACCCCCAACACAGAGATCAACATCTCAAGCAATCATCTTTGTACTCTTTTTTCTCTCTTTGAGACTTGGGCTCGCCGCCCTCTCTCGCAAGCTTGTAACCCCTACACAAGCACCTCGGTGCAAGAAAATACAAAACTCTCCCCCCACTGGATGTAGGGCCTTCTTCTGCCCGAACCAGGATAAACCCTCGTGTGTTCTCCTTGCATCACCATCCAGGTTAAGGACACGCAGCACTCACTCGTCGGTTTAGGGCCCCCACAGGACCGAACGCCGACACTAGCCATGTATGAAAGCATAGGCTGATATAAGTTGCTCTTAATTCGCATATCTAAGCACTATGAAGCAAACAAAGCTAACTGATTTTGTTTCAATTTCATACCGAGTCAGCATCGAATAGAGGTGGGCATGAAATTGGTGACAATGTGAGTCACGAAACACGGATCCATGTTGGATGACATGCATGCATCCAAGTATAGTGTTGCACTGATTAATAATTGAATGGTTGCTCGATTACTCACATCATGTCTAGTTACATACAGTTACCACCAAACAACTATCAATAGAGTCATCTCTACAAAATATTCACCACTATTACTATATATGGTCCACATCAAATTGAGGCTGTGTTTGGTTCCCGTTAAAATTTAGTCCCTATCACAACGAATGTTTGATACATATATGGAGTATTAAATATAGACTATTTACGAAACTAAAAATATAGAGTGAGACTAATTTGCGAGATGTTTTTTTAAGCCTAATTAGTCCATGATTAGCACTAATTACTATAGTAAAAATTGTGCTAATGACGGATTAATTAGGCTTAATAAATTCGTCTTGTAGATTACTCACGGAATATGTAATTTGTTTTTTTATTAGCATCCGAACACTCTATGGTCAACCTCATGTAACATCCTATGTAACACCTATTAAATTTTAGTCCTGAGAACCAAACACGGTCTGAGTCAAGCTCCATCTATCAAGCCAAATTGTACTATGATAAGTATGTGACCACGACATGTACCACTTTGTCCAATCTTCTCTTCATTGTAATCTTATCTAGAATGCACGATCTATCTACGACCATGTGGCTCGTAGGTTATGGACTCGTAGACTTGTCTCCTTAACAAGTCGGTCAAGGTGGTTTGTCGTGACATCAACAATAGGGAATGCTGGTTGCATCACTAGCTCACTACGTGAAAAGTCCACGATAAGGGCCAGGGCCATTTCACTGTAAGGACGGCTGGTGATTGAGCCGCTCTTACAGTGGGTTGTCCATGGCCGGGCTTGTCAGCCGCCTTTACAGTGACCACACTCTTACTGTGGTCACTGTAAAGGAGGCTGGATCACCAGCTGCCCTTACAGTGGACGGCTGTATAAGTGGTTGTGCACACCTTTTTCATCCTCGAGCCACTCACTATATCTCGCAAAAAAAGGGTGGAAGGCCTTGGGCTCCTCCCAAAAAATTGCTCTACTAAGGGTAGGTTTTCAACTCAATTCCTTTGGTGGAGAGCTTGTAGAAGGTAAGAGAACGCTATTTCCACCCTTTAATTGAAATTTTAATGGTTGGTTAGTGAGCAAATTAGAGTTTTATTTTCTCTCTCTTCCATAGTGCTTGAACTTTGTGTGGAGCAAATTAGGGCTCAGTTTTGAAGTTATTAGTGTAGATTAGTTGTAGAAATGAGCTCACACCCTTGATTAGTTGCTCTTACATAACTTTTTTGAGATTATTACACCATAGTTTCATGCATG
This sequence comes from Saccharum spontaneum, assembly GCA_022457205.1. Taxonomy (NCBI): domain Eukaryota; kingdom Viridiplantae; phylum Streptophyta; class Magnoliopsida; order Poales; family Poaceae; genus Saccharum; species Saccharum spontaneum. The sequence continues at coordinate 371,149 of CM039615.1, read as the reverse complement.
GAGAGATCTATTTATAGATCTAGGGTTTCAACTTTTTTTATTTTGTAATTGTTTTTTATGAAATTGGAATGGGGTTGGCATGAAAGGTAGTGGGTAAAATAATAATTGGTGGTAATTGTTCTCTTTGAAATCATATATTTTTAAAATTAGATATATATATTGTCTTTATAAATATTAATTGGTTGTAATTAATATTTTTAAACCATGTCTTTATAAATCATGTATTAATTGGTTGTAATTAATACTTGTATATGTATTAATAGTTAGAGAAATGAGCTACCTTTATATTTAGTCACTCTTGCTTGTCAATTTCTATATCTAGGATTTTTTTCATTTTGTAATTAATTCTCAAGTAATTATTTATTAATTTGATTGATTTCATATATTTTTTTATTGTTTTCTTTTTAAAAGATAGAGTATAGGAAGTCTTGGATGTATGGTTGGTCTAGGATCGATGAAGGTTTCTGTGAAAAGGTGGACAAATTTAATACAGCCGGAAAGAAGCATGCATCAACGTTGAGATATAATAAGGATACAGTTATTTGTCCCTACAAAGATTGCAAGAACTGTATTGCATTTGCAGATGTGAATACCATCAAATTACACCTGGTTATGCGAGGATTTGTTTCGGACTACACAGTGTGGATTCATCATGGTGAGACAACAGTTGTTGATGACGACAACAGCATTGATCAAGATGAAGACGCACTTCTCTACCAATACACAAATGAGATTGATGAAGACATAGGCTATGACCCTGGCAATGAACAAGGTGGTGACTTTGGCAATCAACCAAGTGCTGATGATGCTAGTGGTGCTGGTGCTGATAGAAGAGCACGTGAGGGGGATGAAGATAACGGTGACCGTTTGGAGGACATGCTTCAGGCAATTGGACTAGAAATATTACTACAAAAGAGAGGTCTACAAAATCTAGAGAGGGTAAAAACAGCGTCGAAGGAGACTGTGTATGGTGTTGAGAAGGGTTATCGGACACACTAGACACTGCTCCGCTTTGTACTTGAGCTACTCATCTTGAAGGCTAAGTACGGTTGGTCCGACTGCAGTTTCGATGATCTGTTGAGTCTCCTGTCACGTGTGCTGCCATTGCCAAACAAAGTTCCCGCCAACACATACCATGCGAAGAAGGTTATAAATCCATTGACAATGGGTGTTGAAAAAATCCATGCATGCCCCAACCATTGTATCCTTTTTCGTGGTGATACGTTCAAAGATCTGGAAAAATGTCCTCGTTGTGGGGCTAGCCGGTACAAGGACAATGACCTTTAGAGTGGAGGAGAAGCCTCCATGGGGAGCAAGAGGACTATGAAGGGTGTGAAAAAGACGGTACAAGAATCTCAACCCCTAGAGGACACTCCATTAGGCAACAATGCAAGGAAGAGAAAAGTTCCTGCCTTGGTCATGTGGTACCTGCGAGTGACCAACCGCTTGAGGTGTATCTTCCTGAACCCTAAGGAAGCCGTGCTCATGACATGGTGGGACGACGAGTGCAAGGTAGATGACGATGTGATTGCACACCCGGCTGATGGTAGTCAGTGGAAAGACTTTGATAACAACAACAAACTATTCAGCTCAGACCCAAGGAATGTACGGTTCGCCTTAAGCACCAATGGAAAGAATCCCTTCAATGAGAGGATGAATGACCACATCACTTGGCCAGTGATCCTAACTATGTATAACATTCCAACGTACTTGTGTCAGAAGAGAAAGTACCTTTTTCCTCAATGTTCTTATATCTGGCCCTCAATAATCAGGCATTGATATAGACGTGTTCCTCGAGCCTGTGATACAAGAATTTGAGAAACTATGGAGGGATGGGGTCCCGATGTACGATGCATTCCGACAGGAGGACTTCACATTAAGAGCAATAATTTTTGTGACTATCAACGATCACCCCACTATGTTTGCCTTGTCTGGACAGATCAAAGGCAAGACGAGATGCTTAGTCTGTTTGGATGATACTAAATGGGTGTGGCTAAATGGATCCAAGAAGATTGTTTACATAAGGAACCGTCGCTTCTTAAAGAAGGGTCACAAGTGCCGTGGCAAAATGTACTTGAGATTCTATGGCCACATCCCGGAGGATGACCCCCCTCCGGAGATACGTCATAATGGACAACATGTGTTCAAAATGGTGAAAATCATACAAATCATCTATGGAAAGAAGAATCTAGATGGAACGATCAGAGATAGAAGCACACCTCCTATTGAAGGCGTACCTTTTAAGAAACAATCGATCTTCTTTCGATATCTGCCTTACTGGCTAGAATTGGCAGTCCCCCATGCAATTGATGCTATGCATGTGCAGAAGAATGTCTTCGAGAGTCTCATCGGTACCTTGATGGACACAGCCAAGTCAAAGGATGGTCTGAAAGCACGGAGGGACATGGACCAGCTAAATGTGATGCCAGAGCTTCACCCAGTACTTTAGGAGAATAGAAAATACAATCTGCCCATGGCTTGCTACAACCTAGACATAGAAGAGAGGAGAGCTTTACTCACATTCGTGAAGAATCTCAAAGTCCCCACTGGGTTTTTGGTGAACCCGAAAAAGCTAGTGTTGATGAAGGACCTATCATTTCACTACTGTATGGCTCATGATTGTCATATGATGCTGACAGTGTACCTATCAATTGCAATCAAGGCTATCAAGCCAGAGTTCCTAAAGATGGCCATCACCCGCATGTGCTACTTCTTTTCAAAGATCTCATAGAAGTCATTTCACAGGCAATAGCTAAGTGACCTACATGATTTCATAGTGGAGACCCAGAACCAGCTTGAGATGTGTTTACCTCCTGCTTTTTTTGATATAATGGTACATCTCATGATTCACCTGATTCATCAGATAGAGGTTCTAGGCCTAAGCTACTTGCATGAAATGTGGGCCTACGAGCAGTTCATGTCGGTCATAAGCTAATACATGCATAATCGTGCATACCCAGAGGGCTCCATGATCGAGGGTTACACTACTAAAGAAGTTGTCGAGTGCTGTCAAGAATACCTGCAAGTACAAAGAGGGATTGGCAATCCTAATTCTCATCACAAGGGTAGGTTGGCTGGGAAGGGCACCAGTGGTAGGAAAACATTCAGCGACTATGAATATAATGAAGTCAGTCAGGCGCATTATTGTGTCTTACAGAGCACAAAACTGATGCAACCATATGTTGATGAACACATGGCTCTCATTATGGAGGAGAGGAACGGTCGTTCAGATGATTGGGTCATGAAACAACACAGGCAACACCTAACTTCCTAGTTGAAGGACCAGGACATACAGCCTGGAGAAAGTGAAGATTCTATTACCACCAGTAAATTGGCAATGGGACCATCGAGACAAGTGACGTCTTGCAATGCTTATGACATCAATGGGTACACATACTGTACCCACACAAAGGATAGTAAAAGTGTGAACCAAAATAGCGGCGTTCGAGTTGATGCAATCGACGGACAAGGGCGAAAGGTCCCATTCTTTGGCATAATTGAAGATATATGGGAGCTTGACTATGGAAGGAATCTAAAGGTGGCCGTGTTTCAATGTCGCTAGATGAAGCAGCATCAAGTCAACGAGATCGGGTTGAGAGTCGTGGACCTCCAGAATATAGGCTATGAAGATGACCCTTGGGTGCTCGCTTCACGTGTTACACAAGTTTTCTATATGCCCGACCCACTAAGTAACCTCCATCCAAAGAAGAAGACTAAGCATGTGGTTGCCTCTAGGAAACAGCACATTATCAGAGTTGATTGTGTGGACGATGTTGGAGCTCACAATGACTATGCTGAGATGCCGCTATTCACAGACTTTAGTAACAAGATCAGTGCAGTGGAAAGGAATCTACCCAAAGACATAATGCTATAGAAACGAAAAGATGGCAAGGGAAAAGTTGTTGCAGTGGGGCCTAACTAGTTTGTTTAAGTGTGTGTGTGAGACTACATTTATGTATGTGTGTGAGACTTGTCAATTTTGAACTACACTTTGCTAATACTTTCTCAAATACAAAAATGACCAATATAACAAATGTAGATCTTGATGAGTTGATCAAACTTGGTATTCATGACTTTTTCAGTTGAGACCATCTAGGGTTTCAAAAACTGGTTTAGAGCTGTCAAAATTTTAAAATTCAAAATTTGAATCGTTCAAACTTTGTCAAATGAAAAGTTGGCCAAAACAGATCTTGATGAGATCAACAAACTTGGTATTCATGACTTTTCTATTTGAGACAATCTAGGGTTTCGAATACTGGTGTCAGAGTCATATTTTTTAAATTCAAATTTTGACTTGGTCAAACTTGGTCAAATGAGACACTAAATGACCTTAGATGAAAATTTTTTGAATACAAAGGTGTTAGAACTCATCAAGATCTACAATATTTGTATATGTCATTTTTGCATTTGAGAAAGTGTTAGTAAACACTAGTCACATTGTTTCAAAATTCAAGATTTGACTTGGTCAAACTTTATCAAATGAGACACTAAATGACCTCAAATGAAAAAATTTTGAATACCAAGTTTGTAGAACTCATCAAGATCTACAGTTGGTACACAAGTTATTTTTGCATTGAGAAAGTGTTAATAAACACTAATCACAAAATCTTAAATCTCACACAGACTTTATGAAACTATATGTGAGACTTGTCAATTTTGAACTACACTTTGCTAATACTTTCTCAAATGCAAAAATGACCAATATAAGAAATGTAGATCTTGATGAGTTGATCAAACTTGTTATTCATGACTTTTTCAGTTGAGACCATCTAGGGTTCCAAAAACTGGTTTAGAGCTATCAAAATTTCAAAATTCAAAATTTGAATCGTTAAAACTGTCAAATGAAAAGTTGGCCAAAACAACAAATGTAGATCTTGATGAGCTCAATAAACTTGGTATTCATGAATTTTCTATTTGAGACAATCTAGGGTTTTGAATACTGGTGTTAGAGTCATATTTTTTAAATTCAAATTTTGACTTGGTCAAACTTGGTCAAATGAGAGACTAAATGACCTCAGATGAAAAACTTTTGAATACAAAGGCGTTAGAACTCATCAAGATCTACAATATTTGTATATGTTATTTTTGCATTTGAGAAAGTGTTAGTAAACACTAGTCACATTGTTTCAAAATTCAAGATTTGACTTGGTCAAACTTTGTCAAATGAGACACTAAATGACCTCAAATGAAAAAATTTTGAATACCAAGTTTGTAGAACTCATCAAGATCTACAGTTGGTACACAAGTTATTTTTGCATTGAGAAAGTGTTAATAAACACTAATCATAAAATCTTAAATCTCACACAGACTTTATGAAACTATATGTGAGACTTGTCAATTTTGAACTACACTTTGCTAATACTTTCTCAAATGCAAAAATGACCAATATAAGAAATGTAGATCTTGATGAGTTGATCAAACTTGTTATTCATGACTTTTTCAGTTGAGACCATCTAGGGTTCCAAAAACTGGTTTAGAGCTATCAAAATTTTAAAATTCAAAATTTGAATCGTTCAAACTTTGTCAAATGAAAAGTTGACCAAAACAACAAATGTAGATCTTGATGAGCTCAACAAACTTGGTATTCATGACTTTTCTATTTGTGTCAATCTAGGGTTTCGAATACTGGTGTCAGAGTCATATTTTTTAAATTCAAATTTTGACTTGGTCAAACTTGGTCAAATGAAACACTAAATGACCTAAAATGAAACGCTTTTGAATACAAAGGTGGTAAACACTAGTCACATTGTTTTAAAATTCAAGATTTGCTGCCGCCACCGAGCGCGCCCGACCTGTGCGCTCCGGTGTGGGCTAGTGGGGCTCCTCCTCTCCGACATCTTCTTTGCCTGGTGCCCGTGCGCCCCACCACCGTCCACTCCTCTGGCGGCTAGGGTTTGCCGCCGCCACCGTGCGCGCCCGGCCCGTGCGCCCCACCACGATCCACTCCTCTGACGGCTAGGGTTCCCTGGTGCCCCTCCCGACAGGGCCCCTCCTCCCACCGGCGCCTCTGGTACCCGTGCGCCCCTCTGCCTTCCTCTCGCCGGACCGTGCTCGTGCCCTTCCACCTCTTCGTCGACTTGTGCAGGTGAGCATAACCCCTGCTTCTCCATTCCCCAACCCCTTCTATCAATCCAGTGTTGTTGTATGCTCTGCTTCAATCCAGTAGCATCGTATTGCTCGATCGGGCTTGACTGTTGTCAATGTGGCCTCAATTCATATTGGTTGATAACATTAAGATGTATATCTTTTAGTTTTGTTTCAGTGGTACTATCAAAGATACTGCAAGGCTATGTTATCAACCATGAAAATTTGAAACTTACAACTGTCACATTTATCATATTTGCTCCCTATAGCATATATATTCACTACTAATGAATATTTGTCATATACTTATTGCTCCTCTACTCTACTATTGCTATCCAGATTGATGGTGCGGCTCTCTCCAACTCTCCTCTACTCCTCTACTCCTATTTTGAATTGATCACATTTTTTAAACTGTGCTCCTCCTCTCTACTACCATTGTACTCTCTTCTCTCTACTACTCTACTCTACTACTACTCCTCTCCTCTCCTCTCCTCTCCTACTTTTTCTATATGTTTGATAAGCAGTAGCTGCTTTTTCTCTATGTTTGATAAGCAGTAGCTATTGCTTTTTTGCCAACTCTCCCCTCTCCTCTCCTCTCCATTTTTTTCCTAATGATGAAAGTGTCAAAGTCCATTCATTTTATGGAAATATGAGCTGATGATCCTTGTGAGGAACTTGACATCATTACCAGCCACTCCTACAGTGCCTTCTCTTATGTTCTCTTCTTTTGATGCCTTGATGCTCCAAGTTCATGATCAAATGATGCTAGACATGTTTCTGAGGCCACTACTACTTCTACTACTTGGTTTTTTGGGATATATTGCTATGCTCCAAGTTCATGATCAAATGATGCCTAAACTCTGATTCTGTCCAATTCAATGTTAATTTTTGGTGGCTTACTGTCATTTTCATTTGTGGCTTACAGTAATCCTACTACTACTGCTTTTGTACTCCTACTCTACTACTACTCTCTCTACTACTACTACTCCTCTCCTCTCCTACTTCTTTTTCTGTATGTTTGATAATGTTGATGCAAAAGTGAATCTGCAAACACAAAGGGCTAATACCCGAAGTCGATATCCAAAGCGTGCCAGTCGATTTGACCTGTTAATCGACAAGGATGAAGATACGAGCACTTTGGTCCTGACAACAGCGATACGCCCGGAAGTCACGGCCAAGAGGTACTCACGCAGAACTCGAGGATTGACGAAAATTGCACTTAGAGCAATGCAACTCGCCGAATCGATGAGAACTCGTAAAAAAGGAAAAATATGCAAATTGACGAAGTCGCCGAAAAGTAGATGTAAATAAGAGTAAAAGCTGTTTTTTGATGTATATTGATTGATCCCTATTACATTGCCCTCCACTCTATATTTATATCCTGATCTATAGAAACATAATCGAATACGACTAGGATACTAAACTCAAATCTAAGAATATGACTTTTACACAACTCAGACACTACTAATCGTAAACAAGGAAATCAATTCCTATTTTATTCCATGATCCGCCTTAATCACGATGGTATTCTTATTGGTCTCCTTTCCACCAGCACATCCCCTTTTCCATCGGCAGCAACCCTCGATCTCCTTCCATCGGCACATTCCCTATTCCATCGGCTGTAGTCTTCACACCTTCCTTCATCGATACACTCCCTTATCGGCAACAGTCTCCAAACCTTCTTCCATCGGCATCGGCAATAACACCTTTGACTTCATCGGCAACATTCCCAATCAAATTCATACACTGCCACCGCTTAAAACAAACTTGTTCTCCTTGGCCATCAATTCACACGGCAATCTCTCCCTTGCTAATCAACCTTTCCTGATCATTTTGACACGTACTAAAAACGGTGTCAACACATGCCCCCCAATTTCGGAGTATAAGATATCGATGCTCCGAAATTTACTCCAACTGATGCTTGCTGTTATCCATTCCTTTGACCCATTCTCCAAGCATAACATGATTTGTTACCAGACTTGATCCAATCCATGTATCTCAATATATATATATTGCATTTTTCTAACCTTCTTTGCCTTAACTATGGTTGAGATACCAAAATAACACATTTTCAACAATATCTCACCGCACCGCATCATTTTTAGAACTGAAAAATCTTGTATCAAGATATCCTTCAAGCTATGATTACTTGCTGTCAAATCTTCTGTACCATTCCTTGATTGTCGTGCGCACAGTTACCATATCCAACTGAACCACCTCGATTTATCCGCATACGGCATAGAGATAAGTCAAGAATACCCCTACTCCAGGTAACCTATAAATAGATTCCCCCGGGCTGTTCATCTTCTACCTTCAAACTCCACCTTTTGGCATTCTCACCCTGGCGGCAACCCTAACCAACAACCGCGCGTCTTCATCTCATCTGAATCATCATCTTCAAGTTCCCAACTCGTGCCCTCATCCTCCTGAAGCAATGGCTGTTAACTTCGACGTCCCTGCGGTTTGTTCTTTATTACTTTTACTTTAATCCTTTTGGTTCCCTGCGAATTCTTACAGTCGACATTTTCTTTTTCTTTCATTTTCTCGGTCTTCCAAATCTAGGAACTCCGCAACGCATTGGTGATTCCAACCCATCAACCTCCTCTTCACTGCTTAGGTCCGATGGGCAACCCAGACCCAACTGATCTGATTAATGCAGAAGCCAATCGTATTCCTTTCAAATCTCAGAATTTCTCCTTGAATTTGTGGAAAGATACATTTCGTTCTTGGCCCAAACCCACCAAAGGGTGGAAAAATTGGTTTCTGAGGGTCAACAGGCCAATGCAAGTATTCTGGGCAGAGCGAAAAATAGATCAATGTATCAGGCTGTCCATTGCTGATATGCAGAAAAATGAATCTATGATGATAGCTGTAACACCCCAGGTGTTTATTACCAATTAAGTAGGGGGTTAAGCTCAAACATGACGGTTTAAGTGGAGATGACGATGCCAATGTCAAACCTATGGAAATAAACCCTAACCTAAACTTGGATATTGCACCCTTGCTTTACATATAGGCCATCTTCAAAGATATATGTTTGAATGGTGTTATTGCCATATCTTCATGTGTCTCACCTTGGTACCTATCTATATTGATCCCTGGAAAAGTTTCAGGAAGTTTGGAATCAAAAAGTCACATGAAATGATAAGTTCCATTCCTATTGGAATTTGCCCCATTAAGTTAATGGAACTATCAAACATCAAGCAAACCTTGCAATCTTGCCCGAACGACTCTAGAGGGACTCTACAACAAAAGTCAAGAAGGGTTCATGTTGAGCACATGTCAAGAAAATGCCCCGATTGGCCTAAAACCCTAGTTTCGGCTTTACCGAGTTGATACTTTGACCAAAGTGAAAGTTTGACTTCTGTACCAGTTATGAGATTTGACCTTAAACAAAAGTTGTAGTTCATTTTGGATAGAACGAACTTTGTTTAATTGTCAAGAGCTAGTTTGGCCTCTAACCTAGTCAAATAGAGATCACAAAGTGGAATCAGCAGCTGTTTTCAGCACTTAGAAAAATATTCTAAGTCCTTGTTGTGACAGCAGCAAGTTGGCTACTTTGCGACATTTTATCGTCCAAATTCATGTGGTAACTCGATTAGGTTCCTTAATATGAGTTGTAGTACTGTTCATGATGGAAACAATGGATCAAGTGTCACTCAAAATGGAGCTCAGTTGGACCTTCTATCAGAGTTTCCAAAACAGCAAAAAGTTGTTTTATCACTAGTTGACCTTGACATGTTGACATGCCGCGTTCTCAAGATTTCGTTAAATCACTTCACATGGTCCCAATATAAAAGTTGGAGGGTGGATGGTGTAGAAGAGCATACAAGAAGATGGCACCAATTGCAATTCATTTTTAGCCCCATTTTGGTTTGTTGCTCGTTGCTTTCAAGTCGCTGACAGTGTCAAATTTAGGGTTAAATATCTTTTAACCGGTTGCTCTAATGACCAAAGTCACTACATGGATTTTGTAGAGTATCTTGTGGGCTTCGAACTTCATGTTGGGCCCGAGACCTAGATCAGCCTAGAACAAGCCCAAACACGGCCTCCAAGTCGGGCTCGTTCATGCACACCACGTGTTCGACGTTGGTCACGCGTCCACCGTGCATGTCCACCGCGCGTCTTCCACCTTGCCACGCGCCCTACGCCCGGCCACCGGGGAAGAGCAGCACCCGAGCGCCCTCCCCATCTCGCCCCACTCCATTTCCTCCGCTCCCTCTGTTTTCCGTCCCAGCTCGCGCGCGCACGCCATTGTGGCCATGGCCGCCATTGCCGAGCCAAGTCGAGCTCGCGGCCGGCCACCACCAAGCAACTACAATCGAAACCAACCACCACCCCACCTTGCCCTCCTCGCACTGCCCCCGGCGCCCCCTTTTCCCGGCCGTGTTCGCCACCGAGAGGCTCCGCCGACGGAGCTGCCGTGAGCACGCCGCCGGAGCTCGTGGGCCAGCCGCTGTGGACCACCTTCCGCCGAGCCGTGACCACCGTTGGATGCGTCTCGTTGCTGCGACCCTCGCCGACCCCACCCTCGCCGCCGGTGACCGCCCCACTATCGGTTGGCCGGCCGGTGCTTGCCTCCCGCGCTCGGCCGACGGAGGTTGAAGACGAAGACCAATTTCCCCCCCGGTGACTCTCTCCCTTATGACAAGCGGGCCCGGCCGGACTTCGGGGCCCACCTGTCGGTTTAAGGAAGTGACCGTCTTGTGTATGCATTCGGGTAGAGCTAGCAATTAATTTAGGGTTGTTCTAATTCTGTTTTTGAATTTCAGAAAATTTGTAAATCTTCAAATATTCATATCTCATGCTAGGAGACTCCAAAAATAGTAAAAGTGGACTTTTTGGAAACCTTGAGAAGAGATCTATGCGGGGGAGTCATAAAATGTTATATGTTTGTAGATGTTTTCTGATGTCTTTATTTAAGTTTTAAAAATGCTCTATAAATGCCTTTAAACTTGACCAGAGCCAGATCTAGAGTTTTAGAACTCCAAAAATAGTGATTCTTGTTTTGTTAATTTTGTGATGACATGTACTTACTAAGAAAAATATTAAACACCCTAGTTGTTCACTGTTTTCTTAGGGTTTTGATTTGACCTTGTCAAATAAGGAAATCTATATTATTTTACTTGTTATTTTATATCTTGAGTTATGATGCTCCAATTGATGTGAAATTTTTATGGTAGGATTGTCATGCTATGGATGTGCTGTGGTATAAATTTCATGGTCATTGTTTACTGTATGCTCAAGTTATTGATTTAACTTGTTTATAGCTTGATAAATAGCTTATAAATAATATATAAATGATAAAATAGAAAATGTTGTTCCATTACCTTAGTATGATGTTTCTCTATCATATTGATTTATAATATGGCCTTGTGTTCACAGAAAATATTGAGTTTTAGGTTTAATTTGCTCTTACATGGTTTATTGCTATAGCAATTTGTCTTTTTCATAGAGGTTGATATACATGTCCAAATGGTCTCAAATTTGGACAGTAGACTTTTGGGAGCATATGTAGGCCACTGTAATTTTGGTAGAATTTATTGTATACTTTTGATAGGTTATCATGATTCCACCTAATTATCTAAATAAATTAAGAAAAGAATTTATTTAGTAATTGACACTATATTTTCTGGTGTTCTTTAGTCATGTATGAAATGTTGGTAAAGTTGGTTTTATTCAATTAAATGTTTGCAACATAAGTTAATAATTATTTCTTGCAAATGAGGTTTCTGAACAGATTTGAGAATATTGTTAATTACCCTATGCAAATGATGTTTTCATGTCTTGTGTGCTATAACAAAGTTGTTGTGAATTTCATAATCTAGCTGCTGCTAAATTTTGGTGGCATTTGGCCATATGGTTTAGAAACTACAGCTGTTCTAATTTGGGTTCAGATTTAGGTTGCTCTCTGTCCCTCCAGGACAGATTCTGTACCTTCTGTATTTTGATCTGGTAAATGTTAGAATCAGGTTTAGATGATTATAAATGAAATGTGGACAATTTCATAAGCTTTCCATAATGTCTTCTTGCAAGTCATTTGGAGTTGTAGATCTCTAGTTATGATCGATTTACGGAGCTACTGCTTGTATGTCTAGAAAGTGACAGATTTTAGTTTTAGTGCCTTGTTTCACTTTGCTATGCTAGTGTGTTGAAGGGTGACTCATATCTTTGATGATACTTAGGTTGATACCCTGTAATCTTATAAGACTTGTGTCTTGATTGATGTGCTTGCAATCTTCTTTGTTATGCCCTAATAAGGATTAAGTTAATTAACTCTAGGGTTTATGTAAACTTTGGTATGCTTGTTTGATTACTCTGTTGATTTCACTTCTATGCATTCATGCATATGCATTATTGCACCCCATTTAGGTACGCTAGCTGAAACACGAGAAGGACCTGATGTGGAGCCAAACCCGAAGATGGAGTTGGTGGATCTATCCCGAAGATAGAAGGACCGGACAAGTGATAGATTGGGAGATGCTCGTCAAGTGAATTCATCTGACAAACTCTAACTTGAGTTGGATCCCAGGCAAGCCCCGGAGCATTATAAGCCTCCTACCTTCAAAAGCAATTAATTATATATATGTTATAAAGTATTGTTGCATTAAGTGGTAGGAGTTGGTTGAAAACCTTGCTGCATTATATCATTCCTTGTCCAGATATATGAATCCCTGAATCCTACATAGACTAGGATCGAATAGATGCTTAGCCCTGCTTTAAGCGGTAGAAGTCAGGTGATTTCCTGTCACCTGCGAGATATAGGGATATCCATATATGGCACGGTGGGCTATATTTGCTATCGTGGAATGGAACCATGTGTTAATAAAATGAAATGAGACCGGGCGGGATGACGATAGTGAAGCAACAAGGCATGGAGGTCTTGGGTGTGGATCTATCCCCGTCTGAGTCGTTTAAGGACCGATTCGCTGTACGTCCTTGAGTCATGTTGAACGCAGTCTAACACTTAGTTGGCCGGATAAGTCGTTCCGACCGCGAAGCCGAGTAATGTGGTTCAGGCCGGGAATCGAATGGTAGGTTGCTTCTTGGAGGAGAGAAAGGATGTGCTTGGGGACATTGGCGTGAGACCAAGGGGGGGTTAGAGTCCCTATCACCTGGCAGAGTGTCGCCCTTGGGGTCGCGACATCATTCGGACCCGCGATTCCTGAACCATACGAAAGGTGGCTTGTGCGACCCTGGCAGGGGCCTGCGCGGTGAGTGTTAGAAATACCCCTCCAGCTGGATAGGAATTCGATTCGAATCGCCGTCGCTCCCGGTTAGTGAGCACTTGACTTGAGCAGCGGCAACGTAGATTCCATTAAATTGAACGGATGGTTAATTGGATAACGATGGAAAGGTTGCCTCAATTTATACCTGCTATGGTTAATATTGTTTGCTCCTAATAAAGTGAGTGCTCTAGTATAGGTTTTAATATAGATGACAGGGTAATGATAATTAACTTGATGCTTAAGCATTAATGATTACTTATTCATAATAAGCTTTTATGCAAAATGTTGTCAAGCTAGCCCACTTTATATCAGCCTTGCATGATCCTTGGTGTCACCTTATTTCTGGTTTTTGACGGGTAAGTCTAGCTGAGTACATTGTCGTACTCAGGGTTTTATCCCCACTTGTTGCAGGTTGTGATGTATCATGACGGCTGCAAGAGTTGGTTGGCTCCTGCCTTAGTGGCGGAGTGTGATCACGGGCATGATCCTTCTGAGTTATCTTCTCTCTAATGCTTTTGTTGGAAGTCGACCGTGGTACTGGCATGTACTTGAAATAAGATTAATGTTAGTTTCAAATTACTTTGCTTCCGCTACTTTTGAACTTAAGTTGTAATAACTATGTTGAACTCCGATGTATTTTGAATTACTTGTGAAATGGTTGTAACATGTGACTTGTTATGTTGAATCACTACGATCTTGGCTGGTATGTTGATTGGTTTGAAATCCCTCGTGATTTCATTGGACTACCGGAGTTATATGGGCTCAAGTGCGAGAATTTGGTCACTCCGGTGATTGTTTTTGTACTTGTGCTCTTATAATTTGGACGGTTCCGTTACAGCTGGTATCGGAGCAAGATTCAACATTAAACTTGTCATATGTGTATTTAAAACAAAGGTTTTGTTTTATAAAATTAGTTTTATCAACTTATAGCTATATATAGGTTTGTGAAAACTGAATTCTAAATCTAAGTATGCCAGTGGTCAATTTCCTTATGCCCATATAAGGATTTTAGGTGGCTTATATAAGTACTAACTTGGGGGGTTTTCCATTTATGCATCTACGCCCAAGCCAAGGTATGTATGTGTGATGACTCTCACACACTATGCTACCCGGTGTGTTAGATTGGTGGTAGCCTTCATATATGAAATAGCCATATATGTCGCTAGTTTACTTTTATGCAACATCGCACCTACGCTCAGGTAAGCGTGAGTTGTGAGAGCATGACCGTACAAACTGCGGTCTAGGGGAGAGCTAGTTTTGGTTACTGGATTATTTACATGTTACACACATGTATATATGAAGGTACTTAATTGTGGGAGATTGATGATTCGGGTAGTTTTGGTGCTACATGTATATATACGGGGGTATATGTATATGGGAGTACTTAGAAGTTTACTTTCTGGCTTTCATTGTGTGCTATATTTGGGGAAATGTTGGGCTGCAATGAAACTTTTCTGCAGGTACGCTAACCACGAATGCATAAGTCGAATGTAGCTGACGAGTAGCTATATATCGAGAGAGTGTGTGTTATGCCACCGACATAGAACGTGATCGCCACCTTAGGTTGGCAATCTTGTGAGGACGAATAGGACGAAGCATGCATATTCATGATTGTTGCCTTATACATGGCTATGTTCCTCTCACCTTTCTTCAAATGATAAGTAACTTGTGATCAACGTAGTACCCTATCTTTCTTGTGTGAAGCTAAACAAGAATGCTTTACTCCATGTTGCTTGAATAGAAAAGTGTGTGCTTAGCTTTGTTAGGAATGATTGTGGTTACATGCTTGAACCTATAGATGTCCTCTAGTTTAGCCAAGTGATGAATATATTGTTCATACAAGCGTTTGCAAATGCTTTAGATCTCACTTAAGTAAATTGGATTCTCATGAGTGAATTAAATTGGTGTTGGTCTAAGGTAACAAAATTTAGAGCTACTAGAATAACATGTTTGTACGCTCTCTTGTTAAGTAGAACAAAGGCAAGCCTTGTTTTGCTTGTTGGACTTTGGCTGCTAGAACGATTCTGTTGTAGTGATGTTTTCGTAGTCATAATGGTGTTTTCTGTAGTTATGGAGAATACCAAAGTTGTAGCTAACTTACTTATTTGGCTTGTCCTAAAATTTCATGACCCTAGGCCTTATGGTTTGAGAGTTATAAATTTTAGAAGTCTGTTGTCAGAATCTGCTCATGTTTAGAACAGATCTGAATGTTTGGTTTGTTTGACCTATGTGCATAGAATTTAAGCAAGAGTCTCTTGCTCAGTTATCCTTGGCAATTGTGTAATGTTCTCTTGTGCTATATTTTGATCTTCGGATCATTTTCGTGTTGATTTTAAACCTTGTGACTACCTTTGCTTGCTATCCCTCCTTATATGGCGCTTGTTCTTACAATCCAAAATGTATCACTTGAAATTTCACCTTGGTGATGTGATCGGTAATGGTGTTATGAGTAGCAACTAACGGTGCCGCGACGAAACCGAGAGCCTCCTGTGGGCGGCCGACACAAGGTTGTGCTGCTCGGCACGCGCTGGTATCGTGGTTTCTAGTCATGATCCATTGCGGAACAATATCAACGTGTTATTCTCAGGTGAACTCTTCCTTGGTTATCTCCCCATATCATATCTAAGATCCATATCTTAGACCAAAAGTAGTGGAGTTTCCTTCAGAAGTTGCTAAGAGGATAACCTTTAAAGGACAGGTCACTGACATGAACATTAACAGACCGCAATAGGTGGTAGACAAGTGACTCTCCTTAGTTGTTCTAGTATTGGCAACTCAATCTAGTGAGCAACGTATCTCATCTCTGTTGGATAAAAGGGACACCCAACACTTAATGTTGGACAAGTCATCCGTTGGATAAGACTCGATCGTCACATTATGCAAATTTTAACCTTTGTATACATAATGACCATACAATCGAAATCACTATCTCTGGTGTGACTCCTTATCTGCTGGCTTCGATGGCAATCATTTGCTCTACATCAACAACAATTGTTGTGATCAAGAGTGGATAGTTGGAACTTTTTAGTGTTGAGAGACAACTGATTAGTTACTAATAGGAAGGTTAATCTCCAGCTAGGTAACGACTCTTTGGTAACTACGAAGGCTATGTCTTACAGAGCAATAACCAACAAGAAGTTAATCAACTAGCCAACAACTCGAGTGATATTCTATCTTTTAGAGCCATTGTGATCAAGTCAATTCCGTCTTGGACAATCATACAGATAGTGCAAAGTGTTCTATCAACTAAAGCAAAGAATTAGAGAAATGCATGCCCTAGTTTGGATCAACATCCTTGTGCCCTTAGGTGCCACAAATAGTTTGTTCATCACTCTGTTGGACGATCTCTTGAGTGGTCTTAAGGATCCTGTTGTACACCCTTTCGCCTTGATTTTATGTCCTCTCATCAATAATTATTGGGACAATCAAGGGTTCTACGAGTAAATTTGCAAATCAAAAGCAATTTGAAAAATGTCAAACAACAGATTTCCCATCTTAGAGCTGCTGTTTGATCCTAAAAAGGAAGCCACAAGGTGAAAGTTGGCCTGACAAAGTTGCTACATTGCAAGTCAACTCAACTTACTGTGCAACTACCTCACGAAGGGGATTGTACTCAACTTGCTCGGTAGTGAGTTAATTACCGAAGTTGGTAAATACTTGCAATTTTTGCTGTCTACCAGACCTTGCTATATCTTTCTTTAGCAATAATTGCTAATACTCACTGATCTTTGTTATCTTAAAGTGTTCTTATCCAAGAGGTTGCATCTGATTCAACCCAGATAACTGTTGTCTTGGATAGAAGAATCTTCTTAGATAACTGTTGAAAGAAATAGGAAGCCGACAGAGTCAGCTATCACATTCACTGACCATCGATAGACTCAGATAATACAGTGTTGTCGTCAGAGAAAGAGAACTGCACACATGGAACCGCAAGTAGTTTTCCATTAGTTGGTGTCTAAATGAATGACATTTACGACCAACATAGACCTTGTCTATTGGTTAGTCAGTATCCTATGGTCTCAGAGAATGTTTGTCGTCTATGATCTTACCCTTTTGGAAGGTTGTGCTCAAGCCATTTTTGGTAGAGAACTGCTTTTCAAACTTTGTGAACATAGGATCACTTCAATGAGTATTTTTTTTGAAGATTTCGGTCTAGTGTAAAGTTCATACGGACTATGCTATGCTCACTTAAGAATCAGATACTTGTGAGTGGTCAGCTCACGGACCGAATGATCTTCGTACACTGAGAATGCAGTATGTGCTATCTTGGATTCCTCCCAAAGTAACAATGCTTCATGAAAGTCAATGAAGGAAATTCTTCAGACAAATTTTACCATGAAGGATAAGTATCAGAAAGTGTCCTTGACCAAATTGTTCACCGATGTTGAAGCTTTATAGCGGAATGCTATAGCAGATATTGGGAACTAGGTAACGTGTTTCTCTTCCTTAAAAGATCTTCCATTCCGAATCTCGGGACGCGATTCTTTTAAGGGGGGAGGGCTGTAACACCCCAGGTGTTTATTACCAATTAAGTAGGGGGTTAAGCTCAAACATGACGGTTTAAGTGGAGATGACGATGCCAATGTCAAACCTATGGAAATAAACCCTAACCTAAACTTGGATATTGCACCCTTGCTTTACATATAGGCCATCTTCAAAGATATATGTTTGAATGGTGTTATTGCCATATCTTCATGTGTCTCACCTTGGTACCTATCTATATTGATCCCTGGAAAAGTTTCAGGAAGTTTGGAATCAAAAAGTCACATGAAATGATAAGTTCCATTCCTATTGGAATTTGCCCCATTAAGTTAATGGAACTATCAAACATCAAGCAAACCTTGCAATCTTGCCCGAACGACTCTAGAGGGACTCTACAACAAAAGTCAAGAAGGGTTCATGTTGAGCACATGTCAAGAAAATGCCCCGATTGGCCTAAAACCCTAGTTTCGGCTTTACCGAGTTGATACTTTGACCAAAGTGAAAGTTTGACTTCTGTACCAGTTATGAGATTTGACCTTAAACAAAAGTTGTAGTTCATTTTGGATAGAACGAACTTTGTTTAATTGTCAAGAGCTAGTTTGGCCTCTAACCTAGTCAAATAGAGATCACAAAGTGGAATCAGCAGCTGTTTTCAGCACTTAGAAAAATATTCTAAGTCCTTGTTGTGACAGCAGCAAGTTGGCTACTTTGCGACATTTTATCGTCCAAATTCATGTGGTAACTCGATTAGGTTCCTTAATATGAGTTGTAGTACTGTTCATGATGGAAACAATGGATCAAGTGTCACTCAAAATGGAGCTCAGTTGGACCTTCTATCAGAGTTTCCAAAACAGCAAAAAGTTGTTTTATCACTAGTTGACCTTGACATGTTGACATGCCGCGTTCTCAAGATTTCGTTAAATCACTTCACATGGTCCCAATATAAAAGTTGGAGGGTGGATGGTGTAGAAGAGCATACAAGAAGATGGCACCAATTGCAATTCATTTTTAGCCCCATTTTGGTTTGTTGCTCGTTGCTTTCAAGTCGCTGACAGTGTCAAATTTAGGGTTAAATATCTTTTAACCGGTTGCTCTAATGACCAAAGTCACTACATGGATTTTGTAGAGTATCTTGTGGGCTTCGAACTTCATGTTGGGCCCGAGACCTAGATCAGCCTAGAACAAGCCCAAACACGGCCTCCAAGTCGGGCTCGTTCATGCACACCACGTGTTCGACGTTGGTCACGCGTCCACCGTGCATGTCCACCGCGCGTCTTCCACCTTGCCACGCGCCCTACGCCCGGCCACCGGGGAAGAGCAGCACCCGAGCGCCCTCCCCATCTCGCCCCACTCCATTTCCTCCGCTCCCTCTGTTTTCCGTCCCAGCTCGCGCGCGCACGCCATTGTGGCCATGGCCGCCATTGCCGAGCCAAGTCGAGCTCATGGCCGGCCACCACCAAGCAACTACAATCGAAACCAACCACCACCCCACCTTGCCCTCCTCGCACTGCCCCCGGCGCCCCCTTTTCCCGGCCGTGTTCGCCACCGAGAGGCTCCGCCGACGGAGCTGCCGTGAGCACGCCGCCGGAGCTCGTGGGCCAGCCGCTGTGGACCACCTTCCGCCGAGCCGTGACCACCGTTGGATGCGTCTCGTTGCTGCGACCCTCGCCGACCCCACCCTCGCCGCCGGTGACCGCCCCACTGTCGGTTGGCCGGCCGGTGCTTGCCTCCCGCGCTCGGCCGACGGAGGTTGAAGACGAAGACCAATTTCCCCCCCCCCCCCGGTGACTCTCTCCCTTATGACAAGCGGGCCCGGCCGGACTTCGGGGCCCACCTGTCGGTTTAAGGAAGTGACCGTCTTGTGTATGCATTCGGGTAGAGCTAGCAATTAATTTAGGGTTGTTCTAATTCTGTTTTTGAATTTCAGAAAATTTGTAAATCTTCAAATATTCATATCTCATGCTAGGAGACTCCAAAAATAGTAAAAGTGGACTTTTTGGAAACCTTGAGAAGAGATCTATGCAGGGGAGTCATAAAATGTTATATGTTTGTAGATGTTTTCTGATGTCTTTATTTAAGTTTTAAAAATGCTCTATAAATGCCTTTAAACTTGACCAGAGCCAGATCTAGAGTTTTAGAACTCCAAAAATAGTGATTCTTGTTTTGTTAATTTTGTGATGACATGTACTTACTAAGAAAAATATTAAACACCCTAGTTGTTCACTGTTTTCTTAGGGTTTTGATTTGACCTTGTCAAATAAGGAAATCTATATTATTTTACTTGTTATTTTATATCTTGAGTTATGATGCTCCAATTGATGTGAAATTTTTATGGTAGGATTGTCATGCTATGGATGTGCTGTGGTATAAATTTCATGGTCATTGTTTACTGTATGCTCAAGTTATTGATTTAACTTGTTTATAGCTTGATAAATAGCTTATAAATAATATATAAATGATAAAATAGAAAATGTTGTTCCATTACCTTAGTATGATGTTTCTCTATCATATTGATTTATAATATGGCCTTGTGTTCACAGAAAATATTGAGTTTTAGGTTTAATTTGCTCTTACATGGTTTATTGCTATAGCAATTTGTCTTTTTCATAGAGGTTGATATACATGTCCAAATGGTCTCAAATTTGGACAGTAGACTTTTGGGAGCATATGTAGGCCACTGTAATTTTGGTAGAATTTATTGTATACTTTTGATAGGTTATCATGATTCCACCTAATTATCTAAATAAATTAAGAAAAGAATTTATTTAGTAATTGACACTATATTTTCTGGTGTTCTTTAGTCATGTATGAAATGTTGGTAAAGTTGGTTTTATTCAATTAAATGTTTGCAACATAAGTTAATAATTATTTCTTGCAAATGAGGTTTCTGAACAGATTTGAGAATATTGTTAATTACCCTATGCAAATGATGTTTTCATGTCTTGTGTGCTATAACAAAGTTGTTGTGAATTTCATAATCTAGCTGCTGCTAAATTTTGGTGGCATTTGGCCATATGGTTTAGAAACTACAGCTGTTCTAATTTGGGTTCAGATTTAGGTTGCTCTCTGTCCCTCCAGGACAGATTCTGTACCTTCTGTATTTTGATCTGGTAAATGTTAGAATCAGGTTTAGATGATTATAAATGAAATGTGGACAATTTCATAAGCTTTCCATAATGTCTTCTTGCAAGTCATTTGGAGTTGTAGATCTCTAGTTATGATCGATTTACGGAGCTACTGCTTGTATGTCTAGAAAGTGACAGATTTTAGTTTTAGTGCCTTGTTTCACTTTGCTATGCTAGTGTGTTGAAGGGTGACTCATATCTTTGATGATACTTAGGTTGATACCCTGTAATCTTATAAGACTTGTGTCTTGATTGATGTGCTTGCAATCTTCTTTGTTATGCCCTAATAAGGATTAAGTTAATTAACTCTAGGGTTTATGTAAACTTTGGTATGCTTGTTTGATTACTCTGTTGATTTCACTTCTATGCATTCATGCATATGCATTATTGCACCCCATTTAGGTACGCTAGCTGAAACACGAGAAGGACCTGATGTGGAGCCAAACCCGAAGATGGAGTTGGTGGATCTATCCCGAAGATAGAAGGACCGGACAAGTGATAGATTGGGAGATGCTCGTCAAGTGAATTCATCTGACAAACTCTAACTTGAGTTGGATCCCAGGCAAGCCCCGGAGCATTATAAGCCTCCTACCTTCAAAAGCAATTAATTATATATATGTTATAAAGTATTGTTGCATTAAGTGGTAGGAGTTGGTTGAAAACCTTGCTGCATTATATCATTCCTTGTCCAGATATATGAATCCCTGAATCCTACATAGACTAGGATCGAATAGATGCTTAGCCCTGCTTTAAGCGGTAGAAGTCAGGTGATTTCCTGTCACCTGCGAGATATAGGGATATCCATATATGGCACGGTGGGCTATATTTGCTATCGTGGAATGGAACCATGTGTTAATAAAATGAAATGAGACCGGGCGGGATGACGATAGTGAAGCAACAAGGCATGGAGGTCTTGGGTGTGGATCTATCCCCGTCTGAGTCGTTTAAGGACCGATTCGCTGTACGTCCTTGAGTCATGTTGAACGCAGTCTAACACTTAGTTGGCCGGATAAGTCGTTCCGACCGCGAAGCCGAGTAATGTGGTTCAGGCCGGGAATCGAATGGTAGGTTGCTTCTTGGAGGAGAGAAAGGATGTGCTTGGGGACATTGGCGTGAGACCAAGGGGGGGTTAGAGTCCCTATCACCTGGCAGAGTGTCGCCCTTGGGGTCGCGACATCATTCGGACCCGCGATTCCTGAACCATACGAAAGGTGGCTTGTGCGACCCTGGCAGGGGCCTGCGCGGTGAGTGTTAGAAATACCCCTCCAGCTGGATAGGAATTCGATTCGAATCGCCGTCGCTCCCGGTTAGTGAGCACTTGACTTGAGCAGCGGCAACGTAGATTCCATTAAATTGAACGGATGGTTAATTGGATAACGATGGAAAGGTTGCCTCAATTTATACCTGCTATGGTTAATATTGTTTGCTCCTAATAAAGTGAGTGCTCTAGTATAGGTTTTAATATAGATGACAGGGTAATGATAATTAACTTGATGCTTAAGCATTAATGATTACTTATTCATAATAAGCTTTTATGCAAAATGTTGTCAAGCTAGCCCACTTTATATCAGCCTTGCATGATCCTTGGTGTCACCTTATTTCTGGTTTTTGACGGGTAAGTCTAGCTGAGTACATTGTCGTACTCAGGGTTTTATCCCCACTTGTTGCAGGTTGTGATGTATCATGACGGCTGCAAGAGTTGGTTGGCTCCTGCCTTAGTGGCGGAGTGTGATCACGGGCATGATCCTTCTGAGTTATCTTCTCTCTAATGCTTTTGTTGGAAGTCGACCGTGGTACTGGCATGTACTTGAAATAAGATTAATGTTAGTTTCAAATTACTTTGCTTCCGCTACTTTTGAACTTAAGTTGTAATAACTATGTTGAACTCCGATGTATTTTGAATTACTTGTGAAATGGTTGTAACATGTGACTTGTTATGTTGAATCACTACGATCTTGGCTGGTATGTTGATTGGTTTGAAATCCCTCGTGATTTCATTGGACTACCGGAGTTATATGGGCTCAAGTGCGAGAATTTGATCACTCCGGTGATTGTTTTTGTACTTGTGCTCTTATAATTTGGACGGTTCCGTTACAGCTGGTATCGGAGCAAGATTCAACATTAAACTTGTCATATGTGTATTTAAAACAAAGGTTTTGTTTTATAAAATTAGTTTTATCAACTTATAGCTATATATAGGTTTGTGAAAACTGAATTCTAAATCTAAGTATGCCAGTGGTCAATTTCCTTATGCCCATATAAGGATTTTAGGTGGCTTATATAAGTACTAACTTGGGGGGTTTTCCATTTATGCATCTACGCCCAAGCCAAGGTATGTATGTGTGATGACTCTCCCACACTATGCTACCCGGTGTGTTAGATTGGTGGTAGCCTTCATATATGAAATAGCCATATATGTCGCTAGTTTACTTTTATGCAACATCGCACCTACGCTCAGGTAAGCGTGAGTTGTGAGAGCATGACCGTACAAACTGCGGTCTAGGGGAGAGCTAGTTTTGGTTACTGGATTATTTACATGTTACACACATGTATATATGAAGGTACTTAATTGTGGGAGATTGATGATTCGGGTAGTTTTGGTGCTACATGTATATATACGGGGGTATATGTATATGGGAGTACTTAGAAGTTTACTTTCTGGCTTTCATTGTGTGCTATATTTGGGGAAATGTTGGGCTGCAATGAAACTTTTCTGCAGGTACGCTAACCACGAATGCATAAGTCGAATGTAGCTGACGAGTAGCTATATATCGAGAGAGTGTGTGTTATGCCACCGACATAGAACGTGATCGCCACCTTAGGTTGGCAATCTTGTGAGGACGAATAGGACGAAGCATGCATATTCATGATTGTTGCCTTATACATGGCTATGTTCCTCTCACCTTTCTTCAAATGATAAGTAACTTGTGATCAACGTAGTACCCTATCTTTCTTGTGTGAAGCTAAACAAGAATGCTTTACTCCATGTTGCTTGAATAGAAAAGTGTGTGCTTAGCTTTGTTAGGAATGATTGTGGTTACATGCTTGAACCTATAGATGTCCTCTAGTTTAGCCAAGTGATGAATATATTGTTCATACAAGCGTTTGCAAATGCTTTAGATCTCACTTAAGTAAATTGGATTCTCATGAGTGAATTAAATTGGTGTTGGTCTAAGGTAACAAAATTTAGAGCTACTAGAATAACATGTTTGTACGCTCTCTTGTTAAGTAGAACAAAGGCAAGCCTTGTTTTGCTTGTTGGACTTTGGCTGCTAGAACGATTCTGTTGTAGTGATGTTTTCGTAGTCATAATGGTGTTTTCTGTAGTTATGGAGAATACCAAAGTTGTAGCTAACTTACTTATTTGGCTTGTCCTAAAATTTCATGACCCTAGGCCTTATGGTTTGAGAGTTATAAATTTTAGAAGTCTGTTGTCAGAATCTGCTCATGTTTAGAACAGATCTGAATGTTTGGTTTGTTTGACCTATGTGCATAGAATTTAAGCAAGAGTCTCTTGCTCAGTTATCCTTGGCAATTGTGTAATGTTCTCTTGTGCTATATTTTGATCTTCGGATCATTTTCGTGTTGATTTTAAACCTTGTGACTACCTTTGCTTGCTATCCCTCCTTATATGGCGCTTGTTCTTACAATCCAAAATGTATCACTTGAAATTTCACCTTGGTGATGTGATCGGTAATGGTGTTATGAGTAGCAACTAACGGTGCCGCGACGAAACCGAGAGCCTCCTGTGGGCGGCCGACACAAGGTTGTGCTGCTCGGCACGCGCTGGTATCGTGGTTTCTAGTCATGATCCATTGCGGAACAATATCAACGTGTTATTCTCAGGTGAACTCTTCCTTGGTTATCTCCCCATATCATATCTAAGATCCATATCTTAGACCAAAAGTAGTGGAGTTTCCTTCAGAAGTTGCTAAGAGGATAACCTTTAAAGGACAGGTCACTGACATGAACATTAACAGACCGCAATAGGTGGTAGACAAGTGACTCTCCTTAGTTGTTCTAGTATTGGCAACTCAATCTAGTGAGCAACGTATCTCATCTCTGTTGGATAAAAGGGACACCCAACACTTAATGTTGGACAAGTCATCCGTTGGATAAGACTCGATCGTCACATTATGCAAATTTTAACCTTTGTATACATAATGACCATACAATCGAAATCACTATCTCTGGTGTGACTCCTTATCTGCTGGCTTCGATGGCAATCATTTGCTCTACATCAACAACAATTGTTGTGATCAAGAGTGGATAGTTGGAACTTTTTAGTGTTGAGAGACAACTGATTAGTTACTAATAGGAAGGTTAATCTCCAGCTAGGTAACGACTCTTTGGTAACTACGAAGGCTATGTCTTACAGAGCAATAACCAACAAGAAGTTAATCAACTAGCCAACAACTCGAGTGATATTCTATCTTTTAGAGCCATTGTGATCAAGTCAATTCCGTCTTGGACAATCATACAGATAGTGCAAAGTGTTCTATCAACTAAAGCAAAGAATTAGAGAAATGCATGCCCTAGTTTGGATCAACATCCTTGTGCCCTTAGGTGCCACAAATAGTTTGTTCATCACTCTGTTGGACGATCTCTTGAGTGGTCTTAAGGATCCTGTTGTACACCCTTTCGCCTTGATTTTATGTCCTCTCATCAATAATTATTGGGACAATCAAGGGTTCTACGAGTAAATTTGCAAATCAAAAGCAATTTGAAAAATGTCAAACAACAGATTTCCCATCTTAGAGCTGCTGTTTGATCCTAAAAAGGAAGCCACAAGGTGAAAGTTGGCCTGACAAAGTTGCTACATTGCAAGTCAACTCAACTTACTGTGCAACTACCTCACGAAGGGGATTGTACTCAACTTGCTCGGTAGTGAGTTAATTACCGAAGTTGGTAAATACTTGCAATTTTTGCTGTCTACCAGACCTTGCTATATCTTTCTTTAGCAATAATTGCTAATACTCACTGATCTTTGTTATCTTAAAGTGTTCTTATCCAAGAGGTTGCATCTGATTCAACCCAGATAACTGTTGTCTTGGATAGAAGAATCTTCTTAGATAACTGTTGAAAGAAATAGGAAGCCGACAGAGTCAGCTATCACATTCACTGACCATCGATAGACTCAGATAATACAGTGTTGTCGTCAGAGAAAGAGAACTGCACACATGGAACCGCAAGTAGTTTTCCATTAGTTGGTGTCTAAATGAATGACATTTACGACCAACATAGACCTTGTCTATTGGTTAGTCAGTATCCTATGGTCTCAGAGAATGTTTGTCGTCTATGATCTTACCCTTTTGGAAGGTTGTGCTCAAGCCATTTTTGGTAGAGAACTGCTTTTCAAACTTTGTGAACATAGGATCACTTCAATGAGTATTTTTTTTGAAGATTTCGGTCTAGTGTAAAGTTCATACGGACTATGCTATGCTCACTTAAGAATCAGATACTTGTGAGTGGTCAGCTCACGGACCGAATGATCTTCGTACACTGAGAATGCAGTATGTGCTATCTTGGATTCCTCCCAAAGTAACAATGCTTCATGAAAGTCAATGAAGGAAATTCTTCAGACAAATTTTACCATGAAGGATAAGTATCAGAAAGTGTCCTTGACCAAATTGTTCACCGATGTTGAAGCTTTATAGCGGAATGCTATAGCAGATATTGGGAACTAGGTAACGTGTTTCTCTTCCTTAAAAGATCTTCCATTCCGAATCTCGGGACGCGATTCTTTTAAGGGGGGAGGGCTGTAACACCCCAGGTGTTTATTACCAATTAAGTAGGGGGTTAAGCTCAAACATGACGGTTTAAGTGGAGATGACGATGCCAATGTCAAACCTATGGAAATAAACCCTAACCTAAACTTGGATATTGCACCCTTGCTTTACATATAGGCCATCTTCAAAGATATATGTTTGAATGGTGTTATTGCCATATCTTCATGTGTCTCACCTTGGTACCTATCTATATTGATCCCTGGAAAAGTTTCAGGAAGTTTGGAATCAAAAAGTCACATGAAATGATAAGTTCCATTCCTATTGGAATTTGCCCCATTAAGTTAATGGAACTATCAAACATCAAGCAAACCTTGCAATCTTGCCCGAACGACTCTAGAGGGACTCTACAACAAAAGTCAAGAAGGGTTCATGTTGAGCACATGTCAAGAAAATGCCCCGATTGGCCTAAAACCCTAGTTTCGGCTTTACCGAGTTGATACTTTGACCAAAGTGAAAGTTTGACTTCTGTACCAGTTATGAGATTTGACCTTAAACAAAAGTTGTAGTTCATTTTGGATAGAACGAACTTTGTTTAATTGTCAAGAGCTAGTTTGGCCTCTAACCTAGTCAAATAGAGATCACAAAGTGGAATCAGCAGCTGTTTTCAGCACTTAGAAAAATATTCTAAGTCCTTGTTGTGACAGCAGCAAGTTGGCTACTTTGCGACATTTTATCGTCCAAATTCATGTGGTAACTCGATTAGGTTCCTTAATATGAGTTGTAGTACTGTTCATGATGGAAACAATGGATCAAGTGTCACTCAAAATGGAGCTCAGTTGGACCTTCTATCAGAGTTTCCAAAACAGCAAAAAGTTGTTTTATCACTAGTTGACCTTGACATGTTGACATGCCGCGTTCTCAAGATTTCGTTAAATCACTTCACATGGTCCCAATATAAAAGTTGGAGGGTGGATGGTGTAGAAGAGCATACAAGAAGATGGCACCAATTGCAATTCATTTTTAGCCCCATTTTGGTTTGTTGCTCGTTGCTTTCAAGTCGCTGACAGTGTCAAATTTAGGGTTAAATATCTTTTAACCGGTTGCTCTAATGACCAAAGTCACTACATGGATTTTGTAGAGTATCTTGTGGGCTTCGAACTTCATGTTGGGCCCGAGACCTAGATCAGCCTAGAACAAGCCCAAACACGGCCTCCAAGTCGGGCTCGTTCATGCACACCACGTGTTCGACGTTGGTCACGCGTCCACCGTGCATGTCCACCGCGCGTCTTCCACCTTGCCACGCGCCCTACGCCCGGCCACCGGGGAAGAGCAGCACCCGAGCGCCCTCCCCATCTCGCCCCACTCCATTTCCTCCGCTCCCTCTGTTTTCCGTCCCAGCTCGCGCGCGCACGCCATTGTGGCCATGGCCGCCATTGCCGAGCCAAGTCGAGCTCGCGGCCGGCCACCACCAAGCAACTACAATCGAAACCAACCACCACCCCACCTTGCCCTCCTCGCACTGCCCCCGGCGCCCCCTTTTCCCGGCCGTGTTCGCCACCGAGAGGCTCCGCCGACGGAGCTGCCGTGAGCACGCCGCCGGAGCTCGTGGGCCAGCCGCTGTGGACCACCTTCCGCCGAGCCGTGACCACCGTTGGATGCGTCTCGTTGCTGCGACCCTCGCCGACCCCACCCTCGCCGCCGGTGACCGCCCCACTATCGGTTGGCCGGCCGGTGCTTGCCTCCCGCGCTCGGCCGACGGAGGTTGAAGACGAAGACCAATTTCCCCCCCCCCGGTGACTCTCTCCCTTATGACAAGCGGGCCCGGCCGGACTTCGGGGCCCACCTGTCGGTTTAAGGAAGTGACCGTCTTGTGTATGCATTCGGGTAGAGCTAGCAATTAATTTAGGGTTGTTCTAATTCTGTTTTTGAATTTCAGAAAATTTGTAAATCTTCAAATATTCATATCTCATGCTAGGAGACTCCAAAAATAGTAAAAGTGGACTTTTTGGAAACCTTGAGAAGAGATCTATGCAGGGGAGTCATAAAATGTTATATGTTTGTAGATGTTTTCTGATGTCTTTATTTAAGTTTTAAAAATGCTCTATAAATGCCTTTAAACTTGACCAGAGCCAGATCTAGAGTTTTAGAACTCCAAAAATAGTGATTCTTGTTTTGTTAATTTTGTGATGACATGTACTTACTAAGAAAAATATTAAACACCCTAGTTGTTCACTGTTTTCTTAGGGTTTTGATTTGACCTTGTCAAATAAGGAAATCTATATTATTTTACTTGTTATTTTATATCTTGAGTTATGATGCTCCAATTGATGTGAAATTTTTATGGTAGGATTGGCATGCTATGGATGTGCTGTGGTATAAATTTCATGGTCATTGTTTACTGTATGCTCAAGTTATTGATTTAACTTGTTTATAGCTTGATAAATAGCTTATAAATAATATATAAATGATAAAATAGAAAATGTTGTTCCATTACCTTAGTATGATGTTTCTCTATCATATTGATTTATAATATGGCCTTGTGTTCACAGAAAATATTGAGTTTTAGGTTTAATTTGCTCTTACATGGTTTGTTGCTATAGCAATTTGTCTTTTTCATAGAGGTTGATATACATGTCCAAATGGTCTCAAATTTGGACAGTAGACTTTTGGGAGCATATGTAGGCCACTGTAATTTTGGTAGAATTTATTGTATACTTTTGATAGGTTATCATGATTCCACCTAATTATCTAAATAAATTAAGAAAAGAATTTATTTAGTAATTGACACTATATTTTCTGGTGTTCTTTAGTCATGTATGAAATGTTGGTAAAGTTGGTTTTATTCAATTAAATGTTTGCAACATAAGTTAATAATTATTTCTTGCAAATGAGGTTTCTGAACAGATTTGAGAATATTGTTAATTACCCTATGCAAATGATGTTTTCATGTCTTGTGTGCTATAACAAAGTTGTTGTGAATTTCATAATCTAGCTGCTGCTAAATTTTGGTGGCATTTGGCCATATGGTTTAGAAACTACAGCTGTTCTAATTTGGGTTCAGATTTAGGTTGCTCTCTGTCCCTCCAGGACAGATTCTGTACCTTCTGTATTTCGATCTGGTAAATGTTAGAATCAGGTTTAGATGATTATAAATGAAATGTGGACAATTTCATAAGCTTTCCATAATGTCTTCTTGCAAGTCATTTGGAGTTGTAGATCTCTAGTTATGATCGATTTACGGAGCTACTGCTTGTATGTCTAGAAAGTGACAGATTTTAGTTTTAGTGCCTTGTTTCACTTTGCTATGCTAGTGTGTTGAAGGGTGACTCATATCTTTGATGATACTTAGGTTGATACCCTGTAATCTTATAAGACTTGTGTCTCGATTGATGTGCTTGCAATCTTCTTTGTTATGCCCTAATAAGGATTAAGTTAATTAACTCTAGGGTTTATGTAAACTTTGGTATGCTTGTTTGATTACTCTGTTGATTTCACTTCTATGCATTCATGCATATGCATTATTGCACCCCATTTAGGTACGCTAGCTGAAACACGAGAAGGACCTGATGTGGAGCCAAACCCGAAGATGGAGTTGGTGGATCTATCCCGAAGATAGAAGGACCGGACAAGTGATAGATTGGGAGATGCTCGTCAAGTGAATTCATCTGACAAACTCTAACTTGAGTTGGATCCCAGGCAAGCCCCGGAGCATTATAAGCCTCCTACCTTCAAAAGCAATTAATTATATATATGTTATAAAGTATTGTTGCATTAAGTGGTAGGAGTTGGTTGAAAACCTTGCTGCATTATATCATTCCTTGTCCAGATATATGAATCCCTGAATCCTACATAGACTAGGATCGAATAGATGCTTAGCCCTGCTTTAAGCGGTAGAAGTCAGGTGATTTCCTGTCACCTGCGAGATATAGGGATATCCATATATGGCACGGTGGGCTATATTTGCTATCGTGGAATGGAACCATGTGTTAATAAAATGAAATGAGACCGGGCGGGATGACGATAGTGAAGCAACAAGGCATGGAGGTCTTGGGTGTGGATCTATCCCCGTCTGAGTCGTTTAAGGACCGATTCGCTGTACGTCCTTGAGTCATGTTGAACGCAGTCTAACACTTAGTTGGCCGGATAAGTCGTTCCGACCGCGAAGCCGAGTAATGTGGTTCAGGCCGGGAATCGAATGGTAGGTTGCTTCTTGGAGGAGAGAAAGGATGTGCTTGGGGACATTGGCGTGAGACCAAGGGGGGGTTAGAGTCCCTATCACCTGGCAGAGTGTCGCCCTTGGGGTCGCGACATCATTCGGACCCGCGATTCCTGAACCATACGAAAGGTGGCTTGTGCGACCCTGGCAGGGGCCTGCGCGGTGAGTGTTAGAAATACCCCTCCAGCTGGATAGGAATTCGATTCGAATCGCCGTCGCTCCCGGTTAGTGAGCACTTGACTTGAGCAGCGGCAACGTAGATTCCATTAAATTGAACGGATGGTTAATTGGATAACGATGGAAAGGTTGCCTCAATTTATACCTGCTATGGTTAATATTGTTTGCTCCTAATAAAGTGAGTGCTCTAGTATAGGTTTTAATATAGATGACAGGGTAATGATAATTAACTTGATGCTTAAGCATTAATGATTACTTATTCATAATAAGCTTTTATGCAAAATGTTGTCAAGCTAGCCCACTTTATATCAGCCTTGCATGATCCTTGGTGTCACCTTATTTCTGGTTTTTGACGGGTAAGTCTAGCTGAGTACATTGTCGTACTCAGGGTTTTATCCCCACTTGTTGCAGGTTGTGATGTATCATGACGGCTGCAAGAGTTGGTTGGCTCCTGCCTTAGTGGCGGAGTGTGATCACGGGCATGATCCTTCTGAGTTATCTTCTCTCTAATGCTTTTGTTGGAAGTCGACCGTGGTACTGGCATGTACTTGAAATAAGATTAATGTTAGTTTCAAATTACTTTGCTTCCGCTACTTTTGAACTTAAGTTGTAATAACTATGTTGAACTCCGATGTATTTTGAATTACTTGTGAAATGGTTGTAACATGTGACTTGTTATGTTGAATCACTACGATCTTGGCTGGTATGTTGATTGGTTTGAAATCCCTCGTGATTTCATTGGACTACCGGAGTTATATGGGCTCAAGTGCGAGAATTTGATCACTCCGGTGATTGTTTTTGTACTTGTGCTCTTATAATTTGGACGGTTCCGTTACAATAGCTGCTGCTCAATTTTGGTCTGACACTACCAACACCTTCATGTTTGGTCACGGTCCATGTGCCCCCACCCTTGCCGATGTATATATGCTCACAGGCCTAGACATTTCAACTGTCGATGAAGGCCATATTTTCGGCAGAAAAGTTGAGTACAGAATAACCACACGCAACATCGGCGGCTGGACGGGATATATCCAGGAGTACCAGAAGACTGGTACTGTCAATCAAAGGGAGCATGCCACATTCCTGAACATGTGGCTAGAAAAATTTATTTTCTGCGGACGATCGGTAGGACCAACTAATGCTTTCCTCCCAGCAGCAGAACTCTTGGCCAACGGTGTCAGATTTCCACTTGGCCGATATCTTCTAAGTTCAACCTACCATCTCCTCCACCAAGTATCCCAAAAGCTTATACTTGGCGAACCCATCGGCAATCTGGGAGGCCCATGGTGGTTTATTAATATGTGGTTAAACGCCCATATGCACAAGCGTTTACAATGGGATTTCTTTGCTCAAGAATTCCCACGAGAGATTCCCAAAGAACACGTCCTTAGGGATGATGAATCGGCAACACGCCCCCCTCTCAACTTTGGTGAAGCAATTATCGTCCTTCCCAGAACAGAAGCCAATGAGGATCAAATCGGCAGATTCTTTCATACTTTCTACCATGGCCTCCCTCGTGATCACAGGGCTTGGGTGCCTTATATTGACGAGGATAACAAATTTCCCCTCCTCTTCAATTTTGCCGATGGTGATCTGAACCAAGATAATGATCTGATGATGGCCATCATCACCCCTAGAGCAATTCCAGTCAATACATTTGGCAGTGGGAAAGCCTCCCACATTACTTATGAATTTTACAATCCATCGGCAGTATCTCGCCAGCTGGCTTTTGGGCAATTGCCCATTAAACTGTGCTATGCCGATGTAATTAAACCCAGGGAAATCATCACCTCTGGAACTGAATGGAGCAGGATAGTAAGACTTGCTCCTGATGCCGATATTTCCAATGTCGATCTCTCCGCCTGGTCACCAGCTTCTTTCATAACAGAATCATATAAGCAATGGTGGCAGGAATGGAAAGAACAGCTATTTTCAACATCTGTTCATACATATCGGCACCAGATTGACCCTGATTATGCTATTCCTGATAATGCAGTAAGTTCCTTTCAACTTTTGCCCTTTCCCTTTTCTTTTATTATGTGTATCGGTAACTAACCCTCTTTGAAACAGGCTGACGATCCAGTTCCACCGATAAGCAAAAGCGGAAAACCCTTCAATCTCTATCCGACCTCTCCGATTTCAGCAATCGGCTACAATGCCCCCACCCTGGAAGCCTTGACTTTCCAAAGAACTCGTACCAAAATTGGCGCTTCTAGACCAAGATTGGGAACATCTAGGGCTTCTCCAAAGGCTGCTGCTTCAAGCCTGATCAAGGCTTTTAAGGTAATAATCTTGTTTACTATTTTCTCTGCCGATACACTTTATATTAACATACAACTATCAGGGTGTACAAGCTGCAGCTGGATCATCATCGGCAACTTTACCGAGCACCACAACTTCTACTCCTTCCTCAGAGGTATTCTTTCATTATTTTTATTTTTCCCATTAAACATCCAATCTTATACCTGTTTTTTCAGCAACAAATGGATACATCGGTAAGCACACCGATCATACAAGCTCCTCAACCAACAGATGTTGATGCCCCCCAACCAGTTGTTGTCGAAGCACAACAGAAACGTAAAGCTTTGACCGATGCTGAGGCTCAACAGAAACGACAAAAACCTACACCGGCCCCTACATCTGCTCCAACACCCGTCGATCAGCCTTCTGAACAAACTGCTCCTTCTCAAGATACATCATCGGCAATTGTACCTCAAGGGCCGACTACCGATGTGGTCATTGAAGACATTGTCACACCCGGTTTTCTAAAGAACAAAACCAGGCTAATCATATGTGTGCCCAGGAAGTCCACACATATGTCAGAATGAAAAAGTATCAGAAACAATTGTCATTATATAACGTATACATAACTATATTAACACTTACATCAGAGTATCGCGGAATGGTGACTAAACTTCAGGCTCCATTCTTCTCAGGGACGGCTGACTGGGGGTAACATATGCCTAGCACTTCTACTAGTCTTCTAGAAACTCCACTACACCTTTGTCCTTCTTCCGAGTAGCATCTTACTACACACTGGAGTGTGGGGGAAATAGCAAGAGTGAGTCCATGTCGAACTCAACAAGTATAACACAGGGTTCATGAGGCTCAAAAAGGCTAGACACTATTTGACTGCGTTTAGCTTTTAATCATCATATAATTAGCAATTGAGTAGCATCAAGGTAATCCAATCCCATTAATGAATCAATGATCAATTGTAATAAGGATAATGAATAGCATTAACATGAGCATAATAATAATCAACAATAATTAAGCATGATATAATAGTGTTGATCAACTATTCTGTAAGAATCCCCAAGGCCGCTCGTATCCATGAGCACGGCTAGTATACCAGTTTTTAACTCTGCGCAGAGGTGTACACTTTCACTGTGAGTCATGATTTCCAAATGCATGGGTTTGCAAGGCCCAAAACATCGGAAACCATATAAAGCCATTCAAAAGTTCGTCTAACAAGTTAGGGCCATTAGATTCACTCGGCAGGCAGATGTAGAACCCCCCTTCCCTGTGGCACAACAACCGCAGCCTATACACACTAGGCTAGGGGCTCGCACTACACCCAACGTGGCAAGCCATTCTTACGCCATTTAAGGTAACAACTAACAAGCTAGAAAAGGTCTCTTGAACAACTAGAGCCAGAGCCATATAGCCCTCACAGCTGTACTGTATATCCCGGTTATCACTTACAGGTAAGTCCTTATGGAGAGTAACTAGAGCAACAATATAACCCCTTGCTCTAGCCCCCTTTCAACAGTAATAAAATCATCTTAATGGTTGATTGCATAATCCATTAGTCAAATTACAAGATCATTGTTCATAATTAAGCACTAGCAATAGCTACCCAAATGCATAACCCATAGGTGACAAGGAAACAAGATATCAATAGCTAAGTTATAATCTCTATGGTTGTCAAGGAAAACACATGCATATGTATGATAATTTCAGTGAATAGGACAACAAGGATGGTCCCATGTTATACTTGCCTTGATCAAAGTTCTCTGGTAGATACTGCTGGTCCGGCTCAAAATAATACTCCTAATCGTCGTAGTACTGCTCACCGTCTAAATTTGATCACCAAGCATCAACATACAAACATTCCGAGCAAACATACACGAAGCAAACAAAAGATACAATTAGAACAGTACACCAACAGTAGAAAAACATTTAGGAAAGCTTACAAAACTATTCTACACGTTGCTACGATCACACAGACGTAAAGATCACAAAAATCGGACTTAAAACGTGAAAGTTATGAATTTTCTAAGATTTCCTATAGATAAATAATTACTTTAATATAAACTCGAAAATTAAATTTTCCAAACCTACTGTACAACTACACTAACATGTAGAGCTTGCAAATACGAACCTAACGCAATTTGAACGGGTCAAATCGGAGTTAAAACGTGGAAGATATGGCCTAAACAAGATTGTATGTGTATACGTATTTCTATTGTATTTCGGGATTTGTTTTTCTTAAGGAAAACGGCAATAAAGTGTGGGTGATGTCGGGATGATGTCATCATGCTAACAAGAGTTCAATGGCCATGATTTGCATCTAATAAACAATTTATAAATAAAAACGCATTAATGTGAATATTAATCGAGTTAACATTTTAAGAAAGTGCCGACGCATGAACCTATGTTATTTTAAATTTAAAGGAGCATGTCATAAACATGAACAAGATTAACATGATTAAATTCGTAAATACATAACGTGATAAAAGTCATTACTAGCATGCATATTACAGTCAGCGAGGTAGCAACGTGACAAACGTGGAATTACAACCCTCAGTTGCTTTTAATTAAACGCTATTAAATAAATATATTAATCTAATTACTATTTAAATTAATAAATTCATAATCAAGTGACATGATAAACATCGATACTAGCTAAATTTTAATCATAAACACACATGTTAACATGAATTAAATTAATATTTATTTATGAAACCGTGGGTATATAGTCTAAATTGCTTTTAATTATAAAGCTAGTACAAACATATTAATCAATATAATATTTAGTGATATATAGAAAAACACGTGACATAAAAACTTTGGTACTATCGCGTAGAGCGCGACGACACGAAACTAACGCAACTGGAACTACTCAAATCGGAGTTAAAACGACGAAACATCGGACAATTTACGATCGGTGGCAATTCTATAATTACCTTGTCTTCTACCTCTCGGTCTGTACAGACGCACGGAGGTGAAGGGCTGCTGCTGCTCGTACGCTAGGGGGGCAGGGGCTCAGCCAGCGGGGAGGGGCCTGGCCGGCCGGCGTCGGCATGCGGCTACGCGGCAGCGCCCACACGCGGGCAGGCACGCTGGGCCGCGACGAGGCCAATAAAGCCCATGATCGATGAACAGCAAAGCCGTCTATGGTGTTTCTCATCGGAGAAAAGGAAGATGGGTTAGGGGATTGATCAAACGACGATGGATTCGATAAAAAGAAGGCATGACGGTGTAGAGGACGACGAGACAAACCTCGGAGTAAAAGCGGAATTCGCCGGGAACGAGAAACGTGGCTGGAAAAGCTCGCCGAACCTTCGTCGGAAGTTCGCCGGAACGCAAGCTGTAGATGAAGAACTTCGGCGAGGGGTGGAGGGAGCTACGAGCGGCGGCTCGCGATACGAGCTCAGCGGCGGCGGACAACAACAGCGGCGGCGAACGGCAACAGCGGCGGCGGGCGGCGACAGCGGCGGCGGCGGCAACAGCGGCGGCGACAACAGCGGCGGAAAACAGGGCTAGCAGGCAGGCCGGACATATATATAGGGAGGAAGACTCTCCACCTTCATGTCAACTAGCGATATGGTGCTAATTGACGTTGCACCCTCCATCTTTACTAATAGGCCTAATTAATTATTAAAGCCCATTAGTAAATAAATGAATAGACATTTAGGATTATTGCACACAAGCTTTGGTGGAAAATGAGATATTTATTATTTTCGGAATTAATTAATTTCGTGGATAAAATAATTCTAGAAAAGTCTAGAATTATTATTTAAGCCGCGAAAAATACTCTGAAAACTCCGAAAATTCGAGGGAATTTTCTAGAGACATTATGGAACATGAGGAACCCAAATAAAGTATTTGGAGCTTATGAAAAGATGGATGAAGAGATCAAGGAAAAAGATTAAGCTCACGAAAATTGGAATTTTGGATCCAGAAAATACCAAAAAGTTTTCCGATGAGAAGTAAACGTCGTCCTATGGTATTTTGAAAATAATAGCACTCACCAACACCAAAGACAAGCATCACACAAACACCAAATTATCAAATTAATATGAAAAAGTTTAAAACCACAATTTTCTATATTTAAATTAGTAGCAACTTAACTTATCTAATAAATTTATTCAAATATTGAAATCATTTATTTATTTTAGTTAGTGTTTTTCATGCACAACCCAAAATAGAAATTTTTGGGTGTGACAATTCTACCCTACTTAACAGGAATCTCGTCCCGAGATTTGGAGAGACTAGGGAGAAAGATAAAGTTGATTCTGTAAGTCTTCACTTTTCCTTCATCAACTCTTATCCAATGATGATGCCACAAACTCATAACCAACTTTGTAAAGGTGTCTTTTAGACACTTACGATCCTTATAGATGGTTCCAACAGGTTACCCACTCTGAGAAAAGATACTTGCGCTCGATAATGACTTTGCAACCATGTAGATAGCTGATGCTTCCAGATGACGCAACAGAACATATAAACCTCCATCTTGTATCGTCTTTAGTTCGACAAACCCCCTTAAGAAGAGATCAATTGGAGAACACCAATTGTTAGATTGCATTTGTTTCTGAGTGATAACTACCATCATGTCCTTCTACCATCTCAAAGAGACTTATGAGCATATCCAAGATCAAGTAACCTGCACTTCCTCGCGAGCAGAAAAATGGCAGTGCAGAAATACAGTTATAACTCGAGTTCTGTGAATCCTATGATATTATAGCTTATACCGTTGGAAAGCTTATCAAATTTACTACAACTTCCTTATAGAACACTTCTCCAGATTCTGCAGTTAAGGTAGTCGAAAACTGTGCACAACAGAAACTATTCCAGATTGCTGACAGCACAAATGCGTCGCCTTGTGATTTTCATAACTCCCAAACCATAATAGCTATCAGGGTGGTTCTTACGGTCAGAGAAAGATATTGAAGTCTACTATTGTCCAGAATTTATCCATGATTTTTGGGCATCCAAAAATAGAGATATAAGCTATGGAAGACAGACTGCTCTAAAAAGACAGGATAAGATAAAAATGAGATTCAGAGAGATTAGAGAGATAGATAACACTAATCTTCAAGTCTTCATGCTTCTTTGCTTTGCGTTGATGAGATATAAGACATAGATCAAGGATAGCCAAAAGATGACAAGAAAGATAAGGTTTGATCTTCAGTTCTTCGTACCTCATCGCTTGAGATTAATGATGATAGCGGACACTACCCCACTTAACAAAGATTTTGTTCCACCCGGCAATGTCATTGAAGGCAACACTTTCTTTAAGGCTTGCTGCTAATGATAAGTCCTTCACTTAAAACTTACTAAACATACTTGATATGGGGGTGACATCATCTAAGTTTTCATGAAACTAACTATAAACTTCCAACATCTCCTTCCTATGTCGTCCATGCTAACTTGTATAGAGTATGTTGAATTGAATGTTGAACTCCCAACTGAAAATAGCTTGAAGTGAAGACTAGTTCTGACGAATACCCGAGCTTCTTGTAGACGATCCAACAAAGAATTGATCCCAAGCAAACAACACTAGCACATGAGTAGACTTCCAATCATAGAGATAACCACTTCTTCCAAGTGAAGCACTAGGACATACGAAACCTTCATCTTGCAACACTCACAACTTTGCTACCCCTTAAGAAAAAGAAACTAGGGGACACCAAAGTAACTTGCATCTCCTTTTATACTAGATAACCATAATCATCTCTAATGTAAGATTCCAAGGCAAATCAATGAGATTCAAAGATATCCAATGATATATTCACTTATACAAGATAAGGAAGTAATGCAGAAAATTTCTGGGCGAATTCCAATTTTAACAGTTCAGTAAATCTGACATAACTCGAGCTACAAAGATCCAAATGAAGTTATCTTTACATGGTTGGAAAGCTTATGAAATTATCTACAACTTTTATTCACAACACTTTTCCAGATTCTGTCCATAAGTTAGTCAAAAACTGAACTTAACCGAAACTGTTTCAGGATTCCAGACTGCACAGTGACCCCAACTTGGAACAGGTATATCTCTTAGCTCATAATAGATAATAAGGTAAGTCCAGTGGGTTTGGAAAGATACAGAAGTCTAGTTATTCCCAGTAAAATTTCATAAATTTCTCATGTCCATATCTTGAGATATAACAGAAACATTGCAGACTGCTATAGAAATCAGCATGCGGAGTATTACGTAAAACCTACCCCACTTAACATGGATCGAGCTACTCCTCAAGACTTATATCTTCCGGGCCACTTTCAAAACACAAGAACAAGGCAACACACAAGCAACACATCAAGCAAAACAAGCACACATCACATCATCGGTACTACACGTGCTTCTTCAACAATGGTGGTCATCCTAATGGCAGATTATAGATGATGAAAGGCTATCGAACTTTAGAACAAGATGAGA
Organism: Saccharum spontaneum; assembly: GCA_022457205.1. Classification (NCBI taxonomy): domain Eukaryota; kingdom Viridiplantae; phylum Streptophyta; class Magnoliopsida; order Poales; family Poaceae; genus Saccharum; species Saccharum spontaneum. The sequence goes on along the minus strand of CM039615.1, from coordinate 331,442 downwards.
TCAGATAACTTTTAGTAAAAATAACATAAAATAAAATCCAAGGGAGTAAGAAATAGTAGCTCAAAGGAAGCTATCAAGGAGGGGATACAACTAGACAAGGAAGAGGAATAGTCAAAATCAATGAGTCAAGGGATGACAAAATAGTTTTATCATAAAATAAGTTTTATAATACGTCCAGTGCTACTTGGCATACGTCCTACAGTCAACACAGCTCTGATACCACTCTGTCACACCCGGTTTTCTAAAGAACAAAACCAGGCTAATCATATGTGTGCCCAGGAAGTCCACACATATGTCAGAATGAAAAAGTATCAGAAACAATTGTCATTATATAACGTATACATAACTATATTAACACTTACATCAGAGTATCGCGGAATGGTGACTAAACTTCAGGCTCCATTCTTCTCAGGGACGGCTGACTGGGGGTAACATATGCCTAGCACTTCTACTAGTCTTCTAGAAACTCCACTACACCTTTGTCCTTCTTCCGAGTAGCATCTTACTACACACTGGAGTGTGGGGGAAATAGCAAGAGTGAGTCCATGTCGAACTCAATAAGTATAACACAGGGTTCATGAGGCTCAAAAAGGCTAGACACTGTTTGACTGCGTTTAGCTTTTAATCATCATATAATTAGCAATTGAGTAGCATCAAGGTAATCCAATCCCATTAATGAATCAATGATCAATTGTAATAAGGATAATGAATAGCATTAACATGAGCATAATAATAATCAACAATAATTAAGCATGATATAATAGTGTTGATCAACTATTCTGTAAGAATCCCCAAGGCCGCTCGTATCCGTGAGCACGGCTAGTATACCAGTTTTTAACTCTGCGCAGAGGTGTACACTTTCACTGTGAGTCATGATTTCCAAATGCATGGGTTTGCAAGGCCCAAAACATCGGAAACCATATAAAGCCATTCAAAAGTTTGTCTAACAAGTTAGGGCCATTAGATTCACTCGGCAGGCAGATGTAGAACCCCCCTTCCCTGTGGCACAACAACCGCAGCCTATACACACTAGGCCAGGGGCTCGCACTACACCCAACGTGGCAAGCCATTCTTACGCCATTTAAGGTAACCACTAACAAGCTAGAAAAGGTCTCTTGAACAACTAGAGCCAGAGCCATATAGCCCTCACAGCTGTACTGTATATCCCGGTTATCACTTACAGGTAAGTCCTTATGGAGAGTAACTAGAGCAACAATATAACCCCTTGCTCTAGCCCCCTTTCAACAGTAATAAAATCATCTTAATGGTTGATTGCATAATCCATTAGTCAAATTACAAGATCATTGTTCATAATTAAGCACTAGCAATAGCTACCCAAATGCATAACCCATAGGTGACAAGGAAACAAGATATCAATAGCTAAGTTATAATCTCTATGGTTGTCAAGGAAAACACATGCATATGTATGATAATTTCAGTGAATAGGACAACAAGGATGGTCCCATGTTATACTTGCCTTGATCAAAGTTCTCTGGCAGATACTGCTGGTCCGGCTCAAAATAATACTCCTAATCGCCGTAGTACTGCTCACCGTCTAAATTTGATCACCAAGCATCAACATACAAACATTCCGAGCAAACATACACGAAGCAAACAAAAGATACAATTAGAACAGTACACCAACAGTAGAAAAACATTTAGGAAAGCTTACAAAACTATTCTACACGTTGCTACGATCACACAGACGTAAAGATCACAAAAATCGGACTTAAAACGTGAAAGTTATGAATTTTCTAAGATTTCCTATAGATAAATAATTACTTTAATATAAACTCGAAAATTAAATTTTCCAAACCTACTGTACAACTACACTAACATGTAGAGCTTGCAAATACGAACCTAACACAATTTGAACGGGTCAAATCGGAGTTAAAACGTGGAAGATATGGCCTAAACAAGATTGTATGTGTATACGTATTTCTATTGTATTTCGGGATTTGTTTTTCTTAAGGAAAACGGCAATAAAGTGTGGGTGATGTCGGGATGATGTCATCATGCTAACAAGAGTTCAATGGCCATGATTTGCATCTAATAAACAATTTATAAATAAAAACGCATTAATGTGAATATTAATCGAGTTAACATTTTAAGAAAGTGCCGACGCATGAACCTATGTTATTTTAAATTTAAAGGAGCATGTCATAAACATGAACAAGATTAACATGATTAAATTCGTAAATACATAACGTGATAAAAGTCATTACTAGCATGCATATTACAGTCAGCGAGGTAGCAACGTGACAAACGTGGAATTACAACCCTCAGTTGCTTTTAATTAAACGCTATTAAATAAATATATTAATCTAATTACTATTTAAATTAATAAATTCATAATCAAGTGACATGATAAACATCGATACTAGCTAAATTTTAATCATAAACACACATGTTAACATGAATTAAATTAATATTTATTTATGAAACCGTGGGTATATAGTCTAAATTGCTTTTAATTATAAAGCTAGTACAAACATATTAATCAATATAATATTTAGCGATATATAGAAAAACACGTGACATAAAAACTTTGGTACTATCGCGTAGAGCGCGACGACACGAAACTAACGCAACTGGAACTACTCAAATCGGAGTTAAAACGACGAAACATCGGACAATTTACGATCGGTGGCAATTCTATAATTACCTTGTCTTCTACCTCTCGGTCTGTACAGACGCACGGAGGTGAAGGGCTGCTGCTGCTCGTACGCTAGGGGGGCAGGGGCTCAGCCAGCGGGGAGGGGCCTGGCCGGCCGGCGTCGGCATGCGGCTACGCGGCAGCGCCCACACGCGGGCAGGCACGCTGGGCCGCGACGAGGCCAATAAAGCCCATGATCGATGAACAGCAAAGCCGTCTATGGTGTTTCTCATCGGAGAAAAGGAAGATGGGTTAGGGGATTGATCAAACGACGATGGATTCGATAAAAAGAAGGCATGACGGTGTAGAGGACGACGAGACAAACCTCGGAGTAAAAGCGGAATTCGCCGGGAACGAGAAACGTGGCTGGAAAAGCTCGCCGAACCTTCGTCGGAAGTTCGCCGGAACGCAAGCTGTAGATGAAGAACTTCGGCGAGGGGTGGAGGGAGCTACGAGCGGCGGCTCGCGATACGAGCTCAGCGGCGGCGGACAACAACAGCGGCGGCGAACGGCAACAGCGGCGGCGGGCGGCGACAGCGGCGGCGGCGGCAACAGCGGCGGCGGCGACAACAGCGGCGGAAAACAGGGCTAGCAGGCAGGCCGGACATATATATAGGGAGGAAGACTCTCCACCTTCACGTCAACTAGCGATATGGTGCTAATTGACGTTGCACCCTCCATCTTTACTAATAGGCCTAATTAATTATTAAAGCCCATTAGTAAATAAATGAATAGACATTTAGGATTATTGCACACAAGCTTTGGTGGAAAATGAGATATTTATTATTTTCGGAATTAATTAATTTCGTGGATAAAATAATTCTAGAAAAGTCTAGAATTATTATTTAAGCCGCGAAAAATACTCCGAAAACTCCGAAAATTCGAGGGAATTTTCTAGAGACATTATGGAACATGAGGAACCCAAATAAAGTATTTGGAGCTTATGAAAAGATGGATGAAGAGATCAAGGAAAAAGATTAAGCTCTCGGAAATTGGAATTTTGGATCCAGAAAATACCAAAAAGTTTTCCGATGAGAAGTAAACGTCGTCCTATGGTATTTTGAAAATAATAGCACTCACCAACACCAAAGACAAGCATCACACAAACACCAAATTATCAAATTAATATGAAAAAGTTTAAAACCACAATTTTCTATATTTAAATTAGTAGCAACTTAACTTATCTAATAAATTTATTCAAATATTGAAATCATTTATTTATTTTAGTTAGTGTTTTTCATGCACAACCCAAAATAGAAAATTTTGGGTGTGACAGACATTCCATCGGCATCTTCTGCCGATCCTTCACAGGACCCTTTACAAGCCGCTCCTTCAAGTCAAGCTCAAGAGATAGCCTTGAAGCAGGTAAACTAATCAATTACCTGATTTATTATATCTTCAAAGTATTATAAACAAGATTTCTAATTCTCTTTATCCTATAGGAACAAGATTCTCCCGATAGCTTATTTTCTTTTGCTATCGATATTTCTGATGATGATGGAGAAGAGGCGAGCTCCTCCCTGGCGTTGGGAATAATATCATCAGACACATATGGCAAGCTGGAAACCCTCCTAAACCTGCTTCAGCAAGAAACTGCCCAATTGGTAATCGACTCGGATCCTGCGAAGTCTATCTTCAAGGCAATCCGCGGCCAAGTCCCCTCCAATGTTGAAGAAATCATCTTTCCAGCAGTCCATCTGGAAAGCAGACAGCTTCAATACCAAAGGGCCGTTCATCGTATTGCTGACAGAGCAGCCCAATCTCAACTTAAAGAAGAGATGCTACAGCTGAAGCAGACTGCCGACGAGAAGCACAAGAACATCAATAATTTGCAAGCCTCCAGTGCCGATATTAGACAGAAGATCTCAGATCTATCGGCAAAGAAAGCAGCCCTGCTAGCTGAACTGGAACAAGTTGAGACAGCTCTGACCCAGGCCAAACAAGAAGAAGACCAGCTTCCCGACGCCATTAAAGCCCTTCAACAGGAACGGGATGCTCAAGCTCGCAAGGCCTTGGCATTGAAAAAGAAAATCAAACCTGTGGAAGGAAATGCCGATGAAGATGCCAAGGAACTAAAAGAAGCCGATGAAATTCGCCTGCGTGCGATATCAGCCATTCAGGCTTTGTTAAATTCGGCATGATTGATACTTTGTTTTAACTCCAGCCGATAGGATTGTTATCGGCAACTATACTCTTTATGCATCTATCCAAACACTAGGGTAATATTTCTTTAAATATTTTCCATTTAACGCTCTGGGAAATACCACTTCTTCGAGAGTTTCAAGAATATACGCATTACCAGGAACAGACTGACTTATCCGATATGGACCTTCCCAATTAGGGGACCATTTGCCAAACTTAGAATTTTTAGTCCCAATCGGTAAAATCAACTTCCAGACTAATTCACCATCGGCAAATTCCTTTACCTTCACTTTCTTATCATACCACCTGGCTACTCTCTTCTTGTTTTCCTCGATGTTAATCAAAGCTTTTAACCGATGACCTGCTACGTCCTCCAACTCATCTTTCATAAGGATATCATAATCATCGGCTGTCAGTTGATCCTGAAAACGCATCCGCCTAGATCCAATCTTAATCTCCCAAGGTAATACTGCATCGTGCCCATACACCAATTGATAAGGCGACACCTTGGTTGCACCATGACATGCCATCCGATATGACCACAAAGCTTCATTTAATATTGTATGCCACTTTTTAGGATATTCTCTGATCTTGCGTTTAATAAGTTTGATAATCCCCTTATTAGATGCTTCAGCTTGGCCATTTGCTTGGGCATAATATGGTGAAGAATTCAAAACTTTAATTCCCATACTCAAAGCAAACTCATCAAATTCACCTGATGTAAACATAGTGCCCTGATCGGTAGTGATAGTTTGAGGGATACCAAATCGGTAAACAATATGCTCCTTCACAAAATCAACCATGTTAGCCGATGTCACCTTTTTCAAAGGAATTGCTTCAACCCACTTTGTGAAATAATCGGTAGCAACCAGAATAAATTTATGCCCTTTACTCGATGGTGGATAAATTTGACCGATGAGATCAATAGCCCAACCCCTAAACGGCCATGGTTTAATTATAGGATTCATAGCCGATGCGGGTGCCCTTTGAATATTACCAAACTTTTGACATTCCTGGCATCCTTTAAAATATTTAAAACAATCTTCAAGAATAGCTGGCCAATGATATCCATTTCTTCTGATCATCCACTTCATCTTGAATGCTGACTGATGAGCCCCACATACTCCTTCATGAATTTCACTCATCAGGCTTTTTGATTCCTCTATGCTAACACACCTGAGTAAAACTCCATCTATGGTACGATAATATAATTCATCATCGAGGAGTACATACTTTGTCACTTGGAATCTTACACGTCTCTCAACCTTTTTAGATGGATTCTTTAAATAATCAATGATTTCCTTTCTCCAGTCATCGGCATCAACCACCAATGTCAATGCTTCTTGAACAGGTTGATATCTTGAAGCATGCTGAGCCAATCGGTTAGCCTCTTCATTATGCATCCGGGAAACATGCTCCAGATGAAAACTCCTAAACCCTTTTAACAATTCCAAACATTTCTCATGATATGAAATCAGGATTTCACTTCGACATTCATAAATCCCAATCAATTGATTTATAACTAGCATAGAATCACCAAAGACTTCAACAGCATCAGCCTGTATTTCTTTAAGCAACTCCAACCCTTTTATCAATGCTTGATATTCAGCTTGATTGTTTGTTGATGTGGCAACGATCGGCAATGAGAATTCATACTTCTTCCCTTGAGGAGAAATCAACACGATGCCGATGCCTGCCCCTTCATTACAAGTGGATCCATCAAAGAACAATGTCCATGGAGCAACTTCCAAAGAATCTACTGTATTGCAATGTTGAGTAACAAAATCGGCCATAACTTGTCCTTTAACTGCCTTAGCCGATTCAAAACGTAAGTCAAATTCTGATAACGCTAAAATCCATTTACCAATCCTACCATTTAATATCGGCATAGATAGCATATATTTGACTACATCATCTTTGCATACAACAGTACATTCAGCCGATAGTAAATAATGCCTTAACTTACTACAGGAGAAATATAGACATAAGCATAATTTCTCAATAGCCGAATACCTGGTTTCAGCATCTATTAATCGTCTGCTCAAATAATAGATAACACGCTCTTTTCCTTCAAATTCTTGAATAAGAGCTGAACCGATAACAGTATCTTCAGTTGATAAATATAATCTGAAAGGTTTTCCATGCTGGGGTGGAACTAACACTGGAGGATTTGTTAAATAACTCTTAATCTGATCTAGAGCCAACTGCTGTTCAGACCCCCATTTAAACTCCTGATCGGCTTTCAATTTTAATAACGGACTGAAAGCCTTAATCTTACCTGACAGATTAGATATAAACCTTCTGATGAAATTAATCTTACCGATCAAAGATTGCAACTCAGTCTTATCGGCAGGAGCAACCACCTTGTTGATTGCCTCAATAGATTTTCTACTAATTTCAATGCCCCTCTGATGCACCATAAAACCCAAGAATTGGCCTGCCGATACACCAAATGCACATTTATTGGGATTCATCTTTAATCCATGTTTTCTTGTGCACTCCAATATCTTTCGCAGATCGGTTAGATGCTTTGTGATGTCTCCAGACTTAATCACTATATCATCAATGTAGATTTCCACCAATGTGCCGATATACTCATGGAAAATAAAGTTCATAGCTCTCTGGTAAGTAGCACCGGCATTTTTCAAACCAAACGTCATAACTATCCATTCAAATAATCCCACATGACCTGGACATCTAAAAGCAGTTTTGGAAATATCTTCTTCAGCCATGAATATTTGGTTATAACCCGCATTTCCATCCATGAAACTAATAATCTGATGCCCTGCTGCAGCATCAATCAATAAATCGGCAATCGGCATTGGATAACCATCCATCGGTGTGGCCTTATTAAGATTCCTGAAATCAATACAAATACGGAGTTTTCCATTTTTCTTATATACAGGAACCACATTAGAAATCCACTCTGCATACCGACACTGTCGAATAAACTTTGCCTCAATTAACTTGGTTATTTCGGCCTTAATATCGGGGAGTATATTAGGATTGCATCGGCGAGCCGGCTGCTGATGTGGCCGAAATCCAGATTTAATTGGCAACCGATGTTCAACTATAGATCGGTCTAATCCAGGCATTTCAGTATAATCCCAAGCAAAACAATCTTTATATTCCTTTAACAAATCAACTAATTGCTGTTTACACTTGGAATCTAATTTAGAGCTAATAAAAGTGGGCCTTGGCCTATCGCCTTCACCAATATCTACTTCTATTAAATCATCTGCCGATGTAAATCCTTGCCCTAATTTTCCATCATTGGCAAATCTATCCATTAAAACTCTTCTTCAAAACCGACTGCTTGGATCGGTAGAATTTCATAATCAGCAACCTTGAGGAACTCTTTTTCCCAAGCTTCTCCCGATATGCACCTGGTTCGTTCATAAGTATCCGATTCTGCCGATGCAATAATATAAGAAGAATCTCCAGGAACAACTTCAATCTTATCTCCGATCCATTGTACCAAACATTGATGCATTGTAGAAGGAACACAACAATTAGCATGAATCCAATCCCTTCCCAGAAGTAAATTATATGCACCCTTGCCATTAATAACAAAGAAAGTTGTCGGCAAAGTTTTACTACCGATGGTCAACTCAACACATACTGCTCCTTTAGCTGGTGACACATTGCCTTCAAAATCCTTTAGCATCATATCGGTTTTAGTTAAGTCTTGATCTCCCTTACCAAGCTTCCGATACATCACATAAGGCATAATATTAATCGCAGCTCCTCCATCAATAAGTATCTTAGATACGGGCTGCCCATCAACTCTGCCTTTTACAAACAAAGCCTTGAGGTGTTGTCTTTCATCATCAGCCGGCTTCTCAAAAACAGCCATCATTGGATCTAACATTAATTGAGCTATCTGATCAGAGGAAACAGCCTCTTCTTCATTGTCAGACAAAGCCAAAAATTCCATCGGCAACATAAATACCATATTGACATCTGCCGATGGACCTTTATCCTTGTGCCTTATCTGCCACTGCTGGTTACCAGATTTCTCATTGGAGGAACTTTCTTCTTGATATAAATCTTTCTGACGATCCCGCTGTATTTTTCTCTTTTGTGTCTTTGTCAAACCTTCTGGACACCATTGAGGAAGCTTAGTTTTCCAAACTGGCTGATAAATTCTAGTCGTCTCCACACGACGTATATTAGGGTCCCTGTAGAATATTTCTTCATCAGGGACTCTTGCATTTGCCATCTCTTCGAGTTCCTCTTGATTCCTTGGAAAATATGCAACACGTTTACCAAGCCTTTCATGCACACTAAGCCTGCCCCCCAGCCGATCATGTACTGATGCTCTCCTTCTAATCGGCTCATTAATGGGCAAACCTTGATTACCAGATTGAAATCGTCTTGCATGATAATTAACTCCATAATAGCCATTACACTCTGGACAATTTTCAACAGTAGGTAACTTAATACCTTCTTCCCAACAATGAATAAAAAATGGACAATTCCAATGATACTTATGCCGATTCCACTCTTCTTGACGCCTTTCCTCTTGTTGTCGTCTATACCGGTCCCTTCGCTGACGCCATCCTTCATGTTGTCTTTGATGGGTAATCACGATGCCAGATCGAGGAGGCCTCCCAGAACCGCCACCCTCTGTCAATAGCCCCTTGCCTTTTGCATCATCGGTACTTATCCGATGTTGGGGATCTACTGATGCATTCTTTTCAGCAGCTTCCGACGTCAACACCTTAACTTTTCCTTCAGCGTCCAACATATTTGTTGGAAAAGGATGTTGATCAATTTTCATTGGCTTTTGAATCTTGGAATTGCCAAATTTTATCCTGCCAGACTCAATAGCTAACTGTAATTGCTGTCTAAACACCTTGCAATCATTGGTACTATGTGAAGTTGCATTGTGCCACTTGCAATACAGCATATGCTTCAACTCTTCTGCTGATGGGATCACATGATTGGGTGATAATTTAATCTGGCCCTCCTGAAGCAAAAGATCAAATATTTTATCGGCTTTGGTGACATCAAAAGTAAACTTTTCTGGCTCTTTGTGACCAAAGGGACAAGATATCGGCTTCTTATTCTTAACCCACTCTGCCAAACCGATAACTGGTTCATTATCTGAATCAGAATCTTCCGCTTCTTCAACAAATGAAATTTTCTTGTTCCAATTTCTCTTAGGTTCAAAAACTCTAGTATCTTGATCAGAAATCCTTTGTACTAAATGACTGAGGCTTTCGAACTCCTGAGAAGCATATCTGTCCTTTAGGTGTGGCAATAATCCCTGAAAGGCTAAATCGGCAAGCTGCCGATCATCCAATACCAGACTGTAACATTTATTCTTTACATCTCGTAGCCTTTGTACGAAGCCTTCTACCGATTCATCATTGCGCTGTTTCATCTTTACCAAATCGGTAAGCTTCTTCTCATGAATTCCAGCAAAGAAGTACTTATGAAATTGCTTTTCCAGATCAGCCCAAGTGATAATAGAATTTGGTGGTAGTGAAATAAACCACGTAAATGCTGACCCAGATAGAGATGACGAGAACAGACGAACTCTCAATTCATCTCTACAAGCTGCCTCTCCGTATTGAATAATAAAACGATTAACATGCTCCATGGTTGATGTATCGTCTTGCCCAGAGAATTTAGTGAAATCTGGCACTTTGTAACGATTTGGGAGAGGAATTAAATCATATGTTGGAGGATACGGAGTCCGATAAGAATAAGTATTAACCTTGGGCTTGATCCCAAATTGATCTCTCATAATTTCTGCTATCTTATCGGCCCAAAAAACGTCGACATCTTGCTGACGATTTGGTTGAATCTCTACTAGAGGCATCTGTTGATATCCTTCTGCATACCTTTGTTGCCCACGATCTCCAGCAATTGGCATATTTGCTACTAACTGTGGTCCATTAATCTGCTGAAAAGGATTCATCGGTTGAGCTGCCGATGCTTGATTCTGAAAACCAGCATGCATGTGACCTTGATGAACTCCTGTGACCTGCTGATTTGGCTGAACTGTATGTTGAGTAGAAAACTGCCCTGACCAATTACTAGTATTCATCGGCACAGAATTTGCCGATGGCTGGTAACTTGCTGGCATTGCTGGGTAATTATATCCAACTTGAGGCATAACCTGTACTCCAGGTTGACTGATTACAGGAGCCTTCTGCTGCATCGGTAACAAACTTGCCGATGGACTTGAACCAGATGTTTGACCTAGAGACGCCTGAAAACCTCCCAGACTTGGTTGTGCAGTGGTTGTAATATATTGAGGCGCTTGGGCTATCGGCAAACCAGCCGATGTTATAGGAGTTTTTCCCGCTGCGTCAAACACTTGAGATAATCCGTGATTGATAGTAGATGGATCCGGAGGCATACCATATCCCCACCAATTAGCAGGAGTTTGATTACTCTGTAGTACAGGACCTGATAAAGCTGATGCTGATAGATCTGTACCAAGCTGAACTCGTCCTGATAATGCTGAATCTGGACGAATCGGAGTAGACTGTGCATTAGATAATCCTGCTGATACTGGAGGAGAAGAAATCTCTATACCCGCAACGGCTGGAGGAACCGATGGAGCAACAGCAGATGCTGCTTCTGGTTGATGATAAGCAGGCCCGACGTAATGATGTGACGCTGGCCCTTCTTTGAAAGTTCGAATCACAGCATTATGAACAGTATTGGACAGCACATTAGAGTGATTAATTAAAGCATGATTCACTGCAGAATTAACCATCTCTTGAAGTTTACCAGAATTAGGATCAAAGGTAACCTGCCGAGGCAACGGCAAGTCCTGCTTCTGGATAACTTGTCCACTTTTGTTCACGCTGAATGACTTTAAGCAAAGCTGTCTATATTCTTCAATAGCCCTCTCCATAGCCTGCTTCTGATCATCCTTAAGATCTTCTTCTGTTACTGCGATGATATTCCCAGCATCTATCTCATGATTAGGCATCTTGATTAGATCTTGTCCCACTGGGCGTGCCAAAAGATGTGTTGATGCAAAAGTGAATCTGCAAACACAAAGGGCTAATACCCGAAGTCGATATCCAAAGCGTGCCAGTCGATTTGACCTGTTAATCGACAAGGATGAAGATACGAGCACTTTGGTCCTGACAACAGCGATACGCCCGGAAGTCACGGCCAAGAGGTACTCACGCGGAACTCGAGGATTGACGAAAATTGCACTTAGAGCAATGCAACTCGCCGAATCGATGAGAACTCGTAAAAAAGGAAAAATATGCAAATTGACGAAGTTGCCGAAAAGTAGATGTAAATAAGAGTAAAAGCTGTTTTTTGATGTATATTGATTGATCCCTATTACATTGCCCTCCACTCTATATTTATATCCTGATCTATAGAAACATAATCGAATACGACTAGGATACTAAACTCAAATCTAAGAATATGACTTTTACACAACTCAGACTCTACTAATCGTAAACAAGGAAATCAATTCATATTTTATTCCATGATCCGCCTTAATCACGATGGTATTCTTATTGGTCTCCTTTCCACCAGCACATCCCCTTTTCCATCGGCAGCAACCCTTGATCTCCTTCCATCGGCACATTCCCTATTCCATCGGCTGCAGTCTTCACACCTTCCTTCATCGATACACTCCCTTATCGGCAACAGTCTCCAAACCTTCTTCCATCGGCATCGGCAATAACACCTTTGACTTCATCGGCAACATTCCCAATCAAATTCATACACTGCCACCGCTTAAAACAAACTTGTTCTCCTTGGCCATCAATTCACACGGCAATCTCTCCCTTGCTAATCAACCTTTCCTGATCATTTTGACACGTACTAAAAACGGTGTCAACAGATAAGTAGTAGCTGTTAAGCAGCTGAATTTTTGAAACCTCATTGTTGCATAGCTGGACTGTATGTTTGTTAAGCAGCTGTTGCTTTTTTCCCTAACACTTCCCTTCCCTCTCCTCTCCTCCTTTGTTTTGTCGATGATGAAATTGTCTAAATCCATACATAATATGGAATATGAGCTGACAAGTACTACTACTACTATCTCCTTTCCTCTCCTTCTATCTTTCTTCTCCTCTGTCCTCCCTTATCCTTTCTACTGTACTACTACTTACTCTACTACTGCTCTACTACTCTACCAGTACTCTATGTTAGCACTAGAACACAATGCCCAGAAGAGTAGCACCTGCTCCCCTTCCCTCTCCTCCTCCCCTGCACTAAGGAAGAAGAAGAGCTTCAGCACACACACTCACACTGCACAGTTTCAGTTCCTGAAACCTGAAGACACAAAGAGATGGTGGCAAGAGCTGCCCATTGCATTGCATTGCATTGCATTGGTTTATATACATACTACATGTACCAACTATGGTACTTGTCTACCTACTCCTAGTACATGGCTTACATCACCTTCTACCAACTATGGATGATGCAAATCTACCAACTATAGTACTAGTGATGGCCTATTGCCATACTTGCTGTAGTTTCAGGACTGGGCAGCAGAGCTAACCATCTACCTGCCCTTGACTGCATTAGGGAGAAGGAAATGGAGGATCAGCAGATTCTGTCCAACACTCTACTACTCTCCTAACACTGTACCTCTCCTCTCCTCTCCTCTCCTCACACTAAGACATTTGTTGCTTCCTTAATGCAGAAGGATGCCTGCTTGGTGGTATGTTGTTTTTGAGGGCACCAAGCCAGGTATTTACACCACCTGGGCTGAGTGCAGTCAGTATGTCCTCAATGTGCTGGGAAATGTGCACCAAAAGTACAGAACTCTTGAGGAAGCTTCTGTGGCTCTTGAGGATCACAACTCAAGAAGAATCCCTCCTCTACCTCCCCCTACCTTACCTCCCTATCAGGTTGGAGTGGCAGGTAGTCGATCTTGTTGGTTGGTGATGAGGACATCGCCACGCTGGACACACCGACACTATGGTCTTCTCCAAGTTGCAATTCGTCTCCAACTCAGCTGCCACGTCACCCTCGGATTCAGCAGACACATCGTCACTGTTTCGGTCATAACTCTCTCATACGACATCGAAACGGGGCGTTCTTGGATGTGTTGAAAAGGGGATGACAACGTCGTCGTTTTGGATCTGGTCCCAGCTCTAGAAGGTCCGTAGATTATTCTATGTGACCACGGCAAGGTGCTACATCACCTATTTGGGCCAACTTGGCCATGTATCGTGTCGGGCCTTAAGCCCAAGTTGTGGGCGCCCAACCCCTGGCCGTCCTCAACCCTAGGTCGAGTCTTAGACTATAAACATAGCTGCCACCACTGCTAGACAATTGGGTTTTGTTTAGAGTTTAGTTTTCCATCGAGAAACTGAATCGTTCATTGTAACTATGGTGACAAATCCTTTTACAGTGATCTAGGCCCCCTGTTCTTGATCTCCTCTACTGTGTCGATTAGTCCTTTGGAATTGAGTTCTTGGACCCTCTATTGATATTCGCATCATTCATATTTGCAATTTCAGATTGCGTGTTTTTATCTTCTTGCTTGTGTTCTTCGATTTGCTTGCAGGAAAAGCCTTCTTGGCGAGGTCAATCAAGTTGTGCTTGGTTGATAACCAACGGAGCAGTGGTGTAACGGTTGCAGGGTTCGAATCGTGTCTGATTTGAAGCCGGATCGTCAACGTCGAGATCTCCACAAATCGAACTTACCGGTTACCTCTCGGAAGATCGGGCCTGTATTCATCAATTGGTATCATAGATTTTAGGTTTAACGCGAGGTATATTCTCGTTTGCCTTAGATTCATATTTGTTCATTACCTAGAGTCCACAAAAAGCCCAAAAATATTTTAATTTCCGCTGTCCTATCACCTTTTGTGCCTTTGCAATTTCGTTTTAGATTCGCGTTGTTGAGTTTGTGTCCGTGGTCGAGTCTTGTTGCTGGTTTAGGATTATGATCGTGGTTGTAGTTCAATTGCCCGTTGCTGTGATTTTTGTTTTCCGCCGCTATCCCATCCACTATTCCCAAACAACAAGTCGAAGCCACCACATTACTCGACTTGCCCCCGCTAGCCGCCTTGTGTAACTTCTCGCCGCCGCGCAAACCCTAGATAGGTTACCAGCCGCAGTTATTTTGCCTACATCGCAGCCCTCCTTACATCATCAGGCAAATACCTACTGTCACTGTTGGAGTTTAGGGACGCTTTGTGCCTTTCGGAAAACATAACTTGAGATACCTTCGGTAAAACAGGCATAACTTTTCGCTCGTTTATCAGAAAAATCTGAAATTTTTACAGCAGCTTCTTGACACCATTTGGAGCCGACCCGGTAGATTGCTATGCTACAGGACTCCGGTAGAAGTCGAGTGATTGCCTGTCACTCGCGAGAGATAGGAAATATATTATTGTTACTATTATCATGTTACTATCACATGGATTATATATGGATAATAATTGGAGATCGGGCGGGACTGTACTTGGAATTGGATATGGACTTGGTTGGGCAATCCGAGCGAGACTCTGGTTGCATTTGTCCCGCCTGTGTCGATTAAGGACCGTTCGTTGCACTGGATCCCCGGTTAAGTCACAGATTTATTATCCCGAGCATATACTAGCGGATGGGGGCTAGGAAGACGTGTTACTCTCTTGTCATGGGCTCCGGCTCTTTCCAGACCGACTGATTGGAGGCGGGGATATGTGGAGGTCTAAGCACCACTTTGAGGCCGGGCCTCAAGTGTGGGGGCTTAGAGTCCAAGTTTGGACGGGGACCTGGAAACCCGTGACAAGAGTGGAATAGGTTGGTCTCACTCGTGCCTGGGGTGCGAGCGAGGCGTGTGTTTTTCGGGGTACCCAGCTGGGCACATTGATTCGCGAATCGCCGTTTCTACATGACGGTACGACTTGACTGCACTCTGGCACCGTAGTAAGAACTGAAAGATGAAAGATGGAAAAATGGTTCTGATGGCTCAACCTTTGCTTGAAAGTAGAACATGTGCTTACCTAGAATGGTTGGTTAATAAACTACTGATAACGGCTAAGAAAAATTGAATATAAGGATGCACCTTTAGTAATGCTTCCTGCAGTTGCAATAACCCACAAGCCAGATAGCCTTGCATATCCTTGGAGTCTTTTCTTTCCTTCTGACGGGTAAGTCTTGCGGAGTACAATTGAGTACTCAGGGTTTGTTCTACCCTGTTGCAGGTGACAGGTTCTTGAAGATGACTGTTGTGTGTGGAAACCTCCTGGTGGGCTCAACGAGGATTTCCTTTACGTACGGACATAGAGTTTATTTAAATTCCCACCTAAAATGTTTTCAAAGCAAAAACTTATAACCTGTTATTATTACATGTATTTGAATGTTCATCGTGATAATATTTAACACATCATTAAATGATTTTATTTTCGCTGAAACTCTGATAACATTTTATATTCCACTGTTATAATCAAATAATGAATTACTCTGATGTTGTAACAAAAGTGTTGTAAGAAATGGTAAAGACGTTGTAAGCTTTATCTCTCATTTATGATCCTGAGGTAAAAATGTGGATTTTCGAGTTCTCCCTCGGGTGTGCTCGATGGAATCGCAGAATTTAGTGCACTCTCTTGGGTACTTAGTGTCTAATGGAAGACAAGTACTCTTGGGAGGGCATTAGATTAGGCGGTTCTGCCACAGGTGGTATCAGAGCATAAATGAGGAAATAAAGCTTGAAAATCCTTTCTAAATTAAAATTTGACAACATAATTTTGCAAAAAGTTAGGGCGTTTGCATACGAAGTTATATAAGTAGCCCTATTAATATAGTTAAGTATTCAGAATAAGTTTAAGTAGACTTTCGTCCGGTAAGCTAACTGGTGTGTAGCGTGCGGTCCTAAAGTTAGACGCGCTGAATTGCTATAGTCATCGTGCGAGTCTTACTTGTAGGTGCCTGTTCTAGGTACCACGCGTCTCGGTTCCGGAGTTACTGTTGTACGGTGGCTTCGTGTTTCGCGTTCGCTCGTGCTTCATGACTGTCGGGGCTTACATTTTCGGCACTCCTTCTGCGCCCTTGTCGGACCTCTGCCCTGCATCCGTGCTAGTCTTTATGGCCTCGGACACCGCTCGCCTTGTGTGCGTAAAAATCCTATTGTTGTACTTTTACTGGTTCCCATGCATGGCTCGAGGGTGGTCTGCGCCAGGACCACTGGCCGCTCTGCCTTTTTAAGGGGGCCAAGCCCAGCCACTTGGTGTCACCACCCAGTGCATTCCAGCTCGCTTAGCCTTTTCTCTTGAGCAAGCTTCTCCTCAAGCCTTCCTTGTAACCACCACCCACCAAGGATGGCAGGAGTTTGGGTTAGCAGCTACTGCCTGAACACCGAGGGTTTTCCCAGAATCCTGTATGCCACCCTGCAAAAACTCAGCGTTCGGGAGCGTCCCGAGTATGAGGGCCGTGAGTACATGAAGCATGGCACTGAGCGGTGTAAGGTCACCGTCTACATTGGCAAGAGTGAGGAGTTTCCCGACGTCACTGAAGCCTGGAATGTGACCGTAACCGGGTTTCGCTTCGGCGACACCTACCAAGTTGCGGCCCGTAAAGCTTTGCGGCATCTCTGCCAGATCTATGAAGGGCCCATTGCTCGTACCCCCATGCGGTTCTTCCCCCTTGGGACAAGAATTGGCAGGTATGGAGGGCTCGCATGGAGGCTTTGCAAGGTCCGGACGTGCAAGAAGACAACCCAACCTTGGTGCACCTGACCTCGTACTTGTTTGCCCTGGATGAGCAGTATGACCGGCAGGCCTCGGAGCTGAGGGAGTGCCTCCACCGAGCTGAGGAAGCCGAGATCTTCTCCAGGATGCTCGAAGTGCAGCTTGCTGAAGCTCATGCCAATCTAGCAGCCGCTGAGAGTCGAGAGGCTGCCATGGCGGAGGCCGTCAAGGTGGACCAAGACCGTCATGCCCAGGAGTTGGAGGACGCCTATCTTGCCACAAGGGCCAAGCGTAGGACGCTCGCCACGGAAAGGCAGGAACCCTTAATCCTGGAGGGGATCCCTGTCCATCCACTGGAGCGAAGGAGAACTGGTTTTGCAGCACCTCCACCCACGGAAGCCTCGGAAGTAGAGTCATTGCTTCCCCTCACCCAGCCACCACCACAAGAAGGAGCAGATCCACAACCTAGTGCAGCAGAAGAACCCCAGGAGCCCAGGAAGGAAGCCGTCTGGGCCGACGAAGTAGATTAGTTGTCCTAGGGGAGATGTAATCGTTGCTAGTAGTGCTTTTCATCGTTGTCCCCTAGTGTTGTAATCTTTCCGTTGTACCGCAGCCGTAGTTGTTAAGGCCGACTGGTTGTACGTTTCGAGCGATGTGTCGAGTATGGGAGAGTGAATGTCTGTATGTTGCACCCGTGTAAGGCTGTTGGGAATGAGTATTTGCTTTATCTGTTGTGTTGTTACGTCGATTTTCCTTAGACCTCGTTCGATTTGCTTAGGGTTCTTGAGACGACGACAAGCAGGTTACAAAGGGAACAACTATTCTGATGCAGCAGATCGGCCGTGATTGGAAAACAGAGGACACTGTATCACTAATTGTGGATGTCCCAGCAGAACACTTGAATTCCCTTGATTTAAATCCGCCTTGGGATTTACTTTACTTGTTCCTTATTTTGAAAGGAACCCGTGTTGCCTGAATTTTTTCCCTTACTCCTCTGATTCTGTGGTATATGACCCCGTTGTTTTTACTGTGAGTAAGTTGGTAATAGTTACTTAGTTAATAGCTTATGGTGCCGCGACGGAACCGAGGGCCACCTGTGGAACAGCTGCCACATGGTGACGCTGCTCGGCGCGCGCTTGTATCGAGGTTGTTGACCAAGTGCTTTTACCGAGTTACACCATGGTACCGCTCTTGTTATAAAAATCCTCTTTGGTAAAAATATCCTTGTATTCAAACGGGAAATCCACAACTGGTTGATGGAATTGTGCTCTGTCAAAGTAACAGGGGTAACAAGGTTTTTGAAGAAAGGAAAAGAAGAAAGAGAAAAGCAACAGGAAAGTTAGCCACACGTAGGTCAAAGGAATTGAATTGCCGACTCGACGTTGTTCCTGTGACCGGTTTGGTCACGCTACGCACGCTGGTCACTGTCACTGTGTGCCCTGCGGACGCCGTCTGTGGTGGGACCGCGTGTGCCGCTCCCATGCGGCCGCGGCGTTGTGCCGCACTCGCCTCGTCTTGTCGCACAGTCCGCCCCTCTGATCCCGGCACCCGTGTCGGCTCTCGGTTTTCGCTCTCGTTCCCGCACCGGACCCCCCCTCTTTCTTTTCCTTTGGGGCCCCGTTGCTCGCACGCCGCCTGGTCGAGGGAACCCCATCCCCTCCTTTCTCCTTTGCCCCACTCAAGCTCGCACAAGAAGCGCACCATGGCCGGCGCTCTCCCCACCTTGTGACCCCCCAGTGATTCCCATCTCCTCCGCTTCCGGTGCACTGCATCACCACCTCCGTCCACCCAGCTTTTATAATGCCACCTTGCTTGCTCCTCCTCTGTTCAACCTCCTGATCTAGAGTAGAGCTCATAGTATCGACTTCCTCCGTCAAGCGCTCGAGTGGGAAAAGCTCGAGAAGCAGTCAGGGAGAAGTGGTTGGAGGCTGAGCTACGAGATCCACCCGTTGCTCGCAGATCTAGGGTTGCTAGTCAGAGGCGATGGTGTAACTTGAGAAGAAAGGATCTAGTTTCTGTTGGAGAAGTTCAAGTTCATCCCTGGTTAGTTTAGGTTTTAGAGTTCGCAATGATCTTTGTACCAGTCTCTAATTTCTGGCTTTGTTGGGCATACGCCATGTTCTGGATAATCGTTTTCCTATTGCTCTTCCACTGTCCCCGTCTTCGTCGGTTTCTGGAGAGGTTGTGAATGGTATCAGATTTGTTCTTAGCCGTGTTATCTCTAGATCCCGGAGTGGCTTGGTGTTCGAAGTCGTGTAACCTCTCGTGTAAGTTGAGATCTTTGAAATGTAATCGCACTTTCCCTCTTTTGATTCTTGTTCCAGATCTCGGGACGAGATCCTTTTTAAGGGGGGAAGGATGTAACACTCCTGGTGTTACTAGCTCGCTTAGCACCGTGGTTAAGGTTTAAAAGAAATTAACTAAAGAAGTTTTCCGGAGGTTAAATTTAAAACAAACTTGAAATGATACCCGAATCTTACATGACTCACTTTTGTGGTTAAAAAAATACGAGCATTGTAAGTTAGTTTATTTTAGGTGGGAATTGCTAATGTGATCCCACTGAGAAAAATAGAATAAGTTGTGTTAATTGTTGGCATGAAAAACAATTTTTATAAACTAAGGTGTAATATAGTTTAAGATTAAAAGGTGCCATTTTTTTAGGATTATTTTGTGCAAGTCTCAAATTTTGCAGCAGGTGAACCTAACTAAACATAGGGTTAAGTTAATTATGACCGAAGATAAAAATGCAGTGCATGCCTTAATAACCATAAATAGATATACAAACTCAATTTATGCCAAATGTATTTGTGTATACATGCATACGTGTATCTCTTGGTTATCTATATACGATTGTTTTATATAGTGGAAAAATTTGCTTCCTAAATAAAGAATCAATTAAGAAGAAAATATAACATGCACGCACACACTTTTGACTGACCCGCTGCTGTGTCTCGGCCGCGTGCTTGACGGGAGCGGCGCCATGTCCTTTTTCCTTGCCGTGTTGGGCGCGTCCGAGCGTCATTATGGTGTGCGCTCGCGCTGCTGCTTCAGTGCTTGTCGCTGCGTGATGCCGCTGTGTTGCTGGCTCGCCTGCCTTGCGCTGCTGCCACTGCCAGCCACACGTACTGGTTTGTGCCGAACTGTGCGGTGCCTGGCCACTTCGCCACGCTAGTCAACGCCACCGCGTGGGCCACTGCCGTGTAGCTCACTGCCAAGACCGAGCCATCCCGTCCAACACTCCCTGACCAGCTCCCTGCGTACCCATTTATAAGGCCACCGCGTCGATGGGACTCAGCGTGCGTCCTCGCCGTGATTCTGGACATGGCCAAGCTCTGCAGTCGGCAAATTTTGAGTCTTGCTCGCCGCCGGTCGAGTTCGCCGCCGTGCACTGGCGATTTCGGGGTAAGACTAAATTAGCCGGTAGCAGTTCAATTCATTGCACCCCTAGACCCTATGTGACCTCTTCTGTCTGGTGCTTGCCTCGTCTTGGCCAGAACTCCCGCCAACGACTAGCTGATGCGACCGCGCCATGCTCGGAGCGCCACCGCACTGGCCGCTCGCACATCGTCAGCACTGCTCCGTCTCCCTTGGCCACAACCATCGCCTCGGCTGGACCCGTGGTAAGCTCCTGGTGGTCCCGCACCTCTCCGTTCACCTTGACGCCGCCCTAGCTGGCCGGCGCAACCGGCCCGTGCTGGCCGGAGCCATGCCGGCATGGCGCAGGACCAACGGGGACCGCTCTGTTGTGAAGGTGGGATAGTACGGGGGTCTATCCGCAAAACACGCCTATGTGGGAATGGTGCGCATGTGGCCGCGTATTAAACAGCTTAGCTGGGGGCGTTTTTGCAAAGGCGTGGGCGCGTGCGCGGGCTCCCTGCCCTGGGCCGCCTACTGGGCCAGATGGCCATGCACGGTCGCATTTCGCGTGGGCCGCACTAGGCCGCGGGACAGCTTTGCTGTCGCTGGTCTTTTTCTTTTCTAAAAAGCAATTTCTTAATTTAGTTCTAAGCAAAACTTGTGAATCTAATATAAAATTGTGTATGTGTCCAAAAATGGTGAAACCAATTTTGTTAGTTTCCTAAAATCATGATCTAGATAAAGGTGTAATTGGTTTATGTAGCTTTATACTATTTTTAGGCTTGCTCTAAATACTTCGAGACATTTAATATTATCGAACATGATCTTATAGGAATTTTTATGAATAATCAGTGATAGTATTAATCCTAGAAATTTTATAGTAAGCTCCTAGTATTATTATATGTTCACTGTAATTTTTGTAGCTCCAAAATAATTAGTTGCTAGGATAATTAATAAAGCTCTAGTTGGAATATGTAGTAAATCGATAAAATGAATAACGCGACTACTCGGGTTTATATAACTAAAACACTTGTTGAGAAATAACGTTTGAATCAACAAAGTGGATACGTGGCCTAGTGAGTTGGTGTGGCTAGCTCATTAGCTTGCAAGACGTAGTCATACGACGAGAGTTGCGATTGCCGTCTTTTAATTATGTCTCAACGTTGCATCAACGTATATCACAATAGGAATGATGATGGATTGCGAAGTCATCTGGAGTAGCAGAAAGGGTGGTGCCTTGAGGATCGTGGCTCCATGGTGGAATGCTAACTCTTGGTTAAATCTCACCCAGGCAAGCCCCGGTGCATAACCTCTATTATGCTACACTTTATTTATGCTTATGCATTAAGTTTTAAGGAGTCGAATGAAACCCACTTGCATATATATATATATATCCTGATCCCATGAGTCTTACCAGTATGACAGGATCGTGTAGATTGCTATGCTACAGGACTCCGGTAGAAGTCGAGTGATTGCCTGTCACTCGCGAGAGATAGGAAATATATTATTGTTACTATTATCATGTTACTATCACATGGATTATATATGGATAATAATTGGAGATCGGGCGGGACTGTACTTGGAATTGGATATGGACTTGGTTGGGCAATCCGAGCGAGACTCTGGTTGCATTTGTCCCGCCTGTGTCGATTAAGGACCGTTCGTTGCACTGGATCCCCGGTTAAGTCACAGATTTATTATCCCGAGCATATACTAGCGGATGGGGGCTAGGAAGACGTGTTACTCTCTTGTCATGGGCTCCGGCTCTTTCCGGACCGACTGATTGGAGGCGGGGATATGTGGAGGTCTAAGCACCACTTTGAGGCCGGGCCTCAAGTGTGGGGGCTTAGAGTCCAAGTTTGGACGGGGACCTGGAAACCCGTGATAAGAGTGGAACAGGTTGGTCTCACTCGTGCCTGGGGTGCGAGCGAGGCGTGTGTTTTTCGGGGAACCCAGCTGGGCACATTGATTCGCGAATCGCCGTTTCTACGTGACGGTATGACTTTACTGCACTCTGGCACCGTAGTAAGAACTGAAAGATGAAAGATGGAAAAATGGTTCTGATGGCTCAACCTTTGCTTGAAAGTAGAACATGTGCTTGCCTAGAATGGTTGGTTAATAAACTATTGATAACGGCTAAGAAAAATTGAATATAAGGATGCACCTTTAGTAATGCTTCCTGCAGTTGCAATAACCCACAAGCCAGATAGCCTTGCATATCCTTGGAGTCTTTTCTTTCCTTGTGACGGGTAAGTCTTGCGGAGTACAATTGAGGACTCAGGGTTTGTTCTACCCTGTTGCAGGTGACAGGTTCTTGAAGATGACTGTTGTGTGTGGAAACCTCCTGGTGGGCTCAGCGAGGATTTCCTTTACGTACGGGCATAGAGTTTATTTAAATTCCCACCTAAAATGTTTTCAAAGCAAAAACTTATAACCTGTTATTATTAC
The DNA here is from genome assembly GCA_022457205.1 of Saccharum spontaneum. Classification (NCBI taxonomy): domain Eukaryota; kingdom Viridiplantae; phylum Streptophyta; class Magnoliopsida; order Poales; family Poaceae; genus Saccharum; species Saccharum spontaneum. Next base: position 308,225 of record CM039615.1, on the reverse strand, counting down.
ATGTATTTGAATGTTCATCGTGATAATATTTAACGCATCATTAAATGATTTTATTTCCGCTGAAACTCTGATAACATTTTATATTCCGTTGTTATAATCAAATAATGAATTACTCTGATGTTGTAACAAAAGTGTTGTAAGAAATGGTAAAGACGTTGTAAGCTTTATCTCTCATTTATGATCCTGAGGTAAAAATGTGGATTTTCGAGTTCTCCCTCGGGTGTGCTCGACGAAATCGCAGAATTTAGTGCACTCTCTTGGGTACTTAGTGTCTAATGGAAGACAAGTACTCTTGGGAGGGCATTAGATTAGGCGGTTCTGCCACAATATTGCATATAGCCACATGTCTATATGGGTAGACTTGATCTCACATATTGTTACATAGAAGTATAATTTCTACTAAGAGGCCGGTATTGGCAACGGATTATCAGTAGAAGACACGGATGGTGGGTGACCTTCCGTGGTCTAGTTGGCATGAATGCTATGTGATCTTCCATGTAAAATTCTTGATTTGGCCGTGTTCGAGCCTGCTTCTTATTATTGACCGGATGATATGGTATCATCTAGAATATTGAATTGGATGATGTGGTATCATCCAAAGCTTTGTGTGTTTCTAACCCCCGAGAAACCATGGTAGAATTATATTGACATCTAAGGTCACGTACATTCAGGTACGGGGTCTCGTTAGGTCTATTTCACCCACCGATCATGGACGGGATTGTGCCTATTATGTGGGGAAAAGTGTACACCCTCTACAGAGTGTATTGAATCTATTTAAATAGCCACGTCCTTGGAATGGGCAACTGCTAGGATGAGGTCGCTTATGATTAGATTTACTTTTAGATGTAATGAAACTATGCTAATATGGTTAATAAATCCTTAATACTAACCCAAGAACTAGTGAGAATGGTAATACTCTACCAAGGCACAACTTTTAATTACGACTACTTCACCCTACCATTTCTACCTTCACAAATAGCCTCGACGCCCCACAAACAACCTCCATCACCACTCTCCACCTCCGCAAGCAACCTCCACCATCAGCATCCACCTCCACCAATAAGCCTCCACCATCCACTCCACCCCACCCTACGGTTAGGGCTTGCTAAGTACGTATGTACTCACCCGTTGTTGACTCATAGATTTTGAGGAAGACTGCAACTATGATGAAGAGGCGAACCCCGAAGAGTAGGAGTCACATGAGGATTATAAACTGTTGGAAGAAGTCTTAGGACCTAGGGTTTCGACTGCGCTCAAGCATGCCTGTGGTTTAGAATGGCACTACCCTATAAAATATCGCTATAGTAGCTACCACCCCACTATAAATAAATGCTGTTTCACGATAGTAGAACCCCGCTAGACATGTAGAGCCTATGGCTATGCCCTTCGGGCCACCACTATAAAACCTTATTTTTTATATCAATAAAGCTCGGAACTTTTAGTCTATAACTATCTGCCATTTCTGTTAATTGGTGCGTACTTGTGCGTGATCCTGGTGCAAGTAAAGACGCACTTTGGACTCTCAAAATGAGGGGCCGACAGAATTCTTCAACAAAATCCCGACCACCACTATAGCGGACTACATACCCAAAGGCTTTTTCATAAGCCCTCCGAGCGTCATCATCGTCAGGCTTCACCCGAGTCAAAGGCCTCATCTCCTCCATCTTCGATGCGAGGGGGAAGTGGAAAAATTCATGACCACCCACATCCTTCATCTTCAGCCCTGGCAACTTCACATAAAACCAATACCACATCCAGTCATTCGACCAAGGGTTCCGCTGGGCATACGAGATTTGATGCTTCTCCTTTCCCTTCAAGCACCTCTTTAGCATAAAAGTACAACTGCCATGCTGTGCTTCACAAGAAACATCATCCACTGTAACCCTCTTCGGCTGATGCTGGAGCTTGTAATAAGCACAGAAGCAGTCCAGATCAGGGTCAGAGTCAAAGGACTCATGCCCAGCAAAACTTGGCCAATGTCAAAACCCCATTTGGGTCAAATGGTGCGGTTGTACCCGAAAGGTCTCCAGCCCCAGCCTCAAGAAGGTCACCGGCGGAGTTCGAAGGCTGCAAACAAAAAAGTCCTTGAAAATAACCGCCTCATTATCCAGCGATGCAGGGACCATCTCACCATCCGAAAGCCTAGCCTGGCCTTGGGGAAATAACCAAGAGTAGCATACTCATCTATATTCTCCTGTGTAACTAGCGAAGGAACAAAATCCCTAGTCTTCGGAGCCTCAACCTTGCCACCCCCGCCCTTGACTAACTCCTTAGGTCTCGCTTCAACACCATCCAAATTCTCTTCGAAATCCCGAGCCTTAGGACACACCATCATGGAACACTCGTAGTACACACACCACTCGCTAGCCTTCACTTTGATCAGATGAGAATATGGACCGCTGAACGAAGCCACCTCCAAAGAATGAATCTTGGCAAATACAACTCAAACGAAGACCCAAAGAATGCTAAGCGGTGAAAAGTGTCTATCCTGATAGCGACAGAATGTGCCTCCGACTCACCCCCACCCCCTTCTTATATAGCCTCCGAACAGGCATTCCAACTTTCGATGCCCAACGGTCAAATCCTGCCAAATCCGTGATGAATACGTTACGTCAAGAACTCCAATCAGTAGACCTCACGTCAAAAGTAAGAAGGGTCTGACACAAACAAACCTAGAGGAGAGGCACCCTCAGAGCACAAGCCCAACGCGGAGGCAGGAAGAACCATCGGGCCCCGAGCCTAACACCCAGGCTCGAGGATCAAGGCTCGCTTGCGTCAAACCAGACCCTCGAAGGGGGAACTATTGGGGAGCGAAGGCTTGGGCCTGATGTTCCCCCAAACTAACGCTATGCACGACTGTTCGGGATCATTGTGAGTGCAGGATCAGTACTTGGATAGGAGCCTTCAGCGAAGGCCCGGACTCAAGACGGTGCATCGCGATAACCGAAGGCTCGAAAGCGAGTGGCGAAGGCCGGCGGTAGAGAGGGCCCTCGGCATGGCCACGAAGCCTACGAAGGGCATTTCAAGTGAAGGCCTCAAACAAGAGGAGAGAAGGGTCTGCTATGGAGGGTGGTGTCAGCAGAATCAAGTGCCAACAGAGCTCATGGGAGGCCCAATGGACCTTGGCTCGACTCGACAAGGGCCCATGGAAGAAGGCGGCAACCTTAGGAGAAAGTCTTAGATACCCTTGAAGGGGGAGGAAGTGTGTACAGATTATTCAGGAATATGCCTTAGCTGGCAGAGGACAGAGATGTAAAAATACTTACCTGTAGTACAGTCCTATAAAAGAGGGACTCGATCCCCAATAAAATGAACTATTCTTTCGGCTCGAAACCCTAGAAAGCTGTTGGCCTCGGTAATCATGTTTGTGCCGAACCGCCTGCCTTCAGCCATCGCCGAAGGCCTTGGCTCGCGAAGGTCGGATAGCCCCGCATCCGGCCCTCGCAACTGTTGGGTACGCTTTCCCAACACCCATCATGCAGAAGGCTACCCGACTTCCACGAAAATACAGTAGTGCTCCTGTGGTCTATGTCCTGTTTGGCTGATGGACAGAGCCATTCGGATAGTTACTGTCCATCAACCCTCTTGTCTGATAAGTTGCACGAAAAATAATAGTTGTTGTCGACGCAACCCGACCATGATGTATAGTATCCATATCTCCATTCTATATAGAAAGCTGCACAAGTGGGAAAAGCTAGTGATGCAACCCGAGAATGTGGATCCAGCATTGCCTATTGTTATTTAAGTTCATGACGACATACGAACTACCTTGACTGACTTGCTAAGGAGCCCAGTCTTTAGGTCCATAACTTCACGAACGATTGAGTCACATGGTCCCACCTAGAACGTGTGTTCCAGCAAAGTCAGTCAAGTGGGACATACATGTAGAGAAAAAGATTGGAATTGGATCAAGTGGGACATACAAGTAGAGCAAGCTTGTGCAATTTGGCTAGGTATATATAGAGGGAGCTTGACTCAGTTTGATGCTCACAGTGATAACAGTGTGGAATAAAGAAGCATTCAATAATTCATATGTAGTGGCCCCTGTACGATAACTAGGCAGGACAAAGACTTGTCAAGCAACCATTCAATAATTCATTTGTGATGAGACAGTGAACTTGGATGCGTACATGCATGCTGTCCTACATTGATCCTTGTGGTTATCATTGTGACATGGTTATCATATTTTGATTAAATCATACTAGAAAGGTGCTGTGATAACTTCTATGGCTGTGTTCAGTTCCCTGAAAAGAGATAAAAAAAGTACTGTAGCACGTTTTGGCTTTATTTGGTAAATAGTCTCCAACCGTTGACTAATTAGGTTTAAAACGTTCGTCTCGCAAAGGACAACCAAGCTGTACAATTAGTTTTTGATCTCATCTACATTTAGTACTTCGTGCATGTATCGCAAGTTTGATGTGACGGGAAATTTTTTTTTGGATAGTGTTTTTTTTGAACTGAACACAGCCTATGTTGGCTAGGCCAACTTCTCTACCCCAGTCCCGTCTTTGGCCAATTTTATGTGTCAACACTGTTGATAAGACCATGACGTACAAAACGCATTGACTGACTTGTTAACGTACTAAAAGTCTCTCGGTCCATAACCTCACGAGCCACATACACCTCAACTGTATGTTCCAGGAAATATTACAATGAGAAGAGTAGAGATGCAACGGGTACGTACATGACAGATAGTACCCACTTGTACCCGTATCCGTACCTGCAAAATTTTACTCGTCGGGTTACCCGTAACCGTATGCGGGTAAAAAAATAGTTCCATACCCGTACCCGCCGGGTAATTCTCACCCGACGGGTAACCCGTACCCGATAGTATACTCGAAAATTACCTAAAAATATCAAATAGTCACATGCAAAAATAAATCATTCTAAGCTTCCAACAAGTTACAAACATACTAACAAACATTATTAGCATAATTACAACAAAGACAATCTACTAGAAATATAGTGAATGTCTTAATGGGTCAAATTCATGACTTATATGCGCTAAAATAACTGAGGTTGGCTAGTTATTTTTTCGGGTATGTCTTACCCGCGGGTATGCAGGTATGGGTAGTAGACACCCGCACCCATACCCGCCATACCCGATGGGTATAAGATTTTTTCCAATAACGTACCCACGGGTAGAAAATTCATCCCATATCTGTCTCTTTATCGGGTAATACCCGTCAGGTAGTCGGGTTTCGGATACCCGTTGCCATCTCTAGAGAAGAGTATTGAAATAGGACTAAGTGGGACAAAAATGTCGATCTCATAATATACCTATCATATGTTTATTATTAAAATAGATTAAATAATCTATCTAATAATAGTAATTATATACTATAAATATTAATATTTTCTTATATATATTTGATCAAAGTTAAAAGGCTTTGACTCCTCAGAAAGTGAGAATGACACTTATTTTGAGACGGATGGATAATAGTAATAGTGCAATTTGGCTATATACCATGACTGCATTCATATGTAGGAAACTTGTGCAATACCACGACCGCAAACTAAGTATTGAATGGTTTAGTTTATAAATGTAGTGCACCAATACCACAGTGAACCCATTCAATTAGTGAACAATGCACGACTGATTCTCTTAACTCAGTTGATTGCGTCTTATTTTGAAAATGTTATTTTCTACCACAACCAACCGGCAAAGCTTAAGTTAATTTAGCACAACACAAGCAAATATGAAGTATCTTAAAATCACTAGCCATGTATGAAAGCATAGGCTGATATAAGTTGCTCTTAATTCGCATATCTAAGCACTACGAAGCAAACAAAGCTAACTGATTTTGTTTCAATTTCATACCGAGTCAGCATCGAATAGAGGTGGGCATGAAATTGGTGACAATGTGAGTCACGAAACACGGATCCATGTTGGATGACATGCATGCATCCAAGTATAGTGTTGCACTGATTAATAATTGAATGGTTGCTCGACTAGTCACATCATGTCTAGTTACATACAGTTACCACCAAACAACTATCAATAGAGTCATCTCTACAAAATATTCACCACTGTTACTATATCATGGTGCACATCAAATTGAGGCTGTGTTTGGTTCCCGTTAAAATTTAGTCCCTATCACAACGAATGTTTGATACATACATGGAGTATTAAATATAGACTATTTACGAAACTAAAAATATAGAGTGAGACTAATTTGCGAGATGATTTTTTAAGCCTAATTAGTCCATGATTAGCACTAATTACTATAGTAAAATTGTGCTAATGACGGATTAATTAGGCTTAATAAATTCGTCTCGCAGATTACTAACGGAATATGTAATTTGTTTTTTATTAGCATCCGAACACTCTATGGTCAACCTTATGTAACATCTGATGTAACACCTGTTAAATTTTAGTCCTGAGAACCAAACACGGCCTGAGTCAAGCTCCATCTATCAAGCCAAATTGTACTATGATAAGTATGTGACCACGACATGTACCACTTTGTCCAATCTTCTCTTCACTGTAATCTTATCTAGAATGCACGATCTATCTACGACCATGTGGCTCGTAGGTTATGGACTCGTAGACTTGTCTCCTTAACAAGTCGGTCAAGGTGGTTTGTCGTGACATCAACAATAGGGAATGCTGGTTGCATCACTGGCTCACTACGTGAAAAGTCCATGGGAAGGGCCATGGCCATTTCACTGTAAGGGCGGCCGATGATTAAATCGTCTTTACAGTGGGTTGTTTATGGCCGGGCTTGTCAGCTGTCTTTACAATGACCATATTTTTACTGTGGTCACTGTAAAGGAGGCTGGATCACCAGCTGCCCTTACAGTGGACGAATGTATAAGTGGTTGTGCACATCTTTTTTCTCCTCGAGCCACTCACTATATTCGCAAGAAAAGGGTGGAAGGCCTCCAAAAAATTGCTCTACTAAGGGGGAGGTTTTCAACTCAATTCCTTTGGTGGAGAGAGAGCTTGTAGAAGGTAAGAAAAAGCTATTTCCACCCTTTAATTAAAGTTTTAATGGTTGGTTAGTGAGCAAATTAGAGTTTTATTTTCTCTCTCTTCTATAGTGCTTGAACTTTGTGTGGAGCAAATTAGGGCTCAGTTTTGAAGTTATTAGTGTAGATTAGTTGTAGAAATGAGCTCACACCCTTGATTAGTTGCTCTTACATAACTTTTTTGAGATTATTACACCATAGTTTCATGCATGGAGAGATCTATTTCTAAATCTAGGGTTTCAACTTTTTTTATTTTGTAATTGTTTTTTATGAAATTGGAATGGGGTTGGCATGAAAGGTAGTGGGTAAAATAATAATTGGTGGTAATTGTTCTCTTTGAAATCATATATATTTACCATTAGATATATATATATTGTCTTTATAAATATTTATATATGTATTAATAGGCAATTGATTAATTATCCTATACCATGGATTTTTATAATTGTATTAATTGGTGGTAATTAATATTTTTAAACCATGTCTTTATAAATCATGTATTAATTAGTTGTAATTAATACTTGTATATGTATTAATAGTTAGAGAAATGAGCTACCTTTATATTTAGTCACTCTTGCTTGTCAATTTCTATATCTAGGATTTTTTTCATTTTGTAATTAATTCTCAAGTAATTATTTATTAATTTGATTGATTTCATATATTTTTTTTGTTGTTTTCTTTTTAAAAGATAGAGTACAGGAAGTCTTGAATGTATGGTTGGTCAAGGATCGATGAAGGTTTCTGTGAAGAGGTGGACAAATTTATTGCAGCCGGAAAGAAGCATGCATCAACGTTGAGATATAATAAGGATATAGTTATTTGTCCCTACAAAGATTGCAAGAACTGTATTGCATTTGCAGATGTGGATACCATCAAATTACACCTGGTTATGCGAGGATTTGTTTCGGACTACACAGTGTGGATTCATCATGGTGAGACAACAGTTGTTGATGACAACAACAACATTGATCAAGATGAAGACGCACTTCTCTACCAATACACAAATGAGATTGATGAAGACATAGGCTATGACCCTGGCAATGAACAAGGTGGTGACTTTGGCAATCAACCATGTGCTGATGATGCTAGTGGTGCTGGTGCGGATAGAGGAGCACGTGAGGGGGATGAAGATAACGGTGACTGTTTGGAGGACATGCTTCAGGCAATTGGACTAGAAATATTACTACAAAAGAGAGGTCTACAAAATCTAGAGAGGGTGAAAACAGCGTCGAAGGAGACTGTGTATGGTTTGAGAAGGGTTGTCCGACGCACTAGACATTGCTCCGCTTTGTACTTGAGCTACTCATCCTGAAGGCTAAGTACGGTTGGTCCGACTGCAGTTTCGATGATCTGTTGAGTCTCCTGTCACGTGTGCTGCCATTGCCAAACAAAGTTCCCGCCAACACATACCATGCGAAGAAGGTTATAAATCCATTGACAACGGGTGTTGAAAAAAATCCATGCATGCCTCAACCATTGTATCCTTTTTCGTGGTGATACGTTCAAAGATCTGGAAAAATGTCCTCGTTGTGGGGCCAGCCAGTACAAGGACAATGACCTTTACAGTGGACGAGAAGCCTCCATGGGGAACAAGAGGACTAAGAAGGGTGTGAAAAAGATGGTACAAGAATCTCAACCCCTAGAGGACACTCCATTAGGCAACGATGCAAGGAAGAGAAAAGTTCCTGCCTTGGTCATGTGGTACCTGCTAGTGACCGACCGCTTGAGGTATATCTTCTTGAACCCTAAGGAAGCCGCGCTCATGACATGGTGGGACGACGAGCGCAAGGTAGATGACGATGTGGTTGCACACCCGGCTGATGGTAGTTAGTGGAAAGACTTTGATAACAACAACAAACTATTCAGCTCAGACCCAAGAAATGTACGGTTCGCCTTAAGCACCGATGGAAAGAATCCCTTCAATGAGAGGATGAGTGACCACATCACTTGGCCAGTGATCCTCACTATGTATAACATTCCAACGTACTTGTGTCAGAAGAGAAAGTACCTTTTCCTCACTGTTCTTATATCTGGCCCTCAACAATCAGGCATTGATATAGACGTGTTCCTCGAGCTTGTGATACAAGAATTTGAGAAACTATGGAGGGATGGGGTCCCGATGTACGATGCATTCTGACAGGAGGACTTCACATTAAGAGCAATAATTTTTGTGACTATCAACGATCACCCCATGATGTTTGCCTTGTCTGGGCAGACCAAGTCAAATACCCGTGGCTTGCTACAACCTAGACATAGAAGAGAGGAGAGCTTTACTCACATTCGTGAAGAATCTCAAAGTCCCCATTGGGTTTTCGGTGAACCCGAAAAATCTAGTGTCGATGAAGGACCTGTCATTTCACTACTGCATGGCTCACGATTGTCATATGATGCTGACAGTGTACCTACCAATTGCAATCAAGGCTATCAAGCCAGAGTTCCTAAAGATGGCCATCACCCGCATGTGCTACTTCTTTTCAAAGATCTCACAGAAGTCATTTCACAGGCAAGAGCTAAGTGACCTACATGATTTCATAGTGGAGACCCAGAACCAGCTTGAGATGTGTTTACCTCCTGCTTTTTTTGATATAATGGTACATCTCATGATTCACCTAATTCATCAGATAGAGGTTCTAGGCCTAAGCTACTTGCATGAAATGTGGGCCTACGAGCGGTTCATGACGGTCCTAAGCTAATACATGCATAATCGTGCATACCCAGAGGGCTCCATGATCGAGGGTTACACTAATGAAGAAGTTATCGAGTGCTGTCAAGAATACCTACAAGTACAAAGAGGGATTGGCAATTCTGATTCTCATCACAAGGGTAGGTTGGCTGGGAAGGGCACCAGCGGTAGGAAAACATTGAGCGACTATGAATATAATGAAGTCAGTCAGGCGCATTATTGTGTCTTACAGAGCACAAAACTGATGCAACCATATGTTGACGAACATATGGCTCTCATTATGGAGGAGAGGAACGGTCATTCAGATGATTGGGTCATGAAACAACACATGCAACACCTAACTTCCTGGTTGAAGGACCAGGACATACAGCCTGGAGAAAGTGAAGATTCTATTACCATCAGTAAATTGGCAATGGGACCATCGAGATAAGTGACATCTTGCAATGCTTATGACAATAATGGGTACACATACTATACCCACACAAAGGATAGTAAAAGTGTGAACCAAAATAGCGGCGTTCAAGTTGATGCAATCGATGAACATGGGCGAAAGGTCCCATTCTTTGGCATAATTGAAGATATATGGGAGCTTGACTATGGAAGGAATCTAAAGGTGGCCGTGTTTTGATGTCACTAGATGAAGCAGCATCAAGTCAACGAGATCGGGTTGAGAGTCATGGACCTCCAGAATATAGGCTACGAAGATGACCCTTGGGTGCTCGCTTCACGTGTTACACAAGTTTTCTATATGCCCGACCCGCTAAGTAACCTCCATCCGAAGAAGAAGACTAAGCATGTGGTTGCCTCTGGGAAACATCACATTATCGGAGTTGATGGCGTGGACGATGTTGGAGCTCACAATGACTATGCTGAGATGCCGCTATTCACAGACTTTAGTAACAAGATCAGTGTAGTGGAAAAGAATCTACCCAAAGACATAATGCTATAGAAACGAAAAGGTGGCAAGGGAAAAGTTGTTGCAGTGGGGCCTAACTAGTTTGTTTAAGTGTGTGTGTGAGACTACATTTATGTATGTGTGTGAGACTTGTCAATTTTGAACTACACTTTGCTAATACTTTCTCAAATGCAAAAATAACCAATATAACAAATGTAGATCTTGATGAGTTGATCAAACTTGGTATTCATGACTTTTCAGTTGAGACCATCTAGGGTTTCAAAAACTGGTTTAGAGCTGTCAAAATTTTAAAATTCAAAATTTGAATCATTCAAACTTTGTCAAATGAAAAGTTGGCCAAAACAGATCTTGATGAGATCAACAAACTTGGTATTCATGACTTTTCTATTTGAGACAATCTAGGGTTTCGAATACTGGTGTCAGAGTCATATTTTTTTAAATTCAAATTTTGACTTGGTCAAACTTGGTCAAATGAGACACTAAATGACCTCAGAAGAAAATTTTTTGAATACAAAGGTGTTAGAACTCATCAAGATCTACAATATTTGTATGTCATTTTTGCATTTGAGAAAGTGTTAGTAAACACTAGTCACATTGTTTCAAAATTCAAGATTTGACTTGGTCAAACTTTGTCAAATGAGACACTAAATGACCTCAAATGAAAAAATTTTGAATACCAAGTTTGTAGAACTCATCAAGATCCATAGTTGGTACATAGGTTATTTTTGTATTGAGAAAGTGTTAATAAACACTAATCACAAAATCTTAAATCTCACACAGACTTTATGAAACTATATGCGAGGCTTGTCAATTTTGAACTACACTTTGCTAATACTTTCTCAAATGCAAAAATGACCAATATAACAAATGTAGATCTTGATGAGTTGATCAAACTTGGTATTCATGACTTTTTCAATTGAGACCATCTAGGGTTCCGAAAACTGGTTTAGAGCTATCAAAATTTCAAAATTCAAAATTTGAATCGTTAAAACTGTCAAATGAAAAGTTGGCCAAAACAAATAATGTAGATCTTGATGAGCTCAACAAACTTGGTATTCATTACTTTTCTATTTGAGACAATCTAGGGTTTCAAATACTGGTGTCAGAGTCATATTTTTTTAAATTCAAATTTTGACTTGGTCAAACTTGGTCAAATGAGACACTAAATGACCTCAGATGAAATTTTTTTGAATACAAAGGTGTTAGAACTCATCAAGATCTACAATATTTGTATATGTCATTTTTGCATTTGAGAAAGTGTTAGTAAACACTAGTCACATTGTTTCTAAATTCAAGATTTCACTTGGTCAAACTTTGTCAAATAAGACACTAAATGACCTCAAATGAAAAACTTTTGAATACCAACTTTGTAGAACTCATCAAGATCTACAGTTGGTACACAAGTCATTTTTGCATTTGAGAAAGTGTTAATAAACACTAATCACAAAATCTTAAATCTTACAGACTTTATGAAACTATATGTAAGACTTGTCAATTTTGAACTACACTTTGCTAATACTTTCTCAAATGCAAAAATAGCCGATATAACAAATGTAGATCTTGATGAGTTGATCAAACTTGGTATTCATGACTTTTCAGTTGAGACCATCTAGGGTTTCGAAAACTGGTTTAGAGCTGTCAAAATTTCAAAATTCAAAATTTGAATCGTTCAAACTTTGTCAAATGAAAAGTTGACCAAAACAACGAATGTAGATCTTGATGAGCTCAACAAACTTGGTATTCATGACTTTTCTATTTGAGTCAATCTAGGGTTTCGAATACTGGTGTCAGAGTCATATTTTTTTAAATTCAAATTTTGACTTGGTCAAACTTGGTCAAATGAGACACTAAATGACCTCAGATGAAACGCTTTTAAATACAAAGGTGGTAAACACTAGTCACATTGTTTTAAAATTCAAGATTTGACTTGGTCAAACTTTGTCAAATGAGACACTAAATGACCTCAACTGAAAAAATTTTGAATACCAAGTTTGTAGAACTCATCAAGATCTACAGTTGGTACACAAGTTATTTTTGCATTTGAGAAAGTGTTAATAAACACTAATCACAAAATCTTAAATCTCACACAAACTTTATAAAACTATATGTGAGACTTGTCAATTTTGAACTACACTTTGCTAATACTTTCTCAAATGCAAAAATGACCAATATAACAAATGTAGATCTTGATGAGTTGATCAAACTTGGTATTCATGACTTTTTCAGTTGAGACCATCTAGTGTTCCGAAAACTAGTTTAGAGCTGCCAAAATTTCAAAATTCAAAATTTGAATCATTAAAACTTTGTCAATTGAAAAGTTGGCCAAAACAACAAATGTAGATCTTAATGAGCTCAACAAACTTGGTATTCATGACTTTTCTATTTGAGACAATCTAGGGTTTCGAATACTGGTGTCAGAGTCATATTTTTTTTAAATTCAAATTTTGACTTGGACAAATTTTGAATTGTGAATATACATAAAATCTATTTTTTAAAATCAAATATGAATATATATAAAATGTTTTATTTTTTAAACAAATTTATTTTTTTAAAATATGTTTTATTTAAACAAATTTATTTTTTAAAATCATATACTTTGCACATATTTATTTAAAATTTTTGTAGCACAAATCATGAATATATATAAATTTTTTGTGCATATACTATGTATATTTATTTTAAATTACTGTATAAATATATTTTAAATTTTGAATATATATAAAATTTATATTTTAAAAAAATAATAATTGATTTTATATTTAAAAAAATTGGCACCTTAGTTAGGGCGGCTGGATCACCAGTCGCCTACGGCACCACCACGCCAGAGCAGCTAAGTGTGGGCGCTTTTCCTCATTTTGGCCGTCGTCAGGCTGCCGGATTTTCCTACCGCCGCCGCCTCCTCCTCTGTGTCCTCACCGGTGCCTCCTCCCCTCACCCTGGCCGCCTCATCTGCGCCACCTCCACGTGCCTCCTTCGCCCGCCGCCTCGCCACCGGAGGCTAGGGTTTGTGCTGCCGCCGCACGCCGCGCCCCGCCACCGGTGGCTAGGGTTTGCCACCGCCAGCATGCGCTCCCGGCCCATGCGCTCTGGCGTGGGCTAGTGGGGCTCCTCCTCTCCGACATCTTCTTCACCTGGTGCCTATGCGCCCTACCACCGTCCACTCCTCCGGTGGCTAGGGTTTGCCGCCGCCACCGTGCGCGCCCTGCCCGTGCGCTCCGGCGTAGGCTAGTGGGGCTCCTCCTCTCCGATATCTTCTTCGCCTAGTGCCCGTGCGCCCCACCACCGTCCACTCCTCCCGCAGCTAGGGTTTGTCGTCGCCACCATGCGCGCCCGGCCCGTGCGCCCCACCACCATCCACTCCTTCGACGGCTAGGGTTCCCTGGTGCCCCTCCCGGCGGCACCCCTCCTCCCACCGGCGCCTCTGGTACCCATGCGCCCCTCTGCCTTCCTCTCGCCAGACTGTGCTCATGCCCTTCCACCTCTTCGTCGACTTGTGCAGGTGAGCATAACCCCTGCTTCTCCATTCCCCAACCCCTTCTATCAATCCAGCGTTGTTGTATGCTCTGCTTCAATCCAGTAGCATCGTATTGCTCGATCAGGCTTGACTGTTATCAATGTGGCCTCAATTCATATTGGTTGATAACATTAAGATGTATATCTTTTAGTTTTGTTTCAATGGTACTATCAAAGATATTGCAAGGCTATGTTATCAACCATGAAAATTTGAAACCTACAACTGTCACATTTATCATATTTGCTCCCTATAGCTGATGTATATTCACTACTAATGAATATTTGTCATATATTTATTGCTCCTCTACTCTACTATTGCTGTCTAGATTGATGGTGCTGCTCTCTCCAACTCTCCTCTACTCCTCTACTCCTATTTTGAATTGATCACATTTTTTAAACTGTGCTCCTCCTCTCTACTACTACTGTACTCTCTTCTCTCTACTACTCTACTCTACTACTACTCCTCCTCTCCTCTCCTCTCCTACTTCTTTTTCTATATGTTTGATAAGCAGTAGCTGCTTTGTCTCTATGTTTGATAAGCAGTAGCTATTGCTTTTTTCCAACTCTCCCCTCTCCTCTCCTCTCCTCTCCTCTCCTCTCCATTTTTTTCCCGATGATGAAAGTGTCAAAGTCCATTCATTTTATGGAAATATCAGCTGATGATCCTTGTGAGGAACTTGACATCATTACCAGCCACTCCTACAGTGCCTTCTCTTATGTTCTCTTCTTTTGATGCCTTGATGCTCCAAGTTCATGATCAAATGATGCTAGACATGTTTCTGAGGCCACTACTACTTCTACTACTTGGTTTTTTGGGAATATTGCTATGCTCCAAGTTCATGATCAAATGATGCCTAAACTCTGATTCTGTCTAATTCAATTTTGATTTGTGGTGGCTTACTGCCATTTTCATTTGTGGCTTACAGTAATCCTACTACTGCTGCTTGTGTACTCCTACTCTACTACTACTCCTCTCCTCTTCTACTTCTTTTTCTATATGTTTGATAAGCAGTAGCTGTTAAGCAGCTGAATTTTTGAAACCTCATTGTTGCATAGCTGGACTGTATGTTTGTTAAGCAGCTGTTGCTTTTTTCCCCAACACTTCCCTTCCCTCTCCTCTCCTCCTTTGTTTTGCCGATGATGAAATTGTCTAAATCCATACATAATATGGAATATGAGCTGACAAGTACTACTACTACTATCTCCTCTCCTATCCTTCTATCTCTCTTCTCCTTTGTCCTCCCTTATCCTTTCTACTGTACTACTACTTACTCTACTACTACTCTACCAATACTCTATGTTAGCACTAGAACACAATGCCCAGGTGAGTAGCACCTGCTCCCCTTCCCTCTCCTCCTCCCCTGCACTAAGGAAGAAGAAGAGCTTTAGCACACACACTCACACTGCACGGTTTCAGTTCCTAAAACCTGAAGACACAAAGAGATGGTGGCAAGAGCTGCCCATTGCATTGCATTGGTTTATATACATACTACATGTACCAACTATGGTACTTGTCTACCTACTCCTAGTACATGGCTTACATCACCTTCTACCAACTATGGATGATGCAAATCTACCAACTATAGTACTAGTGATGGCCTATTGCCATACTTGCTGTAGTTTCAGGACTAGGCAGCAGAGCTAACCATCTACCTGCCCTTGACTGCATTAGGGAGAAGGAAATGGAGGATCAGCAGATTATGTCTAACACTCTACTACTCTCCTAACACTGTACCTCTCCTCTTTTCTCCTCTCCTCTCCTCACACTAAGACATTTGTTGCTTCCTTAATGTAGAAGGATGCCTGCTTGGTGGTATGTTGTTTTTGAGGGCACCAAGCCAGGTATTTACACCACCTGGGCTGAGTGCGGTCAGTATGTCCTCTATGTGCTGGGAAATATGCACCAAAAGTACAGAACTCTTGAGGAAGCTTCTGCGGCTCTTGAGGATCACAACTCAAGAAGAATCCCTCCTCCACCTCCCCCTACCTTACCTCCCTATCAGGTTGGAGTGGCAGGTAGTCGATCTTGTTGGTTAGTGATGTGGGAAAAATGTGGTGGTGTTGTTGGTAGGTGCTTTGGATGTGGCTAAGTGGATGAGGCTTCCCTGTTACCTTGATGTTTACTAGGTGCTGCTACCTTCATGTTGTATTATGTCTTGAACTGCCGATGATGAAATTGTATAAGTCCTACTACTTCTACTACAGTTAGCTCCTCTCCTATCCTTTACTACTACTTGTATGTTTTTTGCCAATCATCTCCTCTCCTTTGTTTTGTCGATGATGAAATTGTCTAAGTCCATTCATTATATGGAATATGAGCTAATGATCATGAACTTGTGAGGAACTAGGCATCATTACCAGCCACCCTTACGTTATCTTCTCCTTTCTTCTCTATTATGATGCCTTTATGCTCCAAGTTTATGATCAAATGATGATTGACATGTTTCTGAGGCCTCTACTACTCTCACTACTACTACTTTTTTCCATATCTAATTCGCACTTTATTCCTTGCATCTATTAGAACAAAGTACGAAATGACACGAACAACAGATAGTCCAACCCGGTCCCACGGAAGTCAAGAACTACCGGAACAGCTTTCGCAGGAGCAGTTTGATGATGAGGTAGAAGTTAAACTAGGATTGTTGCTTTCTCAAGGTGGAGCAGAAGCAAAAGTAGTAGGGGAAGCAGAAGGGGGAGCATAGGGAAGAGGAGGAGAGGCCGATGAAGGCGAAGGAGAAGAGGATGAGGACGATAGCTCATCTTCGGGATATGAAAGCCCTGAGGATCCTCACCCATAACCACCTAGATGGAGGCCAACAGAGGACGAGTTGGACATGGATTTCGACGCGACTAGAGAGGTAGGAATGAAGCCTTTGTAGCTTGTAAAATTTGCTTTTGCTTTGGCTTTGGCTATATTACCTCTGCTAACGCTTGAGACCTGTCATATATATGCAGGTCCCTACTAGACCTCCGAAAAGACGGCGTCGGCGTCCAGCACATTATGCCGAACAAGACAGAGTAGGGGAAAGGAGGGCAGAGGCAACAGCCACGGACACTGACATTGGGGCCTCTGCTCCACAACCTCAAGGCACAACCACGGACTTTGCTTCCGAACCAAAGAGGAAACGAGGGATAAGAAAGCTGAACAAATATCCACTAAAGGGGTAACTTTTGTGATAACACGCGTCGGAGAAGATGGAGAGATCCTTGAGCCACGGAAGTACATCAGCAAATTCCGTAATGCAATCGGGGCATTAGTAAGAGATCAGCTGAACCCAACAATCCGTTTCTAGAGTGGCAAAAATGGTGTGCCTGAGGTGAAAAAGAAAGCGCCATGGGATGAGTGGCTAATGGACACTTTTCGCCTGCCGGAGGGATCCCATGAACGGGTAAAGCAACATGCTTACAAGATAATGGGAAACGCCTTCCAACGTTGGAGGTATGATTTGAATAAGAGGTTTATCCAAAAGGGGCTAACTCCCTTCCATGAGTTTGGCAACATAACTCATAATCAATGGGCACAACTCGTGGCGGAGAAGACTTCACCTAAAGCATTGGCCCTTAGTGCCCATAATAGGGAGCAGGCAAAGAAGAACAAACACCCCCTCGCCTTGGTCCTGGTGGCTACAAAGCCAAGCAAGCCGTGTTTAGGAAGCTAGACGAAGCGGCCGAAACTTCCGGTGATCCAAAGAAAATGAAAGTGAAGGAATTGAAGAAACGTTTGAAACAATAGATATATGCGAGGAATGTGGATTTCTCCGACCTCAAGTTTGCTAAGGAGACAAAAGAGACAGTATCAAGGATACTGAAATGTGTTGAAGATTCGGAGAATGGCATATTCACTCCTTCCAGAGAGAGGGACGAGCTGAACGTTGGATTGGGCAACCCCGAGCACACAAGCCGCACTAGGGGGCTAGGGAAGCTGGTAACCTAGAAGAAAGGATTCACAGAGGATATCAACATGTACAAGAAACATGGCAGAGACCGAGAGGCTAATCTTGAGATCACTGTGAAGGCTCTAGTTGCGAAGGCCCTTTCAGAGCAAGGTGTGAATACGGAGACATGGATGCTCATGGAGCTGATGGGAGAACTGGCTTTAGTTTCTAGACCTATGGGTGTTCCTAGTAGCCAAGGTTCCACTGCAGCCATAACCGACGTCGATCGCATACAGGTGCCAACTAGTTGCACTCTATTGGTTCCCATGGGCAGGGGAAGCAAGGTTGTGATGGTTGATGTGGTAGCAGGTGTGGCACATCCTCCGGGAGGTGAATGGCACAGTCGCCCAATCCCGCATGACTACACTAGGGTCGAGGTGCATAACGTGAAGCCCGACTACATGAATTGGGAGATAGACCATGAAACTCCTAAGGGGCTTGTTCGTCTTGGAGAAGTCATGAAGCAGTTCATCCTTTGGCACAAAACGGACATTGTATTGAATGTTTGTTCGCCAACTCCGAGTGATGTACATCTAGAGCAAGCTGTTGAGGACAGGGATGCATATTCACCAGCTCGTGATGACCACATGTCTAACATGCCACTTTCTTCCCCTGCTCCTAGCGAGCACATGACTGACCCCCATAGACTTCTCCAGCTCGTCATACCGAGCAAGGGCATGATGAGATGCCACAATGTTCTCCAGCTCGTCTTATCGAGCAAGGGCATGAGGAGATGCCACAATGTTCTCTAGCTCGTCATATCGAGCAAGGGCATGATGAGATGCTGCATCCTTGTCCAACCAAGCAACGACCTAATGACCCGCCAGAGCCTTCTCAACAGGCGCAGTCGATACCCAAATAAGGACTGCCTTCTGAAAAAGAAGATGTGGTGGCGCATTAATCGGAGGCCCGAAAGAAGATTCCCTACCATACAAGGCCAATCTTTACTCTAATGAAAAATGTTTCATTGATTGACAAGTGGTTTGCTCATGACCAGTACAAGGCTGAGAACCAAGTTAAAGAAGTCTACACACGTGCTTTTGAGCTGCCAGACACTAGCAAACTCCACAAAGAGGTAAAGAAGTATCCAAATGTTGACGAGACCAAGTGGACAAAGGATGTCCCGAAAAAATATGAAAGAGGCAAGCACTTCCTACCAAACAGAGTCATCGCGCGCATGCCACTTGAAATGAGAAAGTTCCATGATTGGTACCTGCGTGCTCGGTTGACGCGTTTGAACGAGATAAAAGTCGTCTTCCTTGAAGGCACATTTGGAGGCGCAGCTGGGACTATAATGTTTGACTTTGAGGACATGCAGGAATGCTTTCACCTTGGATGGATGGAACTAAATATAGTTCGCGTGTGGTGCCTATAAGTCCTTGACCTCTCGATATGATATGAATGAAATATTTGTATTTTATTGTAACTAACCACATCATGTTTTGTAGAATGCAAGCATATATTGTGAAGAAGATGCCATCTCTAAGAGCCGGCTACATAGACCCTTGGTTGATATGTGCATCAAATTTCTAGTACCCCAAGGACTGGCCATTGGATGACAAAGAACTAGCTAATGGAGAGACTGTTGAGGAGAAAGAAAAAATTTAGGCCAAAAAGATGTACCAAGTGTGCCTTAGGGTTGCGTGCTGGATTGCCAAATGTCTTAAGAATCTCCAGCATAACGAAATGATATGGTTACCATACCACTTTGGGTAAGTTCGACTCTACTGAAATAAAGCATTGCTTGATATATTTAGTTCGATGCAAAAGAGCTTATTTGTTTCTTCAATGATTAAATTCATGCAGAAAACACTGGATTCTTGTAGGAATCAATGTTGGGCTGAGCATGGCGGTTGTCTATGACGCAGCAGATTATGCGCCGGAGACGTACATGGACTTCATAGCCATTTGCAATACGTATACATATCAACAATAATCCTTATTAGCTTATATATGTTTGTATATATACTTGTAAACTTTGCTTTTGGATACCAACAAGTTGCATTTGCTAAAACCATTCGAACAGGGCATTCAGGCACTATGTCCAATATCATAAAAGAAGGCATCATCCAGAAAGGAAAGAGAGATTGACTATCAAAACTCTATGTCCGGTACGTGTAACTTACAATGGCACACTCCATTACGTGGTTTGTTAATAGCATTACTTAACATTTCCATATGCAAAACACAATATCTAAAGCAGAGGCCTGGGAGTCTATATTGTGGATATTACATATGTTGTATGATGAGTAACACCAGTGCCTACAGGAGACACCCCAATCTGGTTAGTTTGACACTTCTTTTGCTCGTAGTTTGAAAGCTTGTTCTCTTGTTATGTTATGAAATCCTAGACCTAAACTAGCTTGTTCTCTCATAGTGGAAGGAAGAGATGGACAAGCAAAGGGACGTATACAATGATGATGAACTCTTGGGGCTCATCGGTGACCTTAGCGGCTTCATCATTGACCAGGTTATTTCTTACAAAGGTGATTACCATGATCGAAACTCCGAATTAGGTTGTAATCCGAAGTACCAACACCTTCGTGAGACTCACAGGCTCTTACTAGGACATTGATAACAATCTGGAATGGTTTGGACTTGTCGAACTATTTGGACATGTCAAAATATTTGAACTTATGAGTTATGGCTATGTAATGATGGACTTTGTGAATTGGACTTGTGAAACTTTAGAATTGTGGCTTGTAATGATGGTTTAAACTGTGCTCGTATGTTTGTGGATGTATATATCTATATCTGTGGTGGTCAGACTTGAATTTGAATTTGAATTCTGTATTATACTCTATGGTCAATTTTGAATTCGAATTTGTTTTTTAATGAAAAATGCACTGTAGGGGCGGTTCTTGATTGAACCGCCCTTACAAAAGATGACAATAAGGGGGCTGGTGACCCAGGCACTGTAAGGACGGCTGAAAACACTAGCCGCCCTTACAGTGGGGCTGCCAACCGCCCTTACAGAGCTGGCCACTGCAAGAGCCAGCCCGGAAGGGCGGCTGGGCCAACCGCCCTTACAGTGCCCTAGGAGCCGCCTTTACTGTGGCCGGCTGTAGTAGTGGCTTTTTCAAATTTTTAACTTTGTATATACGGTTTAGACTATAACACGCGGTGGGATGTCGCGTCAACATATATATGGTCATGTTCATCTCTTTTATAATTCGTACTTTTCAGCTTGTTTTCAGATGAAACAGTATTTTTCTCCCACAACAAATCAACCAATAGTATTTTTCAGCCGGCTTATCAGCACAGCCGAATCGGGCCACACTATTAATACATGTCACGATCCAGACGAAGGCTCTGGCTTCTCCAGCGAAGTTCTAGATCATGACAGCTACGCAGGAAGTGTAATATGTATTGTAAAGAATGACCAATATGCCCCTGATGGGTCTTGTAGTCGATTTTGTGATTGCGTGATGAAGGTCAGGGGCAAAACGGGAATGTTGTATAATACTCGGAGATTCCCTCCTCTATAAATATCCCTGGATGTGTACAGTAACCGATATGAAATCAATATACAAGCCAGTTAAGTTTCTATTGTGTTCACACCACGTTGAGTGTTTTTCACCCAACGAAATATCTAGCCAAACTGCACTATAACCAGTACGATAGCAATATATGAGAACGACGTTTCTGTCCCACCAGGGGCGGCAGCAGGGGTATGCCCCTCTATGCCAAGGCATACCCAAGATTTAGTTGAAAATTTTTTTTTGAACTTAGGTAGTAATTCTATTACTCATGAACTGACAAATCGTGAGCAACTATTACATCAATGTGCGCGGGAAGAGAGCTCATAATTTGCTCAGACCCTTGCTCACATTCGTACCCACTAGCAACTATCAACTGAGCCACTCTATTACATTCTCTAGGGACAAAATCACATTGGAAACAATTGAAATTAACCTGAGCTAGATACTTTAACTCAACTAGCAGACCACCCGAAGATGTGGCATCGTAATCATGTGAGTAGAAAGCCTACTGTGCAAATATGGCTCATAGGTCCAACATAGCAGCCCATTCTGGCAGCCCACGAAGGAACAAAGTCCAGCAAGGGAGAAACTATCCTCCCGTCTGTCCAGCGGTTCAGGCGTCCAGAGTAGAGACTCGCGTCGCCCCTGCTCGGCAGTTCCGCACCGACAGCCCGAGCCTCGAGCACCTCCCTCTCCCCGCTCGGCCGCTCCCCGGCTCGGCGGCTTGGGGCTCCCCCACTCCGGCAACGGGCGGGTAGCACCTCGCCCCCATCAGCCATCGCTCGCCCCCTGGCCCTGCAGCCCTACCCCTTTCCCCACTGCGGCTGCCTCCTCTCCTCCCAGCGCGACTACACGAAGGAGCCGGCCAGGCGGCGGCCGCCGCCAAGCGGTGCACCTTCTGCAGCACCATCTGACGTCTGTGTCTGGCCGACCGGCCCTCCCCCTCGACTGCTTCAAGCAAGGTTTTTTTTAGAAAGGCGGCAAGAGATTTGTCGTAATTTTATTAGACGAGGAAATAAAAATAGAAAGAAACAAGTTACAAAGAATACAACTTGGCTACTGAAAGCCTCGACTCTGACTTACAACTACCATGACCAAGAAACAGCGCTAGGGAGGTAAAAAGGGAAAAAGAGGCCTTCCATTATACCATGACTTACAACTTGGCTGCTTCAAGCAAGGTGAGCAGACAGCATAGCAGAACACCCTAGATCCACTCCTCGGTGAACTATTGATGAATTCCTTTTCTAATTCTTTCCGATTGTATTCTTAATTCCTCTAATGTAGACGAAGAAGAGGGCTGTTAGCATATTTGCATTATGGGAGAAAGCTGCAAAGGAAAAAAACAGACGCAAACAAAACAGCTGCAAATTATAACTTATCGTTCATTATATTGCATAGTTACTTTGAAATTTTGTACATTTAGCGTACCCAGCGGCAAATTCCTATGTCCCACTCGGTCTAATTCCAATATTCTTCTCAGTGTAATATTCCCTGGAGCATACGGTCTACGTGTATGTGGGCTCGTGAGATTATGGACCGCGACAGCGCGCGAGACCGGGCACCTTAACAAGTCAGTCAATGCTGGATCCACAATGGAGAGTTGGTGACATGTCGCGTGCAGAGACGTGTAGTACAGCTGACGCGTGCTACTGCTACACAGGACACAAGGATGCCAATCACCCGCGTGGTGGGGCAGACGTCGTCGTCAGAGCTGCTGCAGCTAGCGGTGACCTGATCGAACATCACATGGATGAGCAGTGGAGGACTAGTGTAGCTATGACTATGAGCAGTAATCGTCCGTGGTTTGTACAATGTGTTTTGTTACTTCAGCTCAGCTCAGCCCAGGCGTAGACTTGACTTGCCATAATAAATAAACAAAGATCTCAGGCTACTAGGACTAGATGGACCATACCCAGCTACAAATTTCAAATGCTAAAAGTGTATTTAGCTCCTATTTGATACGACAGCTAATTGCTAGCTAAATATTAGCTTAAATTAGCCCTAGTGTATCTAAATAGATGGGCTAATTTTCTAGCAAACTCTTCAATTAGTTTATTGCCAACTAGCTAGCGAACCATAGCTAATTTAAGATCTAACTAGTAACTAGCTCTAACTTATCTAAACAGACCCTTAATTTGGACGGAGGGGTTACAAGGACAAGCATATATTTTGTATACAAGTAGCTTCAAATTAATTTATTGGGATAGAGGGAAGTGCTCATCTACGCTTATTAGGCCGTGCATGTGATATGCCGTTCGGCCCCGCCAAAAGCCCACTCAGCGGGTTATGTATATGTATTTGTGGTTGGATCCGGCTGGCCCTAAGTGCTTCGACTTCTATGTCTGCTTCGTGGGCCAGTAATGGTGTGCTGCATTCAGCCATTTCAAGCATGCTTATATCCTTGTAGTAGTACGAAAGACATAAGACTCGTTAATAACACGTCCTATATTACATACACCTGCTAAAACCTACTAACATTTATTCTAAAAAAAACTACTAACATTCTTGTCTCTCCATTTACTGCACGCACATACGAATTCTCTGCAAGGATTGTGGGTTCAAAAACTCTTGTGGTTGTGGAGCCAACGGAACAACGGTCATGTTTGGTTGGCTTCTCGCTGGAGCTGCCCGGCTCAGGCACCGCTTTCAGACGTCGAGCGTCTAGGGCCACGATCATCTGCCTGGATAGACACTACCTGCCAGGGTGCGCTAGCAAATCACAAGCTAGGTTGAGACACCGGAGCAAGCAGGTACAAGGAGCAAAGAACAGAAACTCCACGTCCTTGAGGACTATAGCGGGCCTAATTTACATTAGAGGCATTGGGCTCGCGTGGATCTTGAGACATGGAGCCCAAACACTAATGCAGTTGCAGGGCTCACGCGGATCTTGAGACATGGAGCCCAAACACTAAAGCCGTTGCAGTTGGGCCATGTAATGATTTTGTCTTCATCCGATTTAACTTAAAAAAGTTGTGATTCATTTGTGCTGAAGCTTTTCTCAAAAAAAAAAATTGTGCTGAAGCTAGTTTTACCGCACCTAAAAATCACTCATTTCCCAAGAGGCTCCATAGATAAATCTATTACACCTGTAGAACAGTGTTAAAAGATGAACCCCATATTTTCCAAGAGCGTCTACAGATGATGAGATTAATATGACAAAAGGAAAAAAACACTGTTTGATTTTATGATTACCTATGTTTAACCGAAGGGTCTATATGTACCTAACACGACTAATATCACTACCGGAATCGGGGGTTTTGCCAAAGCCCTAATTGCACTCGGTAACACTCGGCAAAGGCCACTCGGTAAAAAAAATAGTCGGCAAAGCCGTCTTTGCCGAGTGTTTTTTGTCGAGCACTCGGTAAAGCATTTGCCGAGTGCCCCGACACTCGGCAAAGTTCAAATAAAAAAACCCAAAAAAATTAGGAATTTTTTTTAATTGGGGCAGGCCCCCACCGGCCAGCGCCCGTCCGTCTTCGTCGAAGCTGTAAGTCGCGGTATTTTTCGCAGCTACGCGGCCGGCAGGGTTTGAAACCGCGACATCTCCCTCGCGCGGTACCTCCTCTAATCACTGCACTGCACACTCACATGTGTCTAGATATTGTTTTGGTTCCTCACATATTATACTAAACCGAGTGTAAATTGCTTGTTTGAGGCTCTAAGCGAATTTAAATCAAAAAGTTGTCAACTACGAAGTTTCATAACTTTTCGAGATCTACACTTTTCGTTTAGGAAGTTTTTCCATCCGAGGTCGTTTATAAAACTTAAATTTCAAAATTTTGAAATTCAAACACAGTTTTGCATGACAAGATGATTTCAAATCAAAAAGTTGTCAACTACAATGATTCATAACTTTTTGAGATCTATAAAGTTTATTTTGGTTGTTTTTCCATCCAAGGTCATTTGAAAAATTCGAATTTTAAATTTTTGAAATTCAAACGCAGTTTTGCATGACAAGATGATTTCAAATCAAAAAGTTCCCAACTACAAAGTTTCATAACTTTTCAAGATCTACAAAGTTTATTTTGGTTGTTTGATCATCTATTTATCCGACATGGTCGTTCTAACATTGTCCACAAATCTTATATATCTCCCTTGTAGTTTCATAAACTACAAGAGAGATATGTAAGATTTGTGAACAAATTTACTTTTACTTTGACATATGAAGAAATGACCAAAACAAACATTGTACATCTTGATGAATTATACAACTTTGTAGTTGAAAACTTTTTCATTTGAATTAATGTATTGCTTTAAAATGTGCTTTAAAATTTTCTTTGCCTAGTGCGAAAAAAAACACTCGCAAAGAAGCTCTTTGCCGAGTGTCAAAGAAGCTTCTTTGCCGAATGTAAAAAAACACTTGGCAACGAGCTTCTTTGCCGAGTATTTTCTTTTTTGCCGAGTGTTTTCTTTTTGACACTCGGCAAAGAGCTTCTTTGTCGAGTGCCCGAAAAAAAAACACTCAGCAAACCATTTGGCACTCGGCAAAGAGCCGGATTCTGGTAGTGTATATAGCTACATTGGGTTTGCAGAATAAAATATTTAGCTACATTCGAAATAAAAAAATTTTCAAGGATTCCGGTAGTGTATATAGCTACATTGGGTTTGCAGAATAAAATGTTTATCTACACCTTGTATTACAACTTTACAAAAGCCAGAAGCGAATACACAGGGGCGGGCAGTCGGTAATGTGGCTGTCACACCAATTTTCAATGATAGAATGGAACGCATAACCTCATGTACGCCTAGAGATCAACCACACATATGACGACAACTTAAAGAAGAGTATCATCACATTTGTTTATTACATAACGAATAATAACACATAGTCTTTACACCATGTAGCGGAAATAAAAAAGATAACTCTCTTGTGGTGACTCCAATCATAGAAACATTGACTGGTTGACATCAAACCTAATATTCATCGTGATTGTCGGTGTTTGGACCCGGGAGGGCCCTAAATCAATGAGTGAATTTGTGCTGCGTGCTCCCTAATCCGGACGGTGATGCAAAGAGAATACACGGGGGTTTATCCTGGTTCGGGCGAAGAAGGCCCTACGTCCAGCAGGGAAGAGAGTATTGTATTTCTTTGCACCGAAGTATTTATGTAGGGGTTACAAGCTGCGAGAGAGGGAAGCAGTCTCAAGTCTCAAAAGAGAATGAAAGATATGGAAGTATTGCTTGTGTTCCTCCTCCTTTTTCCTAGGGGGAGCCCTCTGCCTCCCCTTTTATAGGCTCAAGTGGAGGCTGAGAGGTACAAACAACCCTAGGTCTTGTTGAAGAAGGTTCGGCGGGTACTGTAACATCTGCTGTAGCGACGTGCCTTGGTAATGGCCAGCCATCCCCGGAGTATCAAGGCGGTGTTGATGACGGGACGATGAGACATCCCCGGTGCTGTGGCGGGCGTGCGATTCCCTGTAGCCGACGTGCGGGCGTTGACCTTTTGTTGACCGGTAGAGGACGAGGCCGGGTCAAGGCGTAGCTGAGGGGGTCGACGAGGAACGGATAATACCGAGCCCCAGAAAACCCTGGACGTGGTGGTTGTTATTTTATGGGTCGAGGGATCGTCGATGGTAGAACAATGTTTGACGTGGCATGAATAGTGGTAGACTTTTTACCGCCATACCAGGATGGTCAGTAGAAAGTAGGATTAGACACGGACGCTGCTTCCCACACCGGTGGCACTGCAGCCACGTGGTGGGAGTGGTTGCATTGAATGCTTTTGTCAGGAAGTAGGTGGATGAGGAGGGGTCGACCGGCTCGACCCCGGGTCATGTGAGTCGGAACGTAGTTGAGGGTGCCCCGTCTTCATGCGTATGTGGGCTTGGCTTGGCATATCTGTGTAGGCGGAGCCTTGATTCGATTTTTTTAGGGGGTTTCAGGGCGCAGATTCCTCGGGGGTTTCTCCCTTTCAATCATTGGTTTTGGGTATCCCTAATTCAGGTATCCAACAGTAGCCCCTAAACCTTTGCGCGAGTGTGGTCTCTCTCGTAGAGGCTCAGCGAGTTATGAACTGGAGTCGTAGCGTCGTCGCTCTTCCGGTGGGTGCGTGCGAGCGCACCCGCCGGGTGTAGCCCCCGAGGCCTTGGAGGAGTGGGTGACTCCTTCGAGGGCTTTTAGTACGGTTATGTTGAGGGGTGCTCCTATGTTCGAGCCCCTGTGGAGTGTTTGGTCCTCTTTTCGTCGAGGCTAGCTTAATGCGAGCGAGCCCCCGAGCCTCGTGCGCATGAGGTCGCTCAGGGTCCTATCCGTCTTTAATCGTGCGACCCTTACGCATCCTTTAGGTAAGGAAGAGGGATGTAAATGCCGTATTACCCCTGAGAGGTGAATTCTGACGGTCTCTGGTGAGCTCCTAGTGGGAGATTCGAGTAGGAGCCTGTGCCCTGTTCGATAGGGGTCAGCTGGCAGCCGCGGAGGTGCTCTCCAAAGTGCCAAAGAGTTGTCGTGTGGATCTCGGCTCTGTTTGACGGGATCCGAGGGCTCGTCACCTCCCTCCGAGGGGATTCCACCGCCAACCTCTCCTTTAGCCTCCAATATGTCTGAGGGCGTCTCGAGAAAGCGGCTCGAGCCCCTGGCCTTGTATGGGCTCGCTCGTAGTCATCCCTAACTCGGGTTACTTGAGGGCAGCTGTCGAACCCTGGTCGAGGGCTAGCCTTCGAACCCTCGAGATTTGAAGTGGGCTCGAAGCCCGTGTTTCCTTTGTCTGAAAGTGTCCGTCTGTGAGCCTTCCTTCCCGCCCATTAGGGTGCGTCTTTTTAGGGAGGAAGCAGAAACGGCGTGGTAGTCGGCAGCGTGGCAGGCGGTTAGCGAGCAAACGGCTAACACGTGCCTGTGCGTGCGGATTTTGAGGGAGCGGTTAGGTAAGGGCATTGAATGCGGAAATGGTACTTGCCTTTTCATCACATTCGTCCGTTGGTCTTCCGCCAAGGTCTAAATACGGAGCCCAAGGTTTTAGTTATTCCTCCTAGCCCGTTGCAACCGTGTTCCCCTTCCTTTGCCTCCATTAGCCTTTCTCTGCTGCCGCCATCATCCCTTCCTTACTGCCGGCGTACTTTAATCTCTGCATCCATAGCGGGAAAGAGTCCAATCCTCCCTGTAGAGCCGTGGATCTGATCCTCGGTGATGGAGAGGAAACTACCAGAGCTCATCCGTGACGGTCTCCTGCGTCCAAGGACAAGCCGAGACCTGCCGGAGTGGAGGGTGCCACCGACCAACCACCGGGAGCTGACGCCACCAGAGGGGTATGTGGTCAGCTTCATTGCTTTCCATGAGAGGGGGCTCGGGGTGCCGCCAAGCCATTTTATGTGGGCCATCCCGCATTATTACGGGGTCGAACTCCATCAACTCACTCCCAACTCTATCTCATAGGCTGCCATTTTTATGGCTGTCTGTGAGGGGTACTTGGGGGTCGAGCCCCATTGGAAGTTGTGGCTCCATCTCTTCAAGGCGGAGCACTTTGCCAAGAAGGTGGGCGAGAAAGGAGTGCGGCGGGCGGTGCATGCTAGGAGTTGTACGATCTAGGTGCAGGCGGGTTGATGGGATCTATACATCCCAGCCCAACTCATCTCATCAAGCAGTGGGTGGCACGACAGATGGTTCTACCTGCGCAACAACGACGGCTACCTTTCGAGCTTCTCCGACCAGGTCCTGATGTCCTGGAAGGAGAACTGGGCATACGACGTCGTCAAGGAGGACAAGCCGAAACTACAGCTGCTCCTTGACGCGTTAAGGAAGCTTCGCCTGCGTGGGCTGACCACAGGCATGGTGGTCACGGCTTTCCATCGTCGGAGGGTCCTCCCACTGATGCAGCACTGACTCCGGTTGGACGAGATGAAGCCTAGCGTCTCGCTGGAGGGAAGTCGGATGTCCCACGAGACCCTCCCCCTCGACGAGGTGGTGCGGTGCGCTCGATGGGTGATGGGTGGTTTCAAGCAGGAGGACATCGACAAAGTCCTGATGCGGCCCAACCAGGGATTCGAGCCCATGGTAAGTGTTGTCTCGCTGATGTTGGGCTCCCCTCTTTCTCCTAGGTGTCGTAGATTTAACCTGTTGAGTTTTCTGCATAGGATCTGTCAGCGGTCAAGGACTCGCCGCCACCGGTCCTGGAAGATCACGCCGCTCGATAGGTGAGATGCCTCTCCATGGCCCAGGAAAAGAAGGAAAAAGATGCCATGAAGACACGGCGTAATAGGAAGATCTGCGAGCGTGAGGCGTTGCTGAAATGCCGTCGCCAGCAACAGCTTGAGGGTCTCCCTGAGGAGGAGTCTCCCTCTAAGATAGCCTCAGAGGAGGAGGACAGCGACAACAATGACGCCGGGTCGTGGTATGATACTGTGACTTTCCTTGCGCACCTCCCTAACGTATGGTCCCTGCAGGGGCCCGTCGGTGGGGGATCGACCTCCTAGGCGCCGAGGGTAGCCTCGGTGCCAATCGAGGGGGAGGAGGAACGAGCAGAAGGGAGGGCCCGTGAGGGGCCTTTAGAAAGGGAATTCGTCGAGCATGCGGTTCCTCTGACGACGTCAGCGGCACCGTGCACACGTGCCCGGTCACCACGCACCTCGTTGGTGGGTGGGCCAGCGACGTCGATGCCTGAAACCAGGGCACCGTCATTGGGCGTGAGGACCTAAGGCCTGACGTCGTCGACGGTGAAGAGGACCCTAAAGGCATCGTCAGCCCAGGCTCCAAGGAGGTCCGGGCCGACCAGAGACTCGACGGAGGGGCCATCGCAGAAGGCCCCAGGTGGTTCGGGGAAGCTAGGGGCAATGCCCCTGATCCCCATGTTCGGGTAAGCGTCTTGCATCACCTCTCTAACACAAGTTTATTTTACTTCTCACTCTCATGTTCTTGTTTGTTGTGTAGCCGCAAGCACAAGGTGGAGCCGACAGCCATGATGCTTGCCAAGGCACTCAAGGCCGGCGCTGCTTGGATGATGCGTACGCCGGCGGACGACGCTGCCTAGGTTGCAAAGTACCAGGTGGTGACGGAGCGGCTCAAAGCGAAAGAGGCAGACGTCAAGGCCGGTGCGAGTGCCCAGGAGGGCGTCAGATCTAGGGACGCCGCTTAGCAACCGGAGCAGGTCGAGGCTGCTCCAGGTGTTACTGGGCTCGATTGGTCTAGAGGTGACAGACAAGAGCCAGGCTCGATCACGAGGACCCTGGAGTCCGTCGAGGCTGGTGAGGCCGCAACATCCACCCGTGATGCTAGGCAGGGGGATGTGGAGGAGACAAGGAGCATGATGGGGGCCTCGCAAGATGCGGGAAAGGAGGAGGAGGAGCTGTCGAAGTTGCAAGCACAGCGGGAGGAGCCACAACAGCGGCCGCAGCAGCAACAACAGCAAGAGCCACCATCGCAATCGCAACCGCAACTGAAAGCGGAGATGCGAGAGCTAAGCCAGCTGGAGAGGCCGGTGGTCGAGCCGGAGCGGGAGGTGGCCGCGTTGCCGCCTAGCGCTGAAAGCCCAAGTTTGGTTTTGGTAATTAATGACACTAAGTTGCTAATGCCATGTGTTAAGTGTTTTGAGTTAGGCATAAGCAACACATGTGATGAAGGTGTACGTGGCAAGGAGTGGTGGCCACAAGATCACAAAGAGATGGTGCATGAACATGAAATGTTGATCATAATGGAATGCACATCAAATGATGGACTTGATGATCAAGTGAAAGAGAAGGATCTAAGAGCGCAAGGCAAAGGTATAACCATAGGGTTTTCCTTTTGCCGGTCTAAGATGAGTAGAGAAGTGATTGACCGGGTTTAGGATACATAGCCGACTATCAAGAGGGGAAATCACGGTTAGCTCGGGAATCAAGTGCCACTAGATCAATGTCTTGAGCATATGCATTTAGGATCTAGTAAAGAGCTAACATAACGCCTTGAAAATATTTGTGAAATGCTAACACATATGCACTTGATGGTGTACACTTGGTGGTGTTAGCACATTTACGAAGGCGGTGGTGTTTGAACGGTAGTATGGGGTTTGGGGTTTGGGATTCAGGCGTTTTTGAGAAAATGAAATGCCTATTTTCCACTGCGCCGGAAGTCGGAAAAGTCACGGAGGCGAATGACGGTCACTGTGTTGACCGGACGCTGCACCGGACGCGGTCTCGGTATGACCGGACGCGTCCGGTCAGTTCATCGTGGCGCGGGTGCTAGGGTTTGTGACCGGACGCGGGTATAGCCTGACCAGCGCGTCCGGTCAGTTCAACTGAGCGTAAAAGTTAAGCGCGCGACCGGCGCGTCCGGTGCCTCACGGAACCGGAGCGTCCGGTCAAGTGTCCAGAGAAGCAGAGCGCAGCAGAAGTGACGATCGGACGCGCGGCGTGTCCGGTCACGAGCGACCGGACGCGTCCGATCGCAGCGGGAGCTTACTGGAACGCGACCGGACGCTGGCACTGTCGCGTCCGGTCATTCGCAGGAGCGCGTCCGGTCAGGGCAATGGCTAGTTCTGACACGCACTGTTCACGGTTGTCGTGTAGTGACCGGACGCGTCCGGTCACCCTGACCGGAGCGTCTGGTCAGCGCGATTTCTGCTGCATCATCCGTAACGGCTAGCTGCGTACCCCTTCGTTATAAATAGAGGGTGTCCGGGGTTTGAGGGTAACTCTTGCACATTTTGAGACCTAGAGACATCCTTTGAGCTAGAGAACAACCCCTCCACTCATCTCTTTGCATAGTTGCACATCTTGAGTGAGATTGAGTGAGATTCAAGTGCATTGCTTGAGAGTTGCATTCTAGAGGCACTTGATCTTCGAGTTGCTGCGGATTTCTTGTTACTCTTCCGTGTTTCCCGACACGGTAGACGGCTTGGAGCAGCGGAGGTGATTGAGCTCGCAATTGGAGATTGTTGGAGCCCTCACCAAGTGTTGTAAGGGGTTCTTGATCCTTCCCCGCGGGAGTTCACAAATTGGATACTCTAGTGGAGCTCGTGGCTTGGAGGATCCCCATCTTGTGTGCGGTTGTGCGGTGCCCGCCGAGGGCTCGACTCTTGATAGTCGATTAGCTCGCGAACCGACAAGTGGGTGTATCGCCACAACGAGGAGTAGCTTGCCGGGAAGCAAGTGAACCTCGAGATAAATTCTTGTGTCATTCTCTTCCCGAGGATTTCTCTTGTGTGATTGATTGATTGGTACTTCTCATCTCTACACGGTGGTATAATCACTCGAAGCTCTTCTCTCGTTTTACATCTTGTATCTAGCTTGTTGTTGTTGTGTTTAGTGGATAGCCTTGTACTAGACTTGTGTAGGTGGCTTGCTTAATTAGTTAGAGCTAGTGCATTTTGCTCCGCCACCTTTTGTACTAACTTGTGGTTAAGTAATTCTTGTAGAAGTTTTAATTAGGCTATTCACCCCCCTCTAGCCTATTTGGACCTTACAAGTGGTATCGGAGCCGAGGCACCGTTTATTTGAGGCTTAACAACCTACGGTGAAGAAGAAATGGCTCAATTAAGTTTGCACATCAACAACACCAAGAAGGCACCTCACTTTGATGGGACAAATTATGCATATTGGAAGGTTAAGATGACCGCACACCTCAAGTCAATCAATAGAGAAGTGTGGAAGGTCACCGAAACAAAATTTGAAGTTGCTAATCCGAAAGCACCTACACCGGTGGAGGAGAAGAAGCTTCAATGCAATGACATTGCCATTAGTGCTCTTCATGAGGCATTAGATGACAAGACATTTGAGCAAGTGAAGAACATTGAAATTGCTCATGATGCTTGGGCCAAGCTAGAAGAAACATTTGAGGGCACCGAAGGTACAAAGACCGCTAAAGCATATATCTTGCAAGAAAAATTTTCAAGCTTTAAGATGCAAGATGATGAGAGTGTACCGGAGATGTTTCATAGATTGCAAGTCATTGTCAATGAGCTCAAGGCACTTGGTGAGGAAGTCAAGGACAACCAATTCTCTATGAAGTTCTTAAGAAGCTTGCCCAAGAGGTTTGATACATTGATCACCGTGCTAGTGAGGACTACATTGAAGAATTCAACTCCTCAACAAATATTTCAAGAAGTAATGACCGATGATTCATATAGAGAAGATGATGAGAAGGATGAGTTGGTCAAGAAGAAGAAGAAGGAAAATGAGAAGAAGGATGATGAGAAGAAGAGAAGTGTGGCATTCAAAGCCACCACATTCAAGAGCAAATCCAAGATTGAATCATCAAGTGATGAAGACTCAAGCTCTTGCGATAGTGATGACATTGATGAGAAGATGGCTCTCTTTGTCAAGCAATTTGGCAAATTCATGAAGAAGAAAGGCTTTCGTGCAAGAAGGAGGAAGAACTCATCCAAGAAGAATGAGCATACCATGAGATGCTTTAGATGTCATAGTAAGGACCATCTCATTGCAAAGTGTCCTTATGATAGTGATGATGAAGATGCTATCAAGAAGGAGAGGAAGAAGCAAAAGAAGAAGCAAGAAAATAAGGAGAGCTCTCACAAAAAGAAGAATGATTCTCATGTTGCTACATGGGATAGTGATGATTCCTCAAGTGATGATGAGGATGACAACAAGAGCAAGAAGAAGGGACATGCTAGCATTGCCATCCAAGAGAAGGTCTCCCTCTTCGACACTCCATCGTGCTTCATGGCTAAGGCCGCTTAGGTATCATCCGATGATGAG
This sequence comes from Saccharum spontaneum, assembly GCA_022457205.1. Taxonomy (NCBI): domain Eukaryota; kingdom Viridiplantae; phylum Streptophyta; class Magnoliopsida; order Poales; family Poaceae; genus Saccharum; species Saccharum spontaneum. Next base: position 274,104 of record CM039615.1, on the reverse strand, counting down.
AGTGATCATGATAATGCTAGTGATAGTGACAGTGATGAAGAAGAATTCACTAAAGATGAACTAATCACTATGCTAGAAGATTGCACTCAACACTTTAAAGAATCTAGGAAGGAGTGCAAGGGTTTGCTTAAGGAAAAGAAAAACCTTATGCAAGAACTTGATGAGCTTAGGGCATCTTATGAGAGTCTAAAGATAGACCATAAGAAGCTTCAAAAGTCTCACACTAAGCTTGAAGAAGCTCATTCCTCTCTAGTTGAAAAATGTGAAAATATGCCAACTAATGTTGAGAAAGCTAAAACTTGCAACATAGGCATATCTTGTGATATAATTGATGAATCTTGTCATAAGCCTATTGTTGTTGCTACCACTAACCCTTCATGTAGCGCATCTACATCATCCTCATCTAGTAGTGATGGTTTCACTTGTGACTCCACACTTATAGTTGAGAATGAAAATCTCAAGAAGGAGGTAAAAGAGCTCAATCACACCTTAGCTAAGGCTTATGGTGGTGAGGACCGCTTGCTTATGTGCTTGGGTAGCCAAAGAGCTTCTCTCTACAAAGAGGGATTGGGCTATAACCCCAAGAAAGGCAAGGCCGCTTTTGCTCCTCACAAGACTCGTTTTGTGAAGAACAATGGTAGCTATTGCAAAAGTTGCAAGCAAGTTGGTCACATAGAGCAACATTGCATGAACAAGAAATCCAATGCTAATGTATCCTCAATTAAGTTTGATTCTTTCTATATACTTACCAAGGGTACAAATGGTGTTCATGCTAAGTTCATTGGTGCACCATGGATGGGCTCAAAGAAGAAATCCATTTGGGTACCAAAGAGCTTGGTCACTAACCTTGGAGGACCCAAACAAGTTTGGGTACCTAAAAAGAATTGATCTTATCTTGTAGGTCAATTACAAAGCCGGAGGAAGGCATTGGGTGCTTGATAGTGGGTGCACTCAACATATGACCGGGGATTCTTGTATGTTCAAATCAATTGATACAAGTCAAAATGGTGGTTTTGATGCTATCACGTTTGGCAACAACAAGAAAGGCAAGGTCAAGGGGCTTGGTAAAATTGCTATCTCAAATGACATGAGCATATCAAATGTGTTGCTAGTTGAAAGCTTGGATTTCAATCTTTTGTCGGTAGCACAACTTTGTGATCTTGGCTTTAAGTGCATATTTGGTAGTGATGATGTTGAAGTCATAAGTGTTGATGGATCAAATTTGATATTCAAAGGATTTAGACATGGTAGCTTATACTTGGTTGACTTCAATGATAGTGAGACACAATTGACATCATGCTTGCTTAGCAAATCTAGTATGGGTTGGTTATGGCATAGAAGGCTTGGTCATGTTGGAATGAAACAATTGAATAAACTTTTGAGGCATGACTTAGTTAGAGGCTTGAAGGATGTCACCTTTGAGAAGGATAAACCTTGTAGTGCTTGTCAAGCCGGTAAACAAGTTGGAAATACACATCCTAGTAAGAGTGAAATGAGTACATCAAAGGCATTTGAGCTATTACACATGGACTTGTTTGGGCCAACTACATACACTAGCATTGGTGGCAACAAGTATGGTTTTGTGATTGTTGATGACTATACTAGATACACTTGGGTGTTCTTTCTCTATGACAAGAGTGATGTTTATGATCTATTCAAGTCTTTTGTTAAAAGAGTACAAAATGAGTTTGAAATCACCATCAAGAAGATTAGAAGTGACAATGGTAGTGAGTTCAAGAACACAAGAATTGAAGATTTATGTGATGATCTCGGTATTGGACATCAATTCTCACCAACATACACTCCTCAATCAAATGGTGTAGTTGAAAGAAAGAATAGAACTTTGATTGACATGGCTAGATCAATGCTTAGTGAATACAATGTGAGTCATTTATTTTGGAGTGAAGCTATCAACACGGCTTGCTATTGTAGCAACCGTCTTTATTGCCATGGGAAGCTTGGGAAGACACCATATGAGCTATTGAATGGAAGAAAGCCCAACATTGCATACTTTAGAGTGTTTGGTTGCAAATGCTATATTCTCAAGAAAGGCACTAGATTGAGCAAGTTTGAAAAGAAATGTGATGAAGGGTTCTTACTTGGTTATTCTACCACAAGCAAAGCATATAGAGTTTGGAATCTCACAAATGGCACCTTGGAAGAAGTTCATGATGTGGAGTTTGATGAAACCCAAGGATCTCAAAATGAAGCTCAAAACCTTGATGATGTGAGAGGAGATCAATTGTCAAATGCCATGAAGAACATGGACATTGGTGATGTTAGGCCAAGGCAAGTTGATGATGATGATATTCATGTGATCAACCAAAATGTGCAAATTGATACAAATCAAGCAAGCTCTAGTGGTACTCATGATGAAGCTCAAATTCAAGGTCAAACAAGTGGAAGCAATCAACTCCCAATACTCCAACCTACTAGTATTGCAAGAGATCATCCATTGGACCAAATCATTGGTGGAATTCAAAGTGGTGTTCAAACTAGATCAAGGCTAGCATCTTTTTGTGAGCACTACTCATTTGTGTCACTTGAAGAACCTAAGAAAATAGAAGATGCATTGAAAGATTCTGATTGGGTAAATGCCATGCATGAAGAGCTAAATAACTTCACTAGAAATCAAGTTTGGGAACTTGTTGAGAGGCCAAAGAGCTACAATGTAATTGGCACCAAGTGGGTCTTTAGAAACAAGCAAGATCAAGATGGTGTAGTTGTGAGGAACAAAGCAAGATTAGTAGCACAAGGATACACTCAAGTTGAGGGTCTTGACTTTGGAGAAACATATGCGCCGGTTGCAAGATTGGAGGCAATTAGAATCTTATTAGCATATGCTTGTGCACACAACATCAAGCTCTATCAAATGGATGTCAAAAGTGCATTTCTAAATGGCTACATCAATGAAGAAGTTTATGTTGAGCAACCTCCCGGTTTTGAAGATGACAAGAAGCCCAACCATGTTTACAAGCTCAAGAAGGCATTGTATGGTTTGAAGCAAGCACCTAGAGCATGGTATGAGAGATTGAGGGACTTTCTTCTCTCTAAAGGGTTCAAGATGGGAAAGGTTGACACCACTCTCTTCACCAAGAAAATTGAAAATGACTTGTTTGTGTTGCAAATCTATGTGGATGACATTATTTTTGGATCAACTAATCAAGACTTTTGTGAAGAGTTTGGAAATATGATGGCAAAAGAGTTTGAGATGTCTATGATTGGAGAGCTTAGTTACTTCCTTGGACTTCAAATTAAGCAAATGAAGAATGGCACTTTTGTGAATCAAGGCAAGTACATCAAGGACATGATCAAGAAGTTTGGATTGCAAGATGCTAAGCCAATGAGTACACCAATGGGCACAAATGATCAATTGGGTGTTGATGCTAGTGGCAACATGGTAGATCAAAAGCAATACCGGTCTATGATTGGAAGTTTGCTCTATGTCACCGCTTCTAGGCCGGATGTGATGTTTAGTGTGTGCAAATGTGCAAGATATCAAGCTTCACCTAGAGAAAGTCACTTGAAAGCAACCAAGAGGATATTGAGATATCTTAAGGGCACTCATGATGTTGGATTATGGTTTCCAAAGGGGTCTAATTTTGAGTTAATTGGATATTCGGACTCCGACTATGGTGGTTGCAAGATTGATAGAATGAGCACAAGTGGTACTTGTCAATTGCTAGGAAGGTCTCTTGTTTCACGGTCATCAAAGAAACAAAATAGTGTTGCACTATCTACCGCCGAGGCCGAATACATTAGTGCCGGTAGTTGTTGTGCACAATTACTTTGGATGAAGGCCACTTTGAATGATTTTAGAATCAAGTTCAAGAATGTGCCATTGTTTTGTGACAATGAGAGTGCTATCAAGATGACACAAAATCCGGTTCAACATTCAAGAACGAAGCACATTGACATAAGGCATCACTTCATAAGAGACCATCAACAAAAGGGTGATATTAGCATTGAGAGCATTGGCACCGAAGATCAATTAGCCGACATATTCACAAAGCCACTTGATGAGAAAAGATTTTACAAGTTGAAGAATGAATTGAACATACTTGACTTCTCCAACTTGAAATAAGTGCACCCCCACATTCTTATATGACATGCCTCTCCTCCGACATAGCAAGGTAAAGTTGTTTGGCATATCATCCATACTTTGCTAAGGACATGTTTAGAACATATAGACATATTTGCATGACAAATAGGCTCATTCATGAAAATCAAATGAGTTTAATGTATATATGGTACCACTATTGCTTCTATGTTTTGATTGATCTAGTGGTAGCATATGACATGTTTGTGGGCTTGCAAACCTAGTGTTGAATCTAGAAAATGAGCTCATGATGTGTAATTCAACATGGTCAAGATAACCCTTATACCTTATGAGGTGTGAAGAAGCTTGTCCTTGGATCAAACCGAATTACATATTCTAGGCAAGTGATCTAGATTGAACCATAATTTGGACTCCCTCATATTGATTGACTTATCTCTCACTAAAATTGGCACCTTTTTGGTGATTGTTGACAAAGGGGGAGAGAAAAGTCACAAAGATAGAAAAGTCACAAAGATAAAAAGTTAAGTTACTAAGGGGGAGAGAAAGTTACTAAGGGGGAGAGAAAGCATAAGAGAATAACTTTGGAAAGGGATCAATCAAAATTGAGCACACGAGTAGGGGGAGCAAGCTCATGAATGTTTTGTTACATTTGTATGTGCATTAACATGATGAATTGTTGCATTGCAAAGCTTAAATTCATATTCATGTTTGTTTGGTGATTGCTAGAACTAGAACTTGAATGATGTTTTGTTAAGAGTAGCTTTACAAGTAATATCTAGACACCTTTGCTTATAATGTTGATCTCACAAGGTACTTTAGTGTTTATGATCTTTACAAGTGATGTATTACAAGTGGTGTCTAGCTACATTGATGCTAAGGATGGTATATAAAGGCAACTCCGATTGATATCACGCTTCAAAGGTCCATTCTATATACCTTAGCATCAATTTGATAGTAGTAACTCTCCCAAAATTCAAATCCATACATATGTGCACAATTGAACCAAACTCATGGAAGCACATATGTAGGGGGAGCTAATACTATCGAAATTGAAAATTGATTTCATTTTATATCTTTGTGATGGTTGTCATCAATTACCAAAAAGGGGGAGATTGAAAGCCCAAGTTTGGTTTTGGTAATTAATGACACCAAGTTGCTAATGCCATGTGTTAAGTGTTCTGAGTTAGGCATAAGCAACACATGTGATGAAGGTGTACGTGGCAAGGAGTGGTGGCCACAAGATCACAAAGAGATGGTGCATGAACATGAAATGTTAATCATAATGGAATGCACATCAAATGATGGACTTGATGATCAAGTGAAAGAGAAGGATCTAAGAGCGCAAGGCAAAGGTATAACCATAGGGTTTTCCTTTTGCCGGTCTAAGATGAGTAGAGAAGTGATTGACCGGGTTTAGGATACATAGCCGACTATCAAGAGGGGAAATCACGGTTAGCTCGGGAATCAAGTGCCACTAGATCAATGTCTTGAGCATATGCATTTAGGATCTAGTAAAGAGCTAACATAACGCCTTGAAAATATTTGTGAAATGCTAACACATATGCACTTGATGGTGTACACTTGTTGGTGTTAGCACATTTACGAAGGCGGTGGTGTTTGAACGGTAGTATGGGGTTTGGGGTTCGCTCTCCCTCCCGCCGAGCGTGCGAGCGCGGGATTCAGGCATTTTTGAGAAAATGAAATGCCTATTTTCCACTGCGCCGGAAGTCGGAAAAGTCACGGAGGCGAATGACGGTCACTGTGTTGACCGGACGCCGCACCGGACGCGGTCTCGGTATGACCGGACGCGTCCGGTCAGTTCATCGCGGTGCGGGTGCTAGGGTTTGTGATCGGATGCGGGTCTAGCCTGACCAGCGCGTCCGGTCAGTTCAACTGAGCGTAAAAGTTAAGCGCGCGACCGGCGCGTTCGGTGCCTCACGGAACCAGAGCGTCCGGTCAAGTGTCCACAGAAGCAGAGCGCAGCGGAAGTGACGATCGGACGCGCGGCGCGTCCGGTCACGAGCGACCGGACACGTCCGGTCGCAGCGGGAGCTTACTGGAACGCGACCGGACGCTGGCACTGTCACGTCCGGTCATTCGCAGGAGCGCGTCCGGTCAGGGCAACGGCTAGTTCTGACACGCACTGTTCACGGTTGTCGTGTAGTGACCGGACGCGTCCGGTCACCCTGACCGGAGCGTCTGGTCAGCGCGATTTCTGCTGCGTCATCCGTAACGGCTAGCTGCGTACCCCTTCGTTATAAATAGAGGGTGTCCGGGGTTTGAGGGTAACTCTTGCACATTTTGAGACCTAGAGACATCCTTTGAGCTAGAGAACAACCCCTCCACTCATCTCTTTGCATAGTTGCACATCTTGAGTGAGATTGAGTGAGATTCAAGTGCATTGCTTGAGAGTTGCATTCTAGAGGCACTTGATCTTCGAGTTGCTGCAGATTTCTTGTTACTCTTCCGTGTTTCCTGACACGGTAGATGGCTTGGAGCAGCGGAGGTGATTGAGCTCGCAATTGGAGATTGTTGGAGCCCTCACCAAGTGTTGTAAGGGGTTCTTGATCCTTCCCCGCGGGAGTTCACATATTGGATACTCTAGTGGAGCTCGTGGCTTGGAGGATCCCCATCTTGTGTGTGGTTGTGCGGTGCCCGCCGAGGGCTCGACTCTTGATAGTCAATTAGCTCGCGAACCGACAAGTGGGTGTATCGCCACAACGAGGAGTAGCTTGCCGGGAAGCAAGTGAACCTCGGGATAAATTCTTGTGTCATTCTCTTCCCGAGGATTTCTCTTGTGTGATTGATTGATTGGTACTTCTCATCTCTACACGGCGGTATAATCACTCGAAGCTCTTCTCTCGTTTTACATCTTGTATCTAGCTTGTTGTTGTTGTGTTTAGTGGATAGCCTTGTACTAGACTTGTGTAGGTGGCTTGCTTAATTAGTTAGAGCTAGTGCATTTTGCTCCGCCACCTTTTGTACTAACTTGTGGTTAAGTAATTCTTGTAGAAGTTTTAATTAGGCTATTCACCCCCCCTCTAGCCTATTTGGACCTTACAAGCGCTCAGGCGGAGGTGCTGGCTAGCGGGGCGCCACCTCTACCCCAAGGGCCAATGGCGACCGTGATTGACCTCACGTCCAATGATCCCTCATCTGATAAGGGGAAACAGAAGGCGGACGTCGACATGGTCGATGCCCCGGATCGGCCCGAAACTTCTGTGGCACTAGATGGTGACACGGCAGAGGTGTCCGCCAGGTGGCCCAACTTTGCTGAGCTGGCGCTCGTGCAGGTGGAGGGGAGCTCCCCTGCTAGGGTCGCTCACCCCTCGAGTTCAGGGACGCGTCCAGTCCCGACGCCAAGCCCTTCTTCGTCCTCGACGACAAGGACGAGGTGAAGTTCTAGGAGTACGCCGAGGGGCTCCGCAAGCACTCCGTGCAATCCCTGTGGATGGTCATGGATACCCTAGTCTAGAACATGTCGGGGGCCTTCGAGGTAGGTTATGTTTATCTCAGTGCTTTATTTAGCTCGACCCCCCTTTTTCCGCTTGGTTCTGACTTTAGTCTCGATTGTGACTAGGAGCTCAAGGAGCGATCGCGCCGCAAGTCGCTATTCATCCGCCATGAGAGCGGCATGTGGGCGGCGCTTCCTCATCAACGAGCTCTGGTCGAGGAGACCAACAAGCGGCTATCCAAGAAGAGTGCCAAGACGGATGAGCTTCGTGTCGTCACCATGTCACCATGGCATTCACCGCAGCCAAAGGTCGTGAAGACGTGACCAAGGCCCAAGAAGAGGTGGTCAAAGCCCGTGAGGACCTTGTGCCATTGTTTTCATGAGTGAAGGAGCTCAAGGAGGATGTTGCCCTCGTCAGCGGCCAACGTGACGCCCTCAACGTGTAGATCGTGCTGGTGTCCACTTGCGTCGAGACCTTGACCGAGGAGGTTGCGACGTTGAAGGACACCGTCTGAAAGAGGGACGAGGCTCTCTTGGGCACCGGTCGAGAGATCGAGACGCTGAGGGCGACCGTCCATGACAAGGACAAGGCTCTTTGAGCGGCCGAGAAGGCATGCGGCGAGCTGCGTGATGAGATTGTGGGCTGGCAGACCCATGCTAAGGGTAAGCTTTTGTCATATTTTGACCTCGACTCTGGGCTCCTGTGCTCTTGCTGACTTGATCTCGTGTTTCAGAGCTTGAGAAGTAGCAGCACGAGGCCCATGCGAATGCCACCTCATTTCAAGCCCTCCTTAAGGCCAAGGTTAGGTGGAACCAGATGCTCCAAGGCACCATCACTACAGTGTGCGATAGCCTGGGGGTCGAGCCCAACGCCGACACCGAGGAGGACGCGCCGAGGAATTCATTCATGTGTCGGATGACGGCGCTGGGTGGCCTCGCACATGAGAAGGTACAGAGCGCGCTGCACCATGGCATGAAGAGGGCCATGGCAGTCGTCTGCTTCGGCTTCGAGTATGACATGGGCCTCGTCGCTAACGGCTTCACCTCTGACCCAAGCAAGACTGAGGAGGAGAATGAAGCAGCCTGCCAGGGGATGATCGAGGCTACAGAAGAACCTATGGGTCGACTAGCAAGGTTGTTCGAGGACGAGGTGCTCCCTCCTGCTGACGACGAGGGCCTATGAGCCAAATCTAGGCGTGAAGGCCCATGTAATAAGTTAGTTTTTTTGTTCATGACTCGTACTGTGATAGTCCTAGGGGCCTTAAAACATTTAGATATAAATGTGTACTAAATGTTTTATTTCATTCAAGTCTTTCATTCCCCTTTCATTCGAATCGTGTTCTTACGTGGTCTTCTTGGCATGCGGTTACACCTCGTGGCATGGGGTGTGAGTGGAGATACCGTAGCCCAGAGGCATAGGTGGTCTTGTGACTCGACAGCCCCTTGTCCTTAGGATGGCCTTGCAGCCCCGTTGACTATGTAAGAACTCGCATCAAAGTGTGTAGGAACGTCGGACGTTGACTTTTTTGAAATCATAAGCTTTTACTAAGTCTTCTTAGCGCCTGGGGTCTCCCCTTGGCGTGGGGGAGTGAGTGGAGGTACCGTTAGCATGGTAGCATAGGCGATCTCATGGCTCAATAGCCCTTGAGCCTTAGGGTATTCTCACGGCCTCGTTGACTATGTAAAAGTTTTTGAAAAAAATACGAGTTTTTTAGGGTCATAGGGGGTTTCCCCCTTTCCAGCCCCTGAGGGAGGGTTGACTCTGCGAAAGCAGGGTCAAGCCTACCTGTTTTTTAAGAAAGAACGACATGAACATGGATGTATTCTTTATTCATTCATGGAACTGAGAAAAAAGGGTACAAAGCCTCAAGGCTCTAAGGGTAAAAGCGACGTAGTTGTTCAATGTTCCATGCGTTGGTGAAGATCTCGCCCTTTTCGTTTGATAGCTTGTAAGTTCCGGACTTCAACACCTCTGCGATGATGTAAGGACCTTCCCATGGTAGGGAGAGCTTGTGTCGTCCTTTGTTATTCTGGCTTCGCTGAAGCACCAAGTCACCAACATGGAGGTCTTGGTTGCGCACGTGCTTATCGTGGTAGCGTCGAAGATTCTGCTGGTATCTTGCGGAGTGTAGTAAAGCTATGTCTTGAGCTTCCTCGAGCTGGTCGAGGGCATCCTCTCTCGTGGCATCATTGCTTTGTTCATTGTAGGCTTTCAGCCTCGGGGTTCCATATTCTAAGTCGGTTGGGAGTACAGCCTCGGACCCATACAACAAGAAAAACGAAGTGAACCCCGTGGCTCGACTCGGCATTGTTCTTAGGTTCCATAGGACTGAGGGGAGTTTGGCGGCCCATTTCTTGCCATGTTTGTTCAATTTATTGAAGATTCTCGGTTTTAAGCCTTGTAAAACCATGCCATTTGGGTGTTCAACTTGATCGTTTGTCTTTGGATGAGCTACGGCTGACCAGAGCACACGAATGTGATGGTTGTCACAGAAATCTAAGAACCTCTTGCCAGTGAACTAGGTGCCGTTGTCCATGATGATGCAGTTAGGAACCCCAAATCGATGGATGATATCGATGAAGAACAACACGACTTGCTCAGACCTGATGCTGGTGACGGGTCGGGCCTTGATCCACTTGGAAAACTTATCGACGGTGATGAGCAAGTGGGTGAAGTCCCCAGTCGTTCTCTTTAGGGGTCTGACCAAGTCGAGCCCCCAAACAGCGAAAGGCCAAGTAATGAGGATGGTTTGCAAGGCATGAGCCGGGAGATGAGTCTACCTTGTGTAGCACTGGCATCCTTTGCAGGAGCGTACCAACTTGATGGCATCGGAGACCATGGTCGGCCAATAGAAGCCTTACCGGAACGTGTTTCCAATGAGGGTTTGAGGCACCGTGTGATGACCGCAAGCCCCCGAGTGTAGATCTTTGAGTAGATTCCTGCCTTCCTCAACCGTGATATAGCGTTGTAGGATGCCCGTAGGGCTACGTCGATAAAGCTCCTTGTCATTGCCGTATATCACAAAGGTCTTGACCCGGCGAGCGATCATCGAGCCTCGGTCTTATTCGGGGAGAGATCCCCTCGAACAAGACAGTCGAGGTACGGAGTACGCCAGTCAGGTTCAAGGTTAGCTTGGGGAGTCGAGCCTTCCGTCTACATGACGTTAGCCCCGGTCAAGGGGGCCGCTGCCTTAGGTGGGGGGTCGAGAAACAGATCATCGACCCCCTCTGTCATTCTGAGGTCGATGGAAGGTTCTTGAAGATCCCTCGAGAAGATGTCAGGTGGAACTATGGTTCGACTAGATGTGATTTTTGCGAGTTCATCGACAGCCTCATTGTATTTCCGTGCGATGTGGTTGAGCTCGAGGCCGTGGGACTTGTCCTCTGGGCACCGTACCTCCTTGTAGTAAGCCTCCATCTTAGAATCATGGTAGCTTGATCCCTTCATAACCTGGACGATCACGAGTTAGGAATCACCACGAACGTCGAGGTGCCAAACCCCAAGCTCGATGGTGATGCACAAGTCATTAACGACGGCTTCATATTCAGCCACATTGTTGGAGGTGGCGAAGTGGAGTCAGATCATGTAGCGAATGTGAATTCTAGGGGCGAGACGAAGAGCAAGCCTGCGCCTGCTCCTATTTTCATCAATGACCTGTCGAAGTACATGGTCCACAGCTCGGACTGAATCTGAGCCGAAAGCAGATGGGAATCGGTCCATTCTGCTAGAAAGTCTACCAACACCTAGGATTTGATTGCTTTGCACGGCGCGTAAGAGAGGGTCTCGCCCATGAGCTCGACCACCCACTTAGCTATCCTTCCCGAGGCCTCCCGGTTCTGGACTCTCCCCCAGAGGAAAAGAAGAGACCACGATCACTGGGTGGTTCCCAAAGTAGTGTCAAAGCTTGCGCTATGTCAGTATGACGGCGTATAGCAGCTTCTGAATTTGTGGGTAGTAGACCTTGGTCTTCGAGAGCACCTCACTGATGAAGTAGACCAGCCTTTGAATGGGTAAGGCATGTCCTTCCTCTGCCCTTTCAATGACTATGGCCCTGCTGACCACTTGCGTTGTCGCGGCAACGTAGAGCAACAGGGGTTCCCCTGTGGCTGGAGGAACGAGGATTGGAGGGTTGGATAGTGTTGCCTTGAGCTTGGTGAGAGCTTCTTCAGCCTCGAGGGTCCACGAGAAGTGTTCTGATTTCTTCAGGAGACGATACAAAGGGAGCGCCTTCTTGCCAAGGCGCGAGATGAAGCGACTGAGGGCCGCAAGGCAGCCCGTGACCCTCTACACGCCCTTTAGATCTCGGATGGGGCCCATTTTGGTGATTGTAGAGATTTTTTCTGGGTTGGCCTCGATGCCACGCTCAGAAATAATGAACCCTAAGAGCATGCCTCGAGGAATGCCGAAGACACATTTCTCAAGGTTGAGCTTGATGTTTTTCGCCCTGAGGCATTTGAACGCGATGTCAAGGTCGTCAACCAGGTTGTTGACCTTCTTGGACTTGACCATGATGTCATCAACGTAGGCCTCAACTGTTGGCCCGATATGTTCCCCGAAAACATGTTGCATGCATCGTTGGTAGGTGGCTCCTGCGTTCCGAAGACCGAAGGGCATAGTAACATAACAATACGTGTCGAATGGGGTGATGAATGAAGTCACGAGCTGGTCGGACTCCTTCATTTTAATCTGGTGGTAGCCGGAATATGCATCTAGGAACGATAAAGTTTCACATCCCATGGTAGAATCAATGATTTGATCAATGCGTGGCAAAGGAAAGGGAACTTTAGGACATGTTTTATTTAAACTAGTATAATCTACACACATCCTCCATTTCCCACTCTTTTTCTTAACTAGTATAGGATTAGCTAGCCACTCGGGATGGTGAACCTCCTTGATGAATCCGGCCTCCAAGAGCTTGCGGATCTCCTCACCGATGACCTTGCGCTTCTCCTCATCGAAGCGGTGCAAGCATTGCTTCACCAATTTGGAGCCAGCCTGGATCTCTAAGGCGTGCTCGGTGACATCCCTGGGTATGCCTGGCATATCCGAGGGACTCCACGCGAATACATCAGTATTTGCGTGGAGAAAGTCGATGAGCACTACTTCCTATTTGGGGTGGAGGGTGGCACTAACTTTCAACACCCTCCCGTCTGAGCTGGCAGGGTCGAGGGGCATGAGCTTGACGTCTTTTGCAGGTTCAAAACTATAGGCGTGGCGCTTGGGGTTGGGGATCTCCTTGGCCAAACCATCGAGGTCTACGGCCAAGGTTGCCGACTCCAAGATGGCCTCCCCGAGCTCAACGCACTTCACGTCGCACTCGTAGGCGTGCTCATAGGAGGGCCCGACGGTGATGATGCCCTTAGGGCCTAGCATCTTGAGCTTGAGGTAGGTGTAATTAGGGACTGCCATGAACTTAGTATAGCAGGGACGCCCGAGGATGGCGTGGTAGGTCCCATGAAACCTGACCACTTCGAAAGTGAGGGTCTCTTTCTTAAAGTTCGAGGGGGTGCCAAAGCAGACGGGTAGGTCAACGCGACCGACGGGGTCTGCTCATTTTCCTAGCACCACTCCGTGGAAGCCCCCGACGCTAGGTCGGGGCTGCGTCCTCTTGATCCCCAGGAGGTCGAGGGTCTGGGTGTAGATAATGTTGAGGCTGCTGCCCCTGTCCATGAGCACCTTGGTGAGGCGTGTGTTGGCGATGATGGGATCGACGACGAGCGGGTAGACTCCAGGATTGAGGACATAGTCCAGATGGTCACCACGGTTGAAAGTGATGGCCATCTCGGACCAGTCAAGGAAGAGGAGGGTTGCGAGTTGTACGGAGAAGATCTCTCAACGCTCGCGCTTTCGCTGGCGCGTACAGAGGCACGTCGAGGGTCCCCCGTAGATCAAGAAGCAATCATGGATCTTGTGAAACCCCTCGTCCTTGTCGTCGTCCCTCTCCTTGGGGTCCTCCTTGTCATCTTTCTTGATGCCCAAGTGTTGGGCATTCTTAACGTCATTACCAAAAGTAGACTTAGTTTTCTAATTCTGATAACGGCGCCAAAAATGCCAAACCTATCCCTCATGCCACTTAAGCCAAGTTGTCATCCCCAGCATGACATGAGAGACGCGGTATTGAAATATGCAACTGCTCTTCTAAATAAATAATAAATAAGATCTGCAAGCGCACAGATTAATACCGATGTAGCATTTTAACCGGGAAGTATTCCAGGTATCGTTATTTATATTTTTACCACTGGGAAGGGATTACTAACATCAATGTTGATTATGGAATGGAATATAGGAATGAGTATCAATCATTGCATGTATAAGTGAGAGCATTCATCTATCTCTTGCATACAGGGGTAAGTGTCACATAAAATATAGATAAAGTATGAATGGTGACAAAGATAATTAATCTGATCAGCTAGCCACATATAATAATGATAAGCACCTCAACAGATATTCTAGCAAGTCATTAGCATGGTATTAGGACAAACTACAAGGATATTTCCTAAGTTATTCTTAACTATAAAGTCTAGCATATCATAGTTAGTGCAAGTACACTTGGCAATCATTACGAGAAAGGACTACGCCCATGCATAGTGATATTATCAAGGAAGATGAGAAACATAGCAATCACTCCCCCGTAATAATGTTGCTCTGCCTGCCTTACACACGGGAGGGGGACTATATAAGAACCAACGAAGCTGTCACCATCGCGGACCACCCCACGATCCGGCATATAAGGTGCAATCGCAGATAAATATGGTCTAAGCACCACGCCTACATAATATTTATCATTTACCCATGGATCCGATGGATAAACGCTATACGATCCTAAACATGTATATAATTCCAATCTAACTAAGCCAAGCGTATAACTACGATAAACTAAGAACAATATAATTGCAAACATAAACAAGTAGAGCATAGTCATAATCAATATATTGAAATAGAACAAAGTTGTATTCATAATATTGAAGAACAAAGATGAACAATGAAGAACAGTAAAGGAATTACCAAGAATCCTCTTGACAGATCCGGAAACCAATCGAAGATTGACTCCTTCTAGTTCTAATCCTATGTAGCTATGCTATACTAGAGATCTAGTTGATGTGGTGGCTCTAGGGCTTGATCAGAGACTCTCCTCCTGAGATTAGGGTTTGAAGAATGAGAATGAGGGAGTGCCTCCTCCAGGGGCCAGGGGTCCTGCTTATATAGCCCCCTCAAGTGAACGTGGGCCGTCGGATCAAACCGACATTAATCGCACGGTTTTCCTTGATCCCTTAGGTCGGTGGAGCATAATCCGCGAGACGGAGCCTGATTGGCTCTCAGGCCAGGGCGGCCGCCCTAGGGGGCAGGGCGGGCGCCCTGCCTCCGGGCCCGTTCGACCTCCCGTTCGATCTCGTGGCTTCTGGAGTCTTCTAGATGATAGAAAATCGGTGAACACGTTATTATCTCTATGTAAACCCGACGTGTGGGCCTTTCCTCCGTATTTTCTGATAACCCCCTGCAGAAATAGACAAACACCAAAACTCATGGAATTCTGTCAGATAAAACCCTAAGTCTAGGTGTTGGTTGCATTTGGATCCTTTTCTTTATTTATTTAATAACTATATTTGGTACTTATGGACCGTCAACACCAAGCTTTCGAAGTATCTCCGGAGCATGTGGCAGTCCTCGAGGTTATGGTTGGTGGATCCCTTGTGATAGGGACACTCTTTGAGCATTTTGTCGAAGATGCCCCCACCGGGGGGGGCTCGAGGTTTTTTGCGGTCTGCAGCGGTGACAAGGTCGTCAGCTGTGGCTTTGTGCTTTCCTTGCTGGCTCTTCTTCTTCTTCTTCTTGTTCCTCTTGGCACCCCGGTTGGAGCCGTCGGGTTCCTCATCCTTGTGCTTCCCCTTGTCCTGGTCGCCACCAAAGATGGCACCAACTGCCTCCTCACCGGTGGCATAGTTGGTGACGATATCCATTAGCTCGTTATTATCTCTATGTAAACCCGACGTGTGGGCCTTTCCTCCGTATTTTCTGATAACCCCCTGCAGAAACAGACAAACACCAAAACTCGTGGAATTCTATCAGATAAAACCCTAAGTCTAGGTGTTGGTTGCATTTGGATCCTTTTCTTTATTTATTTAATAACTATATTTGGTACTTAAGGACCGTCAACAAACTTCCCCAAGCTTACCTCTTGCTCGTCCCTGAGCAAGGATAGACTCATTATGGATCAGAAGTTGCTGCAACACCTTTGAACGTTGACGGTACATATGCTTTCAAATAAGGTCTCATCCCTGAGTTAGAGTAAACTGTCAAGACTTAAAACTTACTCATTTTTCCTTTCACCATGGGGCTTGCAACCGTCACCTGCATCTTGAGTGATTAAAAGATAGAACGGTCTAGTCAAACGCCATGTCTCTTATTCTTGATCAGCTATAGCTCTGGAGTTTTTGCAAATTTTTCAAATAAAACTCAGAGATTCCTTGTATGACTTTCTCGGATCTCTCTTTTGTGGTATTTCTAGATCCTTACCAAGGCAGTAATGGTATATGCCTTCTCTCTCAAAGTATGTGGTATTTATGGTATAAGGCGTAGTGACATTGCCTTCTCTCTCACCCTACTCTAATAAGGCTTTGATATCTAGAGCTCATAGGTGGGAGATACAGTATACATACTCATAGAACATTTATTGCATAGTCAAACCATGGATCCAGAGAAACAAGTCAATAAGTCAAATCAAGATGTGCATGTGTGGTGTATGAGTGGTGTATGGTGATAACAAAAGTCTAATGCTCTTTTTGAGGGAATACATACCTTTCTTGCTTTTTAAAACTTTTGAGGGGAATGAGATGCTCTATTTATTTATTTATTCTCTTTTTTTCTCTCAGGTGGGTATCTTGTACCCCTAATTCTACTGTCGGACACTTGTCCATTTTTACCTCTCGTCTCACTTTTTCTTTCTTCGAGGTTCCGAGCACTTGCTCCTTTTTATTTCCTCGCTTTTTTTAGAGCAAATCTCCCTCTTGAAAATATAGCAAGTGGTAGTAGATAAAATAACTCGAGCATTAACTTCACAGGGAATAACAGGAATGGGATAATGTTTTTGGCTATTCTCTCCCGGGTCAGGAGTAGAATAATTTTGGGTGAATCTGGAGATGGAAATGAGTGGATATATGTGGATGCGTACTTCCGGAGTAGAAGCAGCATGTATGAGTGAACGTGCAAGTGAATCTTGATTTTAACCACATGACAAGTTCCTAAGGGTCTACACAGCTTGACCACACTCAATGCCCATAAGCAGTAAGTAGTAAAAGTGCGGCTCTTAATCTAACAAGCATGTATATATGGCTGTGGTAGGAATTTAAACTCTCATCATACAGGAACTCATCATGCAACATTTTAAAGATTTTCAAAGATAAAATTCTCCAGAATTCTAGCATCTCTAGGAACAGATAAACAACATCTCAACCTTCCCATATCATATCCGTTAACAACTTAGACTTCAGATCAAGTTCTCTTCCCACTAGTTCAGGTTTAGAGCCAGTTTTAAATTATAACAGTTATGTCTAAACTAGAGAGAGAACAAATTTAAAAATTAGGCAGAGCAACTATTCATCATATCCATGCTAGAGTTTTATTTTCAAGATTCAGATTAGCATAGCTACTTTATTTATTTATTAAACTAAGCAAATATATATAAACACAAAATATTTATTTGGGTTTTCATGATTATGCATCTTTTTATTTTAATAAAGCATAGGTATAAATGTAGATAAAAATACTTATCAGGATAAATGGGGGTGCTCTCCCCCAAGCTGGATCTTGACGTAATTTCTTCTGATGTAGCTAGCAGGTGCAGAGGTGTATTTGAATGTCGGCAGCACCCTGACAGCGATTAGGATGTCCTCCATCTGCTAGTCTTCCTGAATTCTGTGGAGCTCAAATAGACAACAAAGCTTCGTGGAACTTGATTAAGCGTTAGCATAAATATCTAGCCTTTATCATGTTTGAGCTTCCTTGGTAAATGTCACTCTATTTTTATTTTCATTTTTATAGAACAGAAAAAATATATATTATTTTTTATGCCACCACAGTGAATGTACTTATGGGTTTTATGCTACTCGCATACTCACATGGGGCTTACTGTTTTCAACATTTTTTTAAGACAGAATGAACATGATTAACTGAGCAATAATTAAAGGGAAAATGATAACTACCAAGTTTACCTCTTGGCATGGCGTTCGGTGTTTTTAAGTCCTCCGAACAGGACTTCTTTTCTTCTTAGTTGTCCTGGGATTTGGGTGGCGTAGACGGTGGTTCCGGCAGCGCCTCCTCTTCTTGTGTAACTGTCTTCGCCTTCCATACCCGACTTGGTGCTTCGGTCTCCTATTGTGTATCCTCGGGCCTTATGACCTCTCCTTCATAGTCTGCCCATACGTCCTTGATGATTTGCCTCCTTTGGTTACGGTTACGTCGCCTTCTTCTTGTCCTGACCTGCTTAGAATCTTCAACTATATAGTTAGGGTCATTAAAGTAGCGGCGTACCTTCTCAGAGGGGAAATGCATATGGACTTCTCCGGTTCCAATGTAGATGATTGCTTTGACGGTGCCTAGGAACGGTCTTCCTAGGATGATGGGTGGATCGTACTCGTCGTCTCCCATGTCAATGACCTGAAAGTCTGTATGGACAAAATGGTCGTTAATTTTAACAGGGACATCGGTTACTATACCTTCAACCTTTTGGGATGTCTGATCTGCCATCTGAAGCTGAGTGTATGTTGGTTTTAAGGGCATGGTTCCGTACAAGAGCTGATAGGTGACTGTGGCCATTATGTTGACGCCTGATCCAGTGTCGCAGAGCGCCTTCTGAAAGGAGTATCCATTGATTGAGCACTCAATGCTTGGCATACCTGGGTCGTCCTTCTTGATTAGGAACAGCGACTTGAGTCGACCATCTTGACCTCCTTGAACTGCAGTGACCATCTTAGCTGATTCGGTCCATCCTTGGTTGTTCTTGTTCTGCTTGTTCCTCCTGTTGGTCCTCTTCCTTGGTTCATGTTGGGGTTGCTCTGGGATTTGTGTAATCTTGTTCTTGAAGGAAAACGTCTCCTTCCTCCCCTTGATGTTGAAGTTGATCTTCGCAGCGCTGGCGTAGATGATAGCTCCCGAGGTGTTTAGGAATGGCCTTCCCAGAATAACTGGTGACCTCTCATCGGACCCGGTCTCTATCACCACGAAGTCAGCTGGAGCGTACGAGGTACCAACTCGGACACACATGTTCTTTAATATTCCTTTAGGAAAGCTTAGTGTCCGATCTACAAGCTGCAAACACATAGTTGTTTCTGATAAAGGATATGTAAAGAATTTTTCATAGAGTACCCTGGGCATAATGTTGATGCTGGAGCCAAAGTCACAGAGTGCTTCTGGGAAGTCCACCATGCCGATGGAGATCGGGATGACGGGGCGTCCTGGATCGCCTCTCTTGACTGGTAGAAGGTCATTATGTACTCTGACAGCGGGATTACTCCAATAGTTACCTGCATCAAACATGTCTACAAGATTTGTAGATTCTAATCCTCCTAGTTGTGATGGTATACCGGGGTTAGTAGCAGGAACAGCAGCATCTATTTGATTTAACTGAGATTCAATCATTTTATTAAAGCAAATTTGGTTCTTGATGGCAGTAGAGAAATTATCCATTCTATTATTTATGTTTTCTAGTATTTTATCATTGGATGCCAATTTCTTAGACAAGTTATCCATTAGCTTTCCTTGATTAGACACTAACTCTCTCAGGGGTGGAAAATTATTATTGTTGTTGTAAGAGTTATTACCTTGATAATTACCTGAGTAGTTACCTGAGTAGTTAGGCCTCTGTTGATTCCAACCTTGATTTTGTTGAGGACGGTTGTAGTTGTTGTTGTTGATGTACCTTGCATCCTCAAGCATCTCAGGGCAGTGATTGCCTAAGTGTCCAGTATCTCCACATTCCTCACAAGTCATGTGAGAGTCGTAGACGTTCATGACTTCTCTTTTGTCTCCAGCTTTGTCATCGAGCTTTTTCATGAGTAGGTCTAACTTTGCAGATAGCATGTCTACCTCCTTGAGCTGGTGCATACCTCCACCCTTCTTGCGTGTTTGAGTCCTCTCTTCGTTCCAACCTTGGTTGGACGCCATCTTCTCCACAAGGGCTGTAGCTTGTGGTATGGTGAGTGATAGAAATGCGCCTCCAGCTGCAGCATCCATGGTCTCACGAGCACTAGTGATAAGCCCATGATAGAAAGTCTGCATAAGCAGCTAGCTCTCCATTCCATGATGGGGACATTCTAGGATGTAATCTTGAAAGCGCTCCCATGCTTCTGGAACGGATTTATCATGTTGTTGCTGAAAACTTGTAATCTTCCCACGGAGAGCATTGGTCTTGCCCATGGGAAAGAACTTAGCCAGAAAGTTCGTAGAGCAGAGTGCCCACGTAGTGTTCTTATCCTTCGTCGCGTAGAACCACTGCTTCGCTCTCCCCAATAGTGAGAATGGGAAAAGGCGAAGTAGTATGGCGTCTCTGGGAACATCTGATATAGTGAATGTGCTGCAAATCTCCAGGAAGTGTTGGAGATGAGCACTTGCATCTTCGTGCGGCTTCCCACAAAACTGGTTGGCTTGTACCATGTTGATGAGCCCTGGCTTGAGCTCAAAGTTCTTGTCGATGTCCGCGGCAGGTCCAGTGCGGATGTTGTCCATAGTGGGAGCTGAGAACTCGCGGATCGTCTTGTTCGCCATGGCTGCGAACTTTGTTGACAAATTCCGGATGAAACTTCAGCGGTCTTCTGGATTGGATGAAGTGTTGCGTCGAAGTGTTGACTTCTTGAGCTTGGCTCTTACCCCTCTGATTAATGCTTCGGGGTTGTCAACAAAATTTTCTGGAAGATGTCCTCTATTCATACATCACCCTGCAAAACAATAAGAATAGAAAAAATACAGGGGTAAATCTGTATGGGAGAATTGATGATCTCAATCACTTAATGATGTGAATGACGACTCAAATTCCGTATTCATTCCTTGTTAGTAAATCAACCTTCCCCGGCAACGGCGCCAAAAATGCTTGTTGGGCATTCTTAACGTCATTACCAAAAGTAGACTTAGTTTTCTAATTCTGATAACGGCGCCAAAAATGCCAAACCTATCCCTCATGCCACTTAAGCCAAGTTGTCATCCCCAGCATGACATGAGAGACGCGGTATTGAAATATGCAACTGCTCTTCTAAATAAATAATAAATAAGATCTGTAAGCGCACAGATTAATACCGATGTAGCATTTTAACCGGGAAGTATTCCAGGTATCGTTATTTATATTTTTACCACTGGGAAGGGATTACTAACATCAATGTTGATTATGGAATGGAATATAGGAATGAGTATCAATCATTGCATGTATAAGTGAGAGCATTCATCTATCTCTTGCATACAGGGGTAAGTGTCACATAAAATATAGATAAAATATGAAAGGTGACAAAGATAATTAATCTGATTAGCTAGCCACATATAATAATGATAAGCACCTCAACAGATATTCTAGCAAGTCATTAGCATGGTATTAGGACGAACTACAAGGATATTTCCTAAGTTATTCTTAACTATAAAGTCTAGCATATCATAGTTAGTGCAAGTACACTTGGCAATCATTGCGAAAAAGGACTACGCCCATGCATAGTGATATTATCAAGGAAGATGAGAAACATAGCAATCACTCCCCCATAATAATGTTGCTCTGCCTGCCTTACACACGGGAGGGGGACTATATAAGAACCAACGAAGCTGTCACCATCGCGGACCACCCCACGATCCGGCATATAAGGTGCAATCGCAGATAAATATGGTCTAAGCACCATGCCTACACAATATTTATCATTTACCCATGGATCCGATGGATAAACGCTATACGATCCTAAACATGTATATAATTCCAATCTAACTAAGCCAAGCGTATAACTACGATAAACTAAGAACAATATAATTGCAAACATAAACAAGTAGAGCATAGTCATAATCAATATATTGAAATAGAACAAAGTTGTATTCATAATATTGAAGAGCAAAGATGAACAATGAAGAACAGTAAAGGAATTACCAAGAATCCTCTTGACAGATCCAGAAACCAATCGAAGATTGACTCCTTCTAGTTCTAATCCTATGTAGCTATGCTATACTAGAGATCTAGTTGATGTGGTGGCTCTAGGGCTTGATCAGAGACTCTCCTCCTGAGATTAGGGTTTGAAGAATGAGAATGAGGGAGTGCCTCCTCTAGGGGCCAGGGGTCCTGCTTATATAGCCCCCTCAAGTGAACGTGGGCCGTCGGATCAAACCGACATTAATCGCACGGTTTTCCTTGATCCCTTAGGTCGGTGGAGCATAATCCGTGAGACGGAGCCTGATTGGCTCTCAGGCCAGGGCGGCCGCCCTAGGGGGCAGGGCGGGCGCCCTGCCTCCGGGCCCGTTCGACCTCCCGTTCGATCTCGTGGCTTCTGGAGTCTTCTAGATGATAGAAAATCGGTGAACATGTTATTATCTCTATGTAAACCCGACGTGTGGGCCTTTCCTCCGTATTTTCTGATAACCCCCTGCAGAAATAGACAAACACCAAAACTCATGGAATTCTGTCAGATAAAACCCTAAGTCTAGGTGTTGGTTGCATTTGGATCCTTTTCTTTATTTATTTAATAACTATATTTGGTACTTATGGACCGTCAACACCAAGCTTTCGAAGTATCTCCGGAGCATGTGGCAGTCCTCGAGGTTATGGTTGGTGGATCCCTTGTGATAGGGACACTCTTTGAGCATTTTGTCGAAGATGCCCCCACCGGGGGGGGCTCGAGGTTTTTTGCGATCTGCAGCGGTGACAAGGTCGTCAGCTGTGGCTTTGTGCTTTCCTTGCTGGCTCTTCTTCTTCTTCTTCTTCTTGTTCCTCTTGGCACCCCGGTTGGAGCCGTCGGGTTCCTCATCCTTGTGCTTCCCCTTGTCCTGGTCGCCACCAAAGATGGCACCAACTGCCTCCTCACCGGTGGCATAGTTGGTGACGATGTCCATTAGCTCGTTGGCAGTGGTGGGAGTGTTGCGGCCCAACTCCCGAACCAGCTCCTTGCAAGTGATTCCAGAGAGAAAAGCCATGATGATGTTAGAGTCGGTGATGTTGGGAAGCTCGGTCGTTGTTTGGAGAAAATGCCAGATATAATCACGGAGGGACTCTTTCGGCTTCTATTTACAGCTCCTGAGATCCCAAGAGTTACCGGGGTGCACGTAGGTCCCCTTGAAGTTCCCTTCAAACACCCTCTCGAGGTCGTTCTAGTTGTGGATCTGTCGAGGTGGGAGATCCTCGAGCCATGCTCAAGCGGTATCCGATAGGAACAGGGGAAGTTGTCAGATAATGACTCGGTCATCGGTGGCCCCTCCCAACTGATAAGCCAAGCGGAAATCAGCGAGCCAAAGTTCAGGTTTGATCTCGCCGTTATACTTGGTGAGTGTCCTGGGGGGCAGAACCAGACCAGAAGCTGGGTCCTACGATGGTCTTGCTGAAGACTCGAGGGCCCGGGGGGCTCAGGAGATGGACTGTGATCCTCCGAGCTATCGTAACGCCTGCCCCTTGTGCTCGTGGTAGCCTCGAGGTGCACCGTCACCGCTTCTGCGCTTGCGGCATTTGTTGATGTCATCACGGGCATCTCGAGGCTCGCGGTTGTCGATGACGTGTTCACAGACAGAGGCTGCCTTGTTCCCTTGTGGTGCGGGCTCAGGATGGACCGATGCCTCTTTCTCTTATCGTGAGGGCTCCGCAGACTGCTCCGAGGCAAGCCCACGGCACCTCGAGGCAGAACTCTCGGCTTGCTGCATGGTCGCAGTCTCGAGGAGACCTCGAATCTCATCGTGAGCCCGGTGGGCCTCGGGCGTAGATGGCTCAGGAATGTTGGGAGAAGCATGGCGGTGGTGACAACGTTCTGGCTAGCTCAGCTAAAGACTGGGGGTTCGCCCGCCTGATCCTCGATAATGCAACGATTGACGTCGCGGACTCTCCCTCAAGCTCCTCCGCCACGTACGCGCATTGCGCGCTCCCGCTCAAGGGTATGCTGGAGCAGGCGCAAGTTTTCTCATTCCTTATCGAGCTTGGCCTGTAATTCTTAAATCTGCTCGAGTTGTGCTCCTTTGTCTGCTCTAATGAGTTGGGCTTCGTCCCGTGCGCCAGGGAGCACAACGTGAGGTGGTGTGGCATTACCCCCTCCAACAACCGCCTCTGCTTCTGAATCCGATGCGGTAGCCCCATCAATATGGAAGCCCTCACGAGTCGGATCATAGCTGTCATCGGCAGAGTCAGAGTCAGGGGCGCCAAAGTAGTAGTACATAGGATGCATGTGAGGTCATCGATTTCCGGGGTCATAGCGGTGAGAAGCGATTGCACGATGCTCCGTACCAGGGGTCTCCGTAGAGTCCTGGTACTCAGAAGCTGGTGTGGATGCCATGAGGTTGAGGGCGGAACATAGATGGTGCCCAAGGAGCTAATCGTAAGCGCCCATGTTGGTGCTTACAAAGGAAGCATACCACTGGGCGGCCGTGTTCAGCCCATACGAGAATGTCCACGGCGGCATTGGCCTTGTCGTCAGGGGATCTGATCTTGATCCGGCTGGAGGTGCCATGCCAGATGGTGGAAAGACGGTATGCCACGCCGGCATCATACTCGCAACCAAGTTCATCCTACGCAGGTCCTCAATGAGAGATTCTGTGTGGCGTCAGGCTGAGGGGCGTCGGAACGGAGCATACTGTCACCCTCCATGAGATGATGATGGTGGCTACGCTGGGCACACCATAGCCTGGCTGTATGAGCCTGGCAAGAACGGTGGTACTGGCGCAGCACTCCCCCGAGCTGGGAGAGCTCATAGTCATGGTCGGTTGGGTGTCTAGGCGGGAGGAGGACCATGTCGTAGCCATAGCCGAGGGACACGAACTCCAAACTCCCGAACCAGATCACCGTGGCCAGTGGAAGTGGACATTCGAAGTCAGCCATCCGCAAGAATGGCAGGAAAGCAATGTTGACACGCAGTGACCCCTACCTGGCACGCCAACTGTCAGTGTTTGGACCCGGGAGGGCCCTAAACTGAGTGAATTTGTGTTGCGTGCTCCCTAATCCAGATGGTGATGCAAAGAGAATACATGGGGGTTTATCCTTGTAACACCCCAGGTGTTTGCCACCAGTTAAGCAGTGGGTTTGAGCTCAAACATGGCAGATTAAGTGGTGATGAAGATGTCAGTGTCAACCTATGGAAACGAGCCCCAACCTGAACTTGGATAGTTCACCCTTGCTTTACATATAGGCCTTTTTCAAGATATATGCTTGGGTGGTGGTATGGTAATATTTTCATGTGTCTCGCATCAATACCCATCTATATTGGTCACTCAAAAAGTTTCATGAAGTTTAGAGTCAAAAAGTCACATGAAATGATAAGTTATATCCTTGTTGGAATGGTTTTACTAAGTGCTTGAATTGCACTATTAAGTGAATGGAAATATAGGTCATCAACCAAACCTTGCAACCTTGCCCAAAAGACTCTAGATGTACTCTACAACAAAAGTCATGAAAGATTCGTGTTGAGCAAATGTCCAGAAAATGCTCCAATGGATCACAAAGGACAATTCAAGCTTTATCGCGATACCACATTGGTCAAGTAGAAATATAGTTTCTATACCAGTTTGATGTTGGACTTTAAATGAAAGTTGTAGTTCATGTTGTGTAGAAGAAACTTTGTTTTTGGACCAAGAGCTAGATCAGCTTAGAAGTGAGTCTAATCGGGGCACAAAGATTGAATCTACTGCAGTTTTCAGCACTTAGAAATATTTCTAAGTCTGGGAATTTCAGCACCAATACCGGTTGGTATGCCGCATTCTCATATTTTCATTAAGCAACTTGATTCGATCCAAAAATAGAAGTTGGAGCTAACTCATTGGACAAGATCTTGTAAAAAGATGGGAATAGTTAGATCAAGTTTGACCTCCCAAAACCCCAGAACCGAGCTCTATTTTTGATCGTCATTAGCATGTTGACATTGTCATTTTGGCAGCTAATTACCCATGGATCCATGGCCCTAATGACAGCACACCCTTAATCAAAGTTGTAGCTGGGTCAGTGTAGAAGATATTTTGTTCAGGCGCCAGGATCCGAATCGCAATGGAATATGCCAAAATGGGGCTCGAACTTGTCCACTTCGATGCGCACCAGGTGTTTGATGGTGGGCCCCTTAAGGGACACGCGGTCACCATGCCTCTCGCCTCCGCTCCACGCGTCGTGGGCGCCCTGTTAAAGCCGCGCCCGCTGCCCACTGCCCGCCGCTGTCCCAAGCCACCCAGACGCTCCCCACTTCTTCCAGGCGCTCGCTCTCGCCCCTCCCCGCTCGGGAGCTCGCGCCGCTGCCATGGATGGCTGAGCAGAGCTCGAGCTGCCGCCGCTGCCATAGGCGCTGCTCCTCCTCCTCCTTCCTTGCACAGCTCCATGGCCACCGGTGCACCTCTCCAGCACCGCCAGCACCCTCACGCCCAGGCAAAGCCACCTGCTGCCGAGCCAGCAAAGCAGCCGCCGAGCTGCTGTCTGTGATGGTGGCCAGGAAGCCACGGTCGGCCTCCAGCAGGGCTGGGCTCGCCGCGGGCTCGCCCTATCCTCGCAACGCGGCCGTGGCCTCTCACCGCCTCCACCGGAGTTCGTCGCCGCTGTGGCCGCCCGCTGTGCCCTCGACTACGCACGTGGCCAAGCCGACTGGGTTCGCCTCGGGCCGAGCCGAGCAGCACCGCGGGAGCGCGGGGACCTCCGCATGCTTCCCCGCCCCTCAGCCACCGCCGACGACGACCACAACCACCGGAAATCGCGAGCTCGGCCGTCGTCTCTGTGCAATCCACGTCAAAGACCTCGTGCGACAATTTGATTAAAGGGAGGGACCTATCTGCACTGTCATAGACTCAGAGGAATAGTGCTCCAGGGACCTATTTGTGTTGATTTTGCAGAAACTTTGAAAATGCATAGTAATTCATAGAAAAATCTTAAAATAGCAAATGAGTACTTTTTGGAATCCTTGTGAAATTCTCTATGCACTAGATTTATGATATGATATGATATATTTTAGTTTAAGTTTTCTCTGTAAAAATAGATTTATGCAGTTAGGTTTTAATGCTAGTTGAATTTGTTATTTTTCATGACTGAAGATCTAGGGCTCCAAATGAGGTGAATTTTTTGTGGCATTCTATTCATGTGATGTTTAATGTGTGGTAAAAATTTCATGAATTTTGGTTGCCATATGAGTAAGTTATTAGTGTATCTTGCTCTCACATGATTTCTTGCAATCGAAAATTGTCTTTTTCATATAGGTTGATATACATGTCCAAATGGCTTGAAATTTTTACAGTGGACTATTGTGATGATATTCTAGATACTATAATTTTTGTAGAATTTATGGTGCAATTTTGGTATATGTTCATTAAATCACCTAGGCATCTAAATAAATTAAGAAATGCCTCTAAAGAATTTATTTAGATGGTGACATTATGATTTCTGGTGTTATTTTAATATGTGTGATGTGTTGGTAAAGTTGGTTTTGTGCAATTATATGTTTGCAACATAAGTTAATATTTATTCTTGCAATTGATGCTTTCCTAGACAGTTTCTGGGACTTTGGTAATTACACTATGAAAATGATATTTGCTGGGAAACATAATTATATCAAAGTTGTAGATAACTCATTAATATAGCTTGTGTTAAATTTTGGTGGCATTTGGCCATATAGTTTGTGAGTAATGCCTGTTCCAAGTCGGATTCCAGAAATGGTTGTTCTCTGGAATCACTGGACCAGTTTCTGTAAATATGCATGTTTGACTTGGTTAACTTGAGAATCATACTAAGACGATTAAAGATGAATTGTAGACAATTTTATAAGCTTTCCAGAATGTCTTGTTTCATGGCTATTGGATTTGTGTAACTCCCGTTATGATCCAAACATGCAGCTGTTGTTTGCAGTCCAGAAATTGTCAGATGCTAGTTATGGTTGTTTACTCCATGTGCTGCTAAGTGTGGCTTATGCCCTTGATGATGGTCAAGTTAAGATACTTGTGATCTTGTTAAACTTGTGTTATGCTTGATGTGCTTGCCCTCTATAATTGGTTGTGTGATGCTAGTTAAATAGCTATTGGTGTCTATGTCTTGCATAATCTTGTGTTTGTTTGAATGCTTATGTGATGCATCTTGGTTTACCATTCATCATATTCATACCCATGCATCTTGCATCTCATCTAGGTACGCTAGATGCACCACGTGAAGGATGAGATGTTAGAGCCAAACCCGAAGACGGTGTTTGGTGGACCTATCCCAAAGATGGAAGGACTAAGCAAGTGCCGGGATGGGAGATGCTCGCCAAGCGAGTGTCATCTGTCAAACACTAACCTAAGTGTTCCATCCCAGGCAAGCCCCGGAGCATTCTAAGACTCCTACTTTATAAAAATAATTGAGTATACATATACGTTATATATGTATTATTGCATTAAGTTATAGGAGTTGACTGAAAACCACTTGCTGCATATATACCTTTTCCTTGTCCCGTAAATATGCTTGGAATCCGATTTTTGGTTCAGGATCAAAAAATACTGCTTAGCCATGCTTAGACCGGTAGAAGTCGGGTGATTTCCTGTCACTTGCGAGATATAGGTGGATACCTGGTTATGGTTGGCTATAATTGTTATCATGGAAAATAACCAAGTGTTGATGGATAAATGGAGACCGGACGGAGTCTTATAGGGTTTTGGACTATAGTGATTCCGTCTGTGTCGGTTAAGGACCGATCGTTGTTCGTCCCTCTTGTCATTTTGAACGAATGCCTCACATTTAGCTGGCCGAATAACGTACCTTTCGACCGTGAAGCTAGTGACACTATTCGGGCCGGGATAAACTCGGATTAGTAGACTGGTGCTGAAGGGGGTATGACGGGGATGCAAAGAGTGAGCCCAAGGTGCGTCCTGGCTGTCGGGCGGTCCCTGGGTAGTGCGGTCCATGATTGTTATCCCGCGATGTTTACCTGAATGGTGTCATTGGTAATCTAAGCGACCCTGACGGGGAAAGCGTGGTTTGTGTGAGGAATAAATCACCAGCTGGTTAGAAATCGATTCGAATCGCCATCGCTCCTAGATAGTGAGCACTTGACTCGAGCTACGGCATCGTAGTAATGATGATGGAACACGGATGGTTATGTGTATTATGTTGGAAATGCTAAACCTGAGATGGTAACTTTGATGTTAATGATTAATCAAGTGATTGCTTTAGCATAGGTGCTTACCTAGATTAACAGGTTATAACAAAGCTGATGCAAAAGTACTTAAAATGGTTTATTCATGATAACTTATGCTTTTCGTAAATAAGTCAAGCTAGCCCACTAAAAGAAAGCTTTGCATACTCCTTGGTGTCATGTTATTTCTGAGTTATGACGGGTAAGTCTAGCTGAGTATGTAACAGAACCGACCAAATTATAAGAGCACAAGTATAAAAACAAGCACCGAAGCGCTCAAATTTTCGAACTTGAGTCCATATAATCCCGGTAGTCAATCGAAACCACGAAGGATTTCAAACCAACTTGCTTACAACCAAGATCGCATCATTCAACATAACACATCACATGTTACATTTCACAAGTAGTTCCGAAATACACTTACACACATGGAGTCACAAATTATTACAAACCAAGTTCATAAAGTAGCGGAAGCATAACACACACTAGTTGTTTAAATACTACTGCCAGTCTTACTGATCAACATCCCGCAAAAGCATTAGGGAAAGTACATAAAGGATGATCACGCCCTAGTGATCTAGTCTTCATCACCCGCAGGGTGGAGACAGGTCTAGCAGAAGCCTTGGTAAAGCATATCATCTGCAACAGGAGGGAATAAACCCTGAGTACTGGAATGTACTCAGCTAGACTTACCCGTCAAAAACCAGAAATAAGATGACACCAAGGACTATGCAAGGCTTACACAAGAGGGCTAGCTGACATCACATTTTGCAGAAAGGCATAAGTAATTGAAACTCTTTAACCTGTACTAGCAGTTATTTTTAGCATTTACCTGTCATCTATCTTAGCACCTGTACTAAACATGCACTTGATTATAATCAAACAATTAATAACATTATATCCATAGCAGGTATAAATTGCGGCAACATTGTATCATTCACTTAACCATTTGTTTAATTTAATGAGATCTACGTTGCCGCTGCTCAAGTCAAGTGCTCACTAACCGGGAGCGACGGCGATTCGAATCGAATTCCTATCCAGCTGGAGGGGTATTTCTAACACTCACCGCGCAGGCCCCTGCTAGGGTCGCATAAGCCACCTTTCATACGATTCAGGAATTGTGGGTCCGAATGATGTCGCAACCCCAAGGGTGACACTCTGCCAGGTGATATGGACTCTAACCCCCCCTTGGTTTCACGCCAATGTCCCTAAGCATATCCTTTCTCTCCTCCAGGAAGCAACTTACCATTCGATTCTCAGCCTGAACCATATTACTCGGCTTCGTGGTCGGAACGACTTATCCGGCCAACTAAGTGTTAGACTGTGTTCAACATGACTCAAGGACGTACAGCGAATCGGTCCTTAAACGACTCAGATGGGCATAGCTCTACACCCAAGACGTGAAGTGTCTTGCGGCTGTACTATCGAACTCCCGCCCGGTCTCAATTTCATTTTGAGGCATGGTTCCATCCACGATAGCCATAAAGCCACTCGTGACCCATTCCTATATCTCGCGGATGACCGGAAATCACCCGACTTCTACCGAACTAAGCAGGGCTACGTATTGACACGTGCCTAAACCTAATTTAGGATTAAGTACGATATCTGGACAAGGACAGGTATAATGCAGCAAGTGTTTTCACACAACTTCTACAACTTAACGCAGTAAACAATTAAAAGTACTCAAGATTGATTTATAAAATAATAGGGTCAGCATGCACCGGGGCTTGCCTTTCAGAAAGGTGGACGGCCGGTGGTCAGGACACTCAGGCAGATCTTCTGTGGGAACTCCTCCGCCGGCTGGTTCCTCTGGCTCCTCCGGCTGCTCCTAGATTTCCTCCGGGATCGCTTGCTCGAACTCAAGGAGAGTCACCCCCTCCGGAACACCTATTGCATGAGTGCATAATAAATTTCATGGATGCATAATGAAGGATGCAGCATGCTCGGAATGAAATGCATTACAACCACTCCTAAAGCTCTATTCAAATCACTTCAATTATTAAGTACAAATTTCCTCTCCGGTAGAGAAGTACTCACCTAATCTACTCAACCTAAGGTATAGCTGTTCCTCCTCTGTTAAGGCCCTAACACCTAACAATCACAAGAACAACTTTACTTAAGTTACCACATCCAAACACAAATATCAAAGCAAGACATTCTGGACAGTAGCTAAATGTTTTTATCATAACTAGAGATTCCTAACTCCAAAAGATATGATCCAAGACAATCTGGAAAGCTTATAAAATGCCCTACAAATCATTTTTAGACCTCAACCCTTAATTCCTAAGTTTTCCAGGTCGAATTTCCAAGGTTCCAGAAATCTATCCTCTCTAAATAGAGAGCAGCCATTTCTGGACAGTCACTTAGAACAGCAATAACTCCTAAACTACTGAGCCAAATGCCCCCAAATTTTGACACAAGCTAGTTTATCAAGTTTACTACAACTTTGGTATTCACAAGTTTTCCAGCAAACACTTTTATTAAGGGTCAACCCTAAAGATACTACCAGCTGTCCAGAAAACCTAGAATTGTGAAGGTTAAATATTTATTTATGTGGCAAACTTCCTCTATGACCAAACTAATGTTACCAATAGTTCACACATGTCACAAAAACATCAGAAAGTAAGGTGTGCCAACCTAGAACATTTATTTTCACCCCTTTCTTAATTTACTTAATTAATTAAGTGGAAAATTAATCATATATGTAAACTGCTCATAAAATTCTACAAAAATTACAGGAGACTCCCTGACCCAAAAAGAGACTACTGTAAAAATTTGAACTAAAGTTATTTAAAGAAACTCCCTACAAAAAATTCACAAGCCAAAAAGGCTGATTTTTGTATAATTAACAAATCATATTGAAAAGTATCAAACAACAGAATTCATATTTTTCTTAAGCACCAGAGGGTACCAGGACACTCTCCACAAATTTATATGAACATTGCACATGTAGAAACATTACTAAAATTCATTCAAGTATTCCTTAATATAACATGACACCATCATAACTTGAAAAGTACTCAAGCACTAGTGCCCAAATTTTTACCAGAGCTAATGCATGCATAAATTAACCTACCCACCAATTTTCATAATTTTTGGGACAATAGAACTCCAGTTATTCATTTATCAAGTTATATCCCGATTAAGACACATTTCAAAACCCTAATTATTTCTTCCAGAAAATAAACATCATATATCTATTTTATATTTTTCTTAAATACTACACATCATGCAGAGCCCAACAAAATTTACTTCATAATTTTTGAGCACACAAAACCCTAGATATTAATTTCCTAAACATTATCTAAAACTGTGACAAAATAAAGAAAAAACAAAATAAATTCTAACTCGCTACCGGGCCGGCCTGGGAACCGACGCGGCCCAACTGCGCGCGCGGCCCGCTCCCGCGCGCAGCCTGCGGTCAGCCTCCCGCGCGCGCGTGCGACTGCCAGGAGGGCCCCCTCTGTCAGCGGCAGAGGGACAGGGGAGCGGCGAGCCGAGAGCTCCGGCGAGCGGTTTCGCGCCGCCGGCGAGCGCCTCCGTCCAAACCAAGCACACCATTGTGTTCCCCAGACCAAACCGCACCGAGGCAAACACTTTTCCCCAAAACTACCGCACCGGAGCACCCTTGCCGACTGTGAGGGCGGACGGCAGTGACGCCTGGTGGCACGCCGGCGAGCTCCGGCCGCTAGACGGCCGGCAGGGGGGTGCACTCGCTCCCTGGAACCCTAGCGGACCTCCCGAGGCTACGCAAATGGATAGGGATGGAGCAGAGTCGCTTGGCCGCGTGAACACCTAGCCAGCAGCCATGGTGCGGCAGTGCGCGGCCGTGTTTCGGCCCGACCGGACCGAGAATGGTGGTAGCGTCTTCACCCGAGCATCTACGTGTGATGGGAAAGAGGGGATGTGAGCGAGGGAAGGCGGAGGAGTACGGTGCGGTGCTGGCCACGGTGACCCTAAACACGGCGGAGCTCCGGTGGCATTTGGGACGGGCGGAGGTGTCATGCGGCTCACCTCGGGCTCGACCAA
The DNA here is from genome assembly GCA_022457205.1 of Saccharum spontaneum. NCBI lineage: Eukaryota > Viridiplantae > Streptophyta > Magnoliopsida > Poales > Poaceae > Saccharum > Saccharum spontaneum. Next base: position 241,285 of record CM039615.1, on the reverse strand, counting down.
TGCTGCTAGGTGGTTGGCGAGGTCGGCAAGGTCCTGGCAGAGCTCTGGTCAAGATGGCAGAGGCTGCGGTGCAACGGCGAGGGCTCGGCGGCCGGACGGAGCAGTGGTGCACGGTTCTCCGCCCTGGCAAGGACAGAGGGAGCAAGAGGGGAAAGGGATTGGAAAAACTAACGAGGGGGGCGACATTTAACTTCCCCAGGCATGCAAACACGATGTCGTGGCGCCCTACGCGTGCTCGGGTGAGACACACGGTGACTGGACCCTGGCATCGGTCGGCCACGGCTTGACTGACGAAACTGAATGACAGCCTAAAACCGGTGACTGACAGGACGACTTTGATGTTGATTAACTCCCAATTCAGTTCGAGTTAGTGGTAGATGTGAACATCAAAGTTGTAGAGCTATGTGAGTACTACAACTTTGTCAATTGGAGCTTGGGCTGGTTCAGCTTAGTTAGTGAGATACAGTGTCCTAAAGTGAGGCACCCGAAAACTGAAACTGAGTTTCAGTTAACTACACCGACTGAAACCCATTTTTTTCAAAGCACCATATCTCCTAAACCATTTAGAACTAGGTGATGATGATGTTGACAATGTTGTAGAGCTAAGTGGGTACTACAAAAGTGTCAATATGAGTTAGAGCTGGTTTGGCCTGGTTTTCAAACTACAAGCCCCCAAAGTAGACCACCATCAAACTGAAAGGTCACTTTTTAGACTTAGAAATTTTCTAAGTGCTGGGGCAGCCCCTCTAGCTTAAGTGGGTACTACAAAAGTGTCAATATGAGTTAGAGCTGGTTTGGCCTGGTTTTCAAACTACAAGCCCCCAAAGTAGACCACCATCAAACTGAAAGGTCACTTTTTAGACTTAGAAATTTTCTAAGTGCTGGGGCAGCCCCTCTAGCTGACTTGTGGGCCATTTTTGAGCATATTCTAGTCATTTTCATGAGATGGTCATATTGAGACTTTTGTTCCCTAGGAATTTCTCTACAACTTTGCTTAAGGTTGCTCCTCCATGCAAAGTCTCTAAAATAGACTTTTTAATTGATCAAACTAAAGCATTCTAGGGTCTAATGTTGGTCAACAACACTTTGGAGGGCATTTTGGTAAATTTAGTCAACATGAACATTGCTCCTTTAGTTATCCTAAGTATAATTAAGGTGTTGTAGGATATAATTAGCCAGTCTACCCCTTAGTTACACAAAAATCCTAGGGTCACAAGATTGGAAACAAATCAAAACCCTAAAACACCCAATAATGTTGCAAACCAAGTAAAACATAATGAGATGATGAATGCTCATGCTTATGCAATGCAATGCAATTATGGAAGCTAAACACCTGAGGTGTTACAGCCCTCCCCCCTTATAAAATTCTCATCCCGAGATTTGGAAAGCGTACCATTTTTGATAGAATTCCTTATAACCATCACGTAAATAGTCCTCTCGTTCCCATGTAGCATCACTTTCACTACCCTGATTACTCCACATTACTTTATACCACTTAACCACTCGACTTCTAGTTACTCGTTCTTGAGTATCGATCACCCAGACTGGCTTTTCTTCGTACGTTAGATCAGATTCTAGCCAGATATCTCCTAAAGGAACTCTTTCCTCAGGAACCCGAAGACACTTCTTTAACTAAGATACATGGAAAACATTGAATATGGCACTCATTTCATGAGGTAACTGGACCTTATACGCAACAGCTCCACTCTTGCCTATGATCTGGAAAGGACCCACATATCTCGGTGCAAGTTTCCGCTTGACACCAAAACGTTGTACACTCTTCATTAGAGAGACTTTCAGATAAACGAAGTCTCCAACTTCAAACTCGAGCGGCTTTCTACGACGATCAACATAACTTTTCTGTCTAGCTTGGGTTGTAGCCATATGTTTTTGGATGGTACGGACTTGTTCCTCAGCCTCCTTGACAAAATCAATACCATAATACCTTCTTTCACCAGCTTCTACCCAATTTAGTGGAGTTCTACACTTACGACCGTACAAGGCTTCGAATGGGGCCATCTTAATACTCTCATGGTAACTATTATTGTATGAAAACTCGGCTAGAGGCAACCATTTTTCCCAAGAACCCTTGGAGGAAATTACACATGCCCACAACATATCTTCAAAGATTTGGTTAACTCGTTCAGTCTAACCTGACGTCTAGGGGTGATAAGCAGAGCTTCTCACTAACTTGGTTCCCAGAAGATGATGCAAGTGCTCCAAAAAACAAGCAGTGAACTGGGGACCACGGTCAGAAATGATAGTACGAGGTATCCCATGGAGCTAGACTATCTGATTGAAGTACAACTCAGCATAGTCAGTGGGACGATAGTCTACTCTAACAGGAATGAAGTGAGCGGACTTGGTTAAGCGATCCACAATTACCCAGATAGAGTTATGATTTTTGACCGTAGGAGGAAGTCCAACAATGAAATACATACTTATCTCTTCCCATTTCCAACCTGGGATAGAAAGTGGTTGTAGTAACCCAGCTTTCATGTGCATAGCTTTAACTCTACAGTAGGTGTCACACCTAGCAACATATGCAGCTATCTCTTTCCGCATTTTGGTCCACCAATAAAGTGGCTTCAAATCATAATACATCTTATTACTACCAGGATGGATGGACAACTTTGAAGAATGTGCTTCGGACAGGATCTGATCTCTAAGCTCTCGGTCCTTAGGCACTACTAACCTATCCTTAAACTACAACACACCCTCTTCATCTACCCTGAAATGCTTAGTTTCTTCCTCCTTCATCTTACGCTTGATGTGAAATACACCAGGATCAGTCTTTTGGAGCTTAATAATTCTGCTTTTGAGAGTACAACTGACAGTGATGTTGTACAAGACTGCTGGATGTAGAAGGCGAGATCGATGAAAATCAGTTTCAACTAAGGAATGGCAATGAGATTTACGGCTTAAAGCATTAGCAACCACATTTGCCTTGCCCGGATGATAGTGCACTTGAAGATTATAATCCTTAATCAACTCAAGCCATCTTCTTTGACGCATATTTAACTCGGGTTGGGTAAAGATGTACTTGAGGCTTTTGTGGTCCATGTATATATTGCAGACATTGCCCAACAGATAATGCCGCCACACTTTCAAAGCATGAACAACTGCAGCCAGTTCTAAGTCATGCGTTGGATAATTCACCTCATGTTTCTAAAGTTGTCGAGAGGTATATGCAATTACTCGGCCTTCCTGCATCAAAACACCTCCCAAACCTATGCCTGAGGCATCACAATAAACATCAAATGGTTTCTCGATATCCGGTTGCGCCAAAACCAGAGCCGAGGTTAGGAGGTTTCACAGTTGGTGAAAAGCCACATCACACTCAGGAGTCCAGACAAACCTGGTGTCTTTTTGCAGCAACCAAGTCATGGGTTTGGCTATTTTTGAGAAATCCGGGATGAAGCGACGATAATAGCCAGCCAACCCGAGAAAACTCCAGACCTCATGAACCGAAGTAGGAGCCTTCCAGTTCAATACTTCCTGTACCTTGGTGGGATTTACCATAATTCCCCCATCGAACAACACATGCCCGAGGAAAGGTACTTCACGAAGCCAGAATTCACACTTACTGAACTTCGCATACAGTTGATGTTCGCGCAGTCTGGTGAGGACAATACGCAGATGTTCAGCGTGTTCTTTTTCATTTTCAGAATATATCAAGATGTCATCAATAAACACCACCACAAACTTGTCCAATTCAGGCATAAACACCGAATTTATCAAGCACATGAAGTGTGCGGGGGCATTAGTCAGGCCGAAAGACATAACAAGATACTCATAAAGACTGTATCTTGTCGAGAAAGTTGTTTTTGGAATATTTTTAGGACGGATTTTAATCTGATGGTAACCAGACCTCAGATCAATCTTGGAAAAGACTTTAGCTTTAGACAACTGATCAAACAAGATATCGATACGTGGTAGAGGATACTTATTTTTGACAGTGACTGCATTCAGAGGTCTATAATCTACACACATCCGCAACGACTGGTCCTTCTTCTTCACAAAGATAGCAGGGCATCCCCACGGAGACGAACTAGGACGAATCAACCCCTTCTTCAAAAGTTCATTTAATTGCACCTTAAGTTCTGCTAGCTCATTCGAAGACATCCTATAAGGTCTCCTAGAGATGGGTGCCGTGTGAGGCAACAACTCAATTTTAAATTCCACATCCCGATCCGTAGGGAGTCCCGACAAATCATCGGGAAAAACGTCAGGAAACTCACTCGCTATGGGAATTTCAGCTAACGCCTTTGCTTGCATCGCATGAACTTCACCAGACAAATCAATTTTTCTGGGAAGTTGCACTAGAAAACCCTTTTGATCAGTAGGATCTCTGAGCATAACTACCCGGGTGGATGTATCAATGAGCACCCCATTCTGACTCATCCAGTTCATGCCCAAAATGACATCTATGCCTAATCCAGGCAAAACCACTAAGGCAAGCAGGTACTTTCGCCCTTCTATTTCAAACTCTAGATTCCCCACTACTTTATTTGTGAAAATATTCCCACTTGCCGCACTAATGCAATAACCCCCACCTTCAACAGTATGTAATTTGTGTGCAAACTTTGATGCAAACTTAGGACTGATAAAGGAATGCGTAGCACCTGAATCAAATAGTACCACTACAGGATGTTGGTCAACTAGGAACTTACAAGCGGTGACAACCTCACCAGATGGGATTTCCTCAATACTGTTATAATGAGCATGCCCCTGACGGCCACCTTGATTGACATTCTTCTTAGGATAAGGACAGTTCCTGGACCAATGGCCTAGCTTGTTGCAGCTCCAGCAAGGCATGTTACTGGGAGGGACACTGGAGCTGCTCTGACCAGAATTACCCTTTGGCAGAGCTACTGTATATGCCTTGCGAAACCCAGTTTTAGCAGTAGGCTTCTTCTGAGGTGGACGAAACTTAGTATTCAGGGCAGGTGGGCAAGGAGAAGCCCTCGGTGCAGCTGGAGTTCGGGACTGCGAAGCACTCGCCTCAAGGGCCCTTTTACGGCTCTTAGAGGCAGAATAAATAGCATTATTGTTTTCTTGAGTCAAAGCATCACTGATAAAATCATTAAAGGTAGTACACTTGCTAGTGCCCATGGTCCTCATCAGCTTTGGGCCAAGACCCCTTTTAAAGCTAGCAATTTTCTTAGCATCGGTATCCACAAACTCTGTTGCATACCTTGCCAAATTGTTAAAAGATTACAGATATTCAGTCAAACTTTTATTGCCCTGCAACAACCTCATGAATTTCGTGTGCTTGATAGCCATAAGACCTGGAGGAATATAATTCCCACAGAATGCTGGTTTGAACTAGTCCCAAGCAATCGGGACATTTGCAGGCAATGTGGAACGGTAGTGGCTCCACCAAATACCCGCCGGACCATGCAGTTGATGGGAAGCATATTCCGTCTTTAGCTCATCCATCAAGCGAAGCAGACGGAACTTTTGCTCAATAGTGTTTAGCCACTCGTCAGCTTGCAGCGGTTCCTCCGCCTCTTTAAAGAGCGGGGGCTTAATGTCAAGAAAATCATTGAAATCATTGTATTGATTGGGTTCCGGTCCCTGGCGGCCATGACGAGCCTCCCGGTTGGCAAGCTGGCACATAGCATCTGCCAGCATGCGCTGCCCTTCTACCACGGTCTGCATCAGCTCAGCCGGGGTAGGTGATGGCGGAGGGGGTGGCTGTTCCTCATCCTCAACGCCACGACCTCGACGGAGGTTGTATGACATCTACAAAATGCATAGCCAATGAGCACTGATGATGTGAGAAATTTGTAGATGAATTATTGTAAATATGTCAACTGACTTCATGAAAATGACTTTGCAAATAATCAAGGCACAATAATTCATCACAACCGCACAATCCATTCAAGCGCATCAATTGACGTAATCACGCGAGGGGATCCAACAAGATGTATTTTGATAACAGGCTCACTCACAGGGAGCACAGCAGTGACTGAACCATTTACTTTAATATTAACGTGACTTTTGACCTTACGTACAGGTGCTCGAATTCGATCCAAACTTCTAGCCGAATGAGGGAGGCTACTACAAACTGACCACAAGGAGACTTCTCAACGGTAGAGTTCCATGGTGGATCATGACTAGCCACCTCGATACCAGCGCGTGCCAAGCAGCACAGCCTTATGTCGCGCGCCATAGGAGGCACTCGGTTTCGTCGCAGCACCGAAGGGTGCTAATCGTGACACCATCATCGAACACAACACAATAAGACATCCATTTGTGATCGAAATTAACAGGTTCCAACTAAATATCCAGGAAAACATAGGGTTCGACCTTATATCCCAAACGCCAAGTTATTACAAAGCCTCACTCCAACACAGGGAGGGCACAAAAGATGAGTCTAGCATCGTAGCTACGTGATAACTACGCTAAGCATCGTCCTCGGAGTCAGTGTCAAGGATCTCCTCGCCATCCTCGTCGCTAGCAGGCTCTAACTCCTCATCTTCTTCTTCTTCTAGTGGGGCATCCTATGGCCCATTGACCTCCACATCATCTTCATCTTCAGCCATGAAGACTCCCGAACCCATCTCCTCATCCTCGTTATTGTCCCGAGGCAGCAGAGGATTGAGCTAGCTGTTCAGGCGGTGCACTTCTTCATGAAGATTGTCATTGTACTCTTCTGCATTCTCCAACTGTTGCTCAAGCTCCACCTGACGAGCTCTCAGGATGTTCTCCTCGTACCAGGCTTCATCCCTCTGGTTCATCACATGGACCAGCATGCGTTGGCAGTTGCGATGGGCTACTGTCAACCTCTGGACCGCAAGTGTTTCTTGATCTCGGTCATGGATCACTTGCTCCAGTTGCTGCCGTGCCGCATTTCTAGCGGCAGTCACTTCAGCCAACTCAGCCCTCAACCTTTCAACCTCAATGGGCTTAGGGCGGGGCTCACGTGGAGCTAGCTGGTGGCGAGGGGCCCTGCCTCCGGTTGACTTGCGAGCGGTCCTCTTAGTGCGTGACATCTGTAGCAACAAGATATGACTTAAAGTGAGGATAATTTAGGGGATATGAAATTTAATTTAGTCAGGACTATTGAAATTTTTAAAGAGGGAGTAAAATGACATGTATGATATAATTAAACATGATGCATGCACGTTCCGTACGCCCTCTCACCTTAGCAGAAACCTAAATTTCTAACGCTAGGTGGTGGCATACATACGTTCTCTTATATAAGCGAAACTATCGGTCTACTCGTTACGCTATTAGTGTACCTGCAGAAAATCTCATTTCAGCCCAACAGTTTCCCAATATAAGCACACAAGAACGCAGTAAACTAAATACTTTCCATATACACATCCCCGATGTATATACTTCAGTATCAAAGCTACCCGATACATATTCCCACAATTAAGTGCTTACATAATTACATGGTTTGAACATGTAAGTATGCAAGTCACCAAAGCTACTCTCCCCTAGATCGCCGGTTGGACGATCATGCTCTCACAACTCACACTTACCAGAGCGTCGAGGTAATTGATCCATACATTACCACCCAAGTGGATGGCATCCATACAATATCACGCCGTATGGACGACGAAACAAAAACAAACAAGGCCCCCAAGTTAGTCTTTATAATAAGCCACCTAAGAGTCCTTATTTGGGCTAAGGGATGTGATCACTGGCATACCTATAAAAATAATTTTTAGAGTTTTAACCCTTTTCATAAACAAATACTTTTGTTTTTAAATACTCGTACGATGTGTTTAATGTTGAATTATGCTCCGATACCAGCTATAACAGAACCGACCAAATTATAAGAGCACAAGTACAAAAACAAGCACCGAAGCGCTCAAATTTTCGAACTTGAGTCCATATAATCCCGGTAGTCAATCACGAAGGATTTCAAACCAACTTGCTTACAACCAAGATCGCATCATTCAACATAACACATCACACGTTATATTTCACAAGTAGTTCCAAAATACACTTACACACACGGAGTCGCAAATTATTACAAACCAAGTTCATAAAGTAGCGGAAGCATAACACACACTAGTTGTTTAAATACTACTGCCAGTCTTACTGATCAACATCCCGCAAAAGCATTAGGGAAAGTACATAAAGGATGATCACGCCCTAGTGATCTAGTCTTCGTCACCCGCAGGGTGGAGACAGGTCTTGCAGAAGCCTTGGTAAAGCATATCATCTACAAGAGGAGGGAATAAACCCTGAGTACTGGAATATACTCAGCTAGACTTACCCGTCAAAAACCAGAAATAAGATGACACCAAGGACTATGCAAGGCTTACACAAGAGGGCTAGCCAACATCACATTTTGTAGAAAGGCATAAGTAATTGAAACTCTTTTAACTTGTACTAGCAGTTATTTTTAGCATTTACCTGTCATCTATCTTAGCACCTGTACTAAACATGCACTTGATTATAATCAAACAATTAATAACATTATATCCATAGCAGGTATAAATTGTGGTAACATTGTATCATTCACTTAACCATCTGTTTAATTTAATGAGATCTACGTTGCCGCTGCTCAAGTCAAGTGCTCACTAACCGGGAGCGACGGCGATTCGAATCGAATTCCTATCCAGATGGAGGGGTATTTCTAACACTCACCACGCTGGCCCCTACCAGGGTCGCACAAGCCAACTTTTGTACGATTCAAGAATCACGGGTCTGAATGATGTCGCAACCCCAAGGGCGACACTCTGCCAGGTGATAGGGACTCTAACCCTCCTTGGTCTCACGCCAATGTCCCCAAGCACATCCTTTCTCTCCTCCAAGAAGCAACCTACCATTCGATTTGTAACAGAACCGCCCAATTATACGAGATTAAGTAAGAAAATCATCCAACGGACGAACAATTTACCAAACTTAAGCCCGTATAACCCGGTAGTCCGTGAAATCTCGACGGATTTCAAACCATTTCACATCACAGCCAAGATCGTAATAAGTCTAGCGATTACCTTCATAAGTTACACAGTAGTTTGCGGCACAAAATACATCGGAGTTTAAACATAGTTATTACAAACCAGTTTCAAATAAAGTAGCGGAAGCATTAGTTCAAAGCACACACACACGCACAACTTTCCAAAATAAAGTGCTAGCTCGCGATCATCTCCCACAAAAGCATCAGGCGAGGAGTAGTGAGTGACCATTGCCCATGGTCCTAAGCTTCGCCCATCGCAGGGTAGAGACAGTTGATACAATAACCATAGTACATCTGTCCATCTGCAACAAGTGGGAACAAAGCCCTGAGTACGAGAAGGTACTCAGCTAGACTTACCCGACAGAACCAAAACAAAAGACTCCAAGGATCATGATAGGCTCTTTGGTGGGGTAGCTGACTCATTTGCAGAAAGAGCATTTTTAGCTTACCAAAACATTTACAAAAGTATGTCATATTTTAATTCTTTATTCTCCTGTCAACTATGTTTGCACTTATGCTAAAGTAACCATGTAATTAAGCAAGCAAGGATTACCATTGATAGTTAACAATAGTTACCATGTCATTTCCTCATAACTATCCAAGTGTTTCATCAAGATTACTACGATGAAGTAACTCAAGTCAAGTGTTCACTATCCAGTGAACGATGGCGATTCGAATCGATTATTGACCAGCTGGTAATTTATTCCTCACACAAACCTCACTCACCCGCTAAAGTGAGGTATTGGTCACCGAGCCAACCATTCAGGTAAAGTCGCGAGCTTGCCAGGAACCACATGTACCCGGGGGCCGCCCGACTGCTCTTTGGCCTTATCATCGCGCCCCCGTTTCCTGCCACTACTGCTCCGGTACAGTGCGTTGCGGGCAATCTACTCGGCCCGAATAATCTCCCGGCTTCGCGGTCGAAAGGTACTTTATCCGGCCAGCTAAATGTGAGGCATGCGTTCAACATGACCCGAGGCCCGACATCGGACGGTCCTTAATCGACACAGACGGAAGACACTACAGTCCAGAACCCTGCAAGCTTCCGCCCGGTCTCACATTCATTTCCACACTTAGTTATTCTCACAAGACATTCTTTCACATAAAACCAGGTAATCCCCTATAGCTCGCGGATGACAGGCAATCACCCGACTTCTACCGGTCTAAGCAAGCTAAGCAGTTATTGACCGTAGACACCAGGGTGACAAGGATCGGATAGACAATGTGAAACAAGGTATAATGCAGCAACGTTTGCAGACAACTCCTAACTTAATGCATCAGATTAAGTAAAATTAATAAATAATTATTTGCAAACCGAGGGAGAAATGCTCCGGGGCTTGCCTCGCTCGAAGGTACTGGGACGATGGTCGGGGCACTCCGGAAGCTCTTCATCGGACTCCTCTTCTGCTTCTGCTGGCTCCGGCTCCGTCACTTCGAGCTGCTCCTCTGTGTCCTCGGGAACAACTGTCGGAACCACCTTTTGCGATCCTGTATGATGCAGAAGTATGAGTGCAACATGCATCGGTGCATTGCAGAGGTGACATGAGATGATGATGATGCGGAATGCATGTGATGTAACGAATGTATTACGTCATCGGATTATGTGGAACTTATGACTCTTCTACAAGGTAGTCTACGTCATCCAAGAACATATACTCGAAAACTACCACTACTATTCTCTACCATGCAAGAGCACTTGAACACTCAAGATGCTTCAAAGATACACCAAAGTATATCTTACTAATTATCTTTGCATTAAAGAATAAAGGGAAACCCTAATTAGCCCTATGGTTGAACAGCAACACATATTTTAGTAGCTCAGAAAAATCTTATAAAATTACAGTGGATTACTAATATCAAGAATAGCTTGACCTAAAATTTTTACTGCATTTGGATAATTAGAACTTACTATACAAAAATAACAAACTATGGCCTCAAATAGATATTTAAAATACTTTACATTATGAAAAGTATCAAACAACAGATTTAGGAATTTTTCTACTATCTACTACCTAAACAAACACTATGGAAAAATTATCACTTGCATGTTTTATTCAATTTTATTTAAGTAACAAAAATAACAAACATTGGTAATAAAAAGCATTTGAACTGCAACTATACATTTTTCTACAGAACAACCATGAAATAAAATTACCCTAGCAAGTACATGGCACAACAGGATTAATAAACTTGGAACCACATTTTTCTGATTTTTCTACATTTTCTTATCAATTTTTCAAGAAAACACCAATTTCAAGGATTAAATGAAACACTACATAAAAGTAATGAAATATTGACATGCAACATTTTTATATTGTAGATCTGATTCAAATGAGTACATACAATTTTATTTCACCAATTTTGGAGCTAAAATGACCAAGAAATCATTTTACAAGTGTTTTTCATCAATAATAATAAAAGAAATCGGAATTTGTTTTTCTGAAAAAGGAATCGGGCCGGCCCGAGGTCAACAGTCGGCCCGTGGCCGTTTTCCGGCCCGTCTCGCGCGCGCGGGAGGTCCACCGAGCCGGCCTGCTCGGGGCGCGGCCCAGGGGCACGGTCTTGCCCCCGCGAGGCGCAGAGCGCGTCGTCGGCGTTCGCGCGCGCGACGTCGCGGCGGCGGCTATGGCCGACCGGCCGGCTCCGGTCGCGAGCGGGCGGGGCAGCGAGTGCACGTGAATCACGGTGAAGTGGCGAACCCGTTTTTGGAGAAAAGGGGAACGAGGAGGTAGCGGGAAGTCGCCTCGACGGGAGGCCGCGCGCGGTGGCGCCATGGCCGTCGGCGGCGAGGTGTGGAGGAGGTCACCTAGAGCTTGGAAGACGGCGCAAACGCGAGCTCGAAGCGGAGGAAGGCGAGGCGGAGCTGCGGGTGCGGTTAATTGCGAAATGGTGCGGCGGTGAGGGCGAATCACGCCGGCGGAGCGGCGGTCACGGCGAGGTGGAGCTCGAGCTTCTCGGCTCGGGAAGGGAAGAGGAGGGAGTGCGGGTGCGAGCGAGCGGGTGCTTGGGCCGTGGCAGGTGTAGGCGGGCGCGTGAGTGCGGTGGCAGGCCGCGGCCGACGCGCGGCGGGCGCTGCAGGCGCGGGGCCGCCACGCGGCGGTGTTCTTCTGCCGCGGTCGCGGCGTGGCGCGGCGCCAGCGCGCGGACGCGGGCGAGAGGAGGGGGAAGATGGCCGGCTGGGCCGGGCCGGAGGCGGGGCAGCGCGGGCGCGCGCGCGGTGATGCGGGCCGCATGTGGCCGTGGGCCGAACCGGAGGCGGCGGCCCGAGAGGAGAAAAAAAATGAATTTTGATTTTTGATTTTCGAATTTAAATGCATTTCAAACTTCAAACAGAATTTTGAACAAGAAGAAAACATTTTATGGATTTGGCCCAAAAATAAAAGTTGCTCAAAATTGAATTCTCTACAACTTTGATTAAGGGGCCATCTCAAAATTCTTAATAGATTTTAAATGACAAAATAAAAGCTAAATTAGGGAATAGTTTTGAATATTTTTCATAATTATTTTTGAACAAGTTTTTGACCAAATTTGAGCTCCAAAATTTGAACTAAGGTTCCAAGTGATGTAAGAATTATGGTTGCAAGGCTTTTGATATAATGTGATTATCATATTATTATAGTCCATTAAATATAGCATGTTTAAGCTTTTATTTTAATCGAATTATACCATTATCATACATGATTATAATGATATGAATGCTATGCAATATGATTGCCATGCAAAAATGCATTGCGTAACACCGGGGTGTTAGAGCCCTCCCCCCTTATAAAAATCTCGTCCCGAGATTTGGGTTACGAACCATTTATTATAAAAATCTTCGTAGGCGTTCTTTAAGTATTCACCCGTTTCCCAAGATGCATCCCCTTCATCGTGATGACTCCATTGTATCTTATATGTTTTCACCACACTGTTTCGAGTAGCCCTTTCCTTGGTATCCAAAACTCGAACTGGCTGCTCACGATACACCAGATCTGACTTCAGTTTTATGCCTCGAGGTTCAATCCTTTCCTCTGGAACGCGCAAACATTTCTTGAGATGTGATACATGAAAAACTGGGAATATAGCACCCATTGACTCTGGTAACTCCAATTTGTAAGCCACAGGACCCTTCCGTTCCAGGATTTTGTAAGGTCCCACAAATCTGGCGGCCAGCTTTCTGCGCACACCAAACCTTTTCTTTTTCATTGGCGTAACTTTTAGATAGACATAGTCACCAACTTCGAACACAAGCGGTCTCCTTCTCTTATCTGCATAAGTTTTCTGACGTGACTGGGCCGCTCTCATATTCTGCTGAATGATATGAACTTTCCTTTCGGCTTCCTCTACGAAGTCAATACCATAATACCTTCTTTCTCCTGGCTCAATCCAGTTTAACGGTGTTCTACACTTTCGGCCATACAGAGCCTCAAAAGGTGCCATTCTGATACTCTCTTGATAGCTGTTATTGTATGAGAACTCTGCTAATGGTAACCATGACTCCCATGAACCTCTGGAAGACAACACACAAGCTCTTAACATATCTTCTAGAACAGCATTAACTCTCTCAGTCTGACCATCGGTTTGAGGATGATAGGCAGTGCTACGAATCAGACTAGTCCCCAAACCTTTGTGCAAATGCTCCCAAAAGTGAGCAGTGAACTGTGACCCTCTGTCAGACACTATAGTCTTTGGTATGCCATGTAACCTCACAATCTCTGCAATATACTTCTCAGCATATTGAGGTGGTCTATATTCCGTTTTGACAGGCAGAAAGTGGGCTGTCTTAGTAAGACGATCCACAATTACCCAAATGGAATCGTGACCTTTTTGAGTAGTGGGTAGACCCGTGATAAAATCCATACTTATGTCATCCCACTTCCAACTTGGTACTGACAAAGGTTGTAACATTTCGGCAGGCTTCATGTGAATTGCTTTTACTCTACAACATGTGTCACATCTGGCTACATAAGCTGCAATTTCCTTCTTCATCTTGGTCCACCAATAACGAGGTCTTAGTTCTTGATACATTTTACTGCTGCCAGGATGAATAGACAACTTAGAGAGATGAGCTTCATCCAAAATTTTATTCTTAAGCTCTCTATCCTTTGGAACAACAAGACGGTCGTCGAACCACAACACACCTTGCTCATCCACCCTGAAGTGTTTCGAGGGTTCTTCTTGAATCTTCTTTTTGATGTGGAATATCCCTTTGTCTGCTTTCTGGCCTTCTATAATCTTACTCTCCAAGGAACAACTGACCTGAATACTATGTAGCACGGCAGGGTGCATTAGATCGAAACCATCTTCCAGTATGGGTTGCATATTCAGACAATGTGACTTTCTGCTTAAGGCATCAGCTACCACATTGGCTTTCCCAGGGTGATACTGTACATTCAAGTTGTAGTCTTTGATCAGCTCTAGCCATCTCCGCTGTCTCATGTTCAATTCTGGTTGGGTGAAAATGTACTTGAGACTCTTATGATCAGTGAAAATGTTGCACACGTTACCCAGTAGATAGTGTCTCCAAATCTTTAAGGCATGCACTACAGCGGCAAGCTCAAGATCATGTGTCGGATAATTGATTTCATGTTTTCTCAACTGCCGGGAGGCATAAGCAATGACTCTCCCTTCTTGCATTAGCACACACCCTAGTCCTGTTTTTGATGCGTCACAGAACACATCAAAAGGTTTCTCGATGTCGGGTTGTGCAAGAACTGGAGCAGTGGTCAACAGTTTCCGCAAGGTATGGAAAGCTGTCTCACACTCCTCTGTCCACACAAACTTGTGATCTTTCTGTAACAGACTTGTCATTGGCTTGGCAATCTTCGAGAAGTCTGGGATAAAACAGCGATAGTAACCCGCTAACCCTAGGAAACTCCTGACTTCTGACACTGTGGTTGGAGTCTTCCAATCCATAACCTCTTGCACTTTACTCGGATCTACAGAAACTCCATTCTCAGATAGAATATGACCGAGGAAAGGAACCTTCTTCAACCAAAATTCACATTTGCTGAACTTAGCATTAACTTATGATCTCTCAGCCTGGTCAAGACAATTCTCAAATGCTCTTCATGATCTTTCTCATTTTCAGAGTATACTAGAATGTCATCAATGAAGACAACTACAAACTTGTCCAACTCTGGCATGAAAACCGTATTCATCAGATACATAAAATATGCAGGAGCATTTGTTAGTCCAAATGACATAACAAGATACTCGTACAACCCGTATCTGGTAGAAAAGGCGGTTTTCGGAACATCTTGAGGTCTAATCTTTATCTGATGATATCCCGACCTTAAGTCTATCTTGGAGAACACTCTGGCTTTAGCTAGCTGATCAAACAGAACATCAATATGAGGCAAGGGATATTTATTCTTGATGGTTACAGCATTAAGAGGTCGATAATCCACACACATCCTTAGAGTACCTTCTTTCTTTTTCTTCACAAACAAGGCAGGACATCCCCATTCAGACTTACTTGGGCGAATAAACCCCTTCTTTAATAACTCTTCCAACTGTTTCTTCAACTCAGCTAATTCATCCGGAGGCATCCGATAGGGTCTCCTCGAAATTGGAGCTGTCCCGGGGATCAACTCGATTCCGAACTCAACATCTCTGTCTGGAGGAAGGCCAGGCAACTCGTCTGGAAACACATCCGGGAACTCACATACTACTGGGATCTGATGGATAGGAGTAACTTCCATGGCACAGGTCACACTCACAAGATCTGTTCTTTTAGGCAATGGGACCTGAAAAGTACCCTCCGCCTGGGGATCCTTAAGGGTAAGCATCCGACTGCTTGTATCTATGACTGCTTCCCAGTCTTTCATCCAGTTCATTCCTATTATTACATCCAAAACTAGTCCAGGCATAACTACCAAGTTCACTCGAAACTTCCGACTACCTAACTCAAGGGTTGCCCCTCTAACCATCTTATTGGTTAACACATCAGCTCCTGCTGAACTTATGCGATAACCATAACTCAATTCTGTGCATAGTTGTTCATGCTTCCGTGCAAATGCTTGACTCATAAAAGAATGCGAGGATCCAGAATCAAAAAGAACAACTGCAGGGTGATGGTTCACAAGAAACTTACTAGCAGTTACAGGCTCTCCCTCAGGAACTTCATCAATGGCGGTGTGGTGCACACGGGCATTGTAAGTCTGTTGTTTCTTTTTAGGCGGATAAGGGCAGAACTTTGAAAAGTGGCCTGGCTGACCACAGTTGTAGCAGGGCCCTTTCACTGTACCAGCAGACCCTATAACTCCCTTGGAGTTGCTCTGTTCTGTAGCTGCGTTGGTCTTTGTTGGCGGCACTGCGATCTTGTACGGTTTCTGTGGCCCCTTGTAATTCTGGGTTTTATGCTGCGGCGGCCTGAACCTCGCACCAGGTGCGGACGGACGATAAGATGAACGATTGGCAGGGACAACTCTGGACTGGGATGGTCCTGACTCGAACACTCTCTTGCGATTCTTGGATGCGGTGTAAGCGTTATTGTTCTTCTCTTGCTTCAAACAGTCACTGATAAAGTCGTTGAATCTGTTGCGGGTATTGGTACCCACATGCTTCATCATCTTCGGACTCAACCCTCTCTTGAAACTAGCAATCTTCTTTACATCTGTGTCAACCATGTCTGGAGCATAGCGGCACAAATTATTAAAGGCATGCAGATACTGTGTCACCGTCTTGGTACCCTGATTCAAGGCTAAAAACTCTCCAAGCTTCATCTCAACCAACCCTGGGGGAATATAAACTCCCTTAAAAGCTTCAGTGAAATCCCTCCAAGAGATCTGGGCATTAGGAGGAAAAGTACTGCGGTGATGCTTCCACCACATTCCTGCTGGTCCTTGTAACTGATGTGCAGCATACTCTACTTTCAGAACTTCTGTCATCCTTAACACACGGAACTTATCTTCCATAGTGTTAATCCATTCTTTGGCATCAAGTGGCTCTGCTGCTTCTTTGAAAATAGGTGGCCTAGTATCCATGAAATCCTTGAAACTGCTGTACTGGTTCACTCCATGGCCACCACCTTGATTATTTCCCCTTTGAACATTTTCCGCGATGGTACGCAGAAAGTCTTCCATATTCCTCTGTGATTGTTCAGTACTGCGTTGACTTCCAAGAAACTGTGTGAAGAACATTTCTGTGGTAAGCGGTGGAGGAGGGGGCAAATGTGGTTCTGGACGTGGTTCCTGGTGGTTGACATTGTTGGCACCACTTCCACCAGCTCCTGCACCATTGCCACCAGTCTCAGCGGCTTCATACGTAGCACGACGAGTGTTGGCCATCTGCATATTTCAGCAACAAGCACAATTGAGTGAAGTTGTAAAATTATGTCCGAATGAACAATTATGCCATACTGAATTCATTGGAGAGAACAAGTCATACAAGAAAACAGAGGCGCAATAATTTCATTCTAATTAAACAACAGCACCAATTAAGTTACTTCAAAAGCAACATCGCGTTCCATACAACCACGTTGCCAGCATACATACACTGGACTTTTATGCGTTCGGGTATCGCATACACAACCAAACTCCAAAGATCGTCAGTCTCAAGGTCGAACAGGATACAACATGATACATGGAAACCAAAAGAAGGCCAGCGCGTCAAGCCTAGCTACTAACGCAGACACTATCCTACTCCTCGGGGCCATCGTCGATGTCGGAGGCGTCGCCATCGCTACCTTCAGCAGCGGCGTCGTCGTCGAGGTCCATCTGAGCGGCGTTCGGAGGAGCATACGGGCCCATCCCGTTGTAGAGGGCATGGAACTCTTCATGCAAGTTGGCATTGTACTCTTCTAGCTCCTCGACCCTCTGCCTCAGAAGGTCCCTCTCGTTCCAGGCTTCATTCCTTTCTTGTACTAGCTGCTCCAACAGGCGATCTGCATTCCTGTTGGCCTGAGTCAGCCTCTGTACCTGCTGCATGGAACTCTCGCCTCTCTCGAGAGCTCGATCCCGCTGCAAGCTCATGTCGGCCAACTGCTCCTGCAAGCTAGCTATAGCACGCGCTTGCTTTTTCTTCTGCTTCCTTGCTTCAAGCCGATCATCACCACGTAGGCCAGTCAAGGTCCAATAGGTATTCTCCAGACCTTGGTATGCTCTGATGGCTGCATACATGGCACTCATGGTGTGGTTGTCGCTAGCCCGTCCTTCACTGGGGCCTCTAACCAGGGCACTTCCTGGCGGCTGTACCCAAATGGCGTCGCGAGGATCATCTCTCGGGAAAGTACCGGTCAAAGCTGCTGCCAACTCATTGGGAAATCTGCTCATGATGTCTCGGATGACGCGAAAAGCTGCGCCCTCTGCACCCTCGACTGGAGTGCGTCCTTCGAACTCCAGATGCCAACCATCCCATTCTGGCGCATCACCAAGAGCAGGGACGGTGATCTCTACCACAGCAAGTCCATCTTCAGCTAGCTGGCTCTCGCTCCAAGAGTAAACTGGCTCTTGTCCCTCCGGGTACCCCACATCATGGAGCACTCTCCAAAGCAAGGTGGGCATGCCAAACTCGCTTAGAAAAGTGTCCGTGTTGCGGTGCTCCCGCGGGCTACCTGACGACGGGGTGCTCTTCCGCCAGTGGACTTGCGGGCAGTCTGCTTCGTGCGGGCCATCTGTAGCACAAGTTTTAAATTACCCGGTGAGAACATATTTTAGTTGAGGTCACTTTTATCGAAATGGGATAATCCTTTTATAAGGGGAGGAATGCATGCCATGAATGGAATGCACAAACAATATGATGCCTGCACGAGTCTTACGTTCTCACAAACTTATGAAATAAAAGCATCTAACGGTGAATTCGGTGGCATACAACGATCTCTCATATACGTAACTAATTCGGTCTACACGATACGCTGTTATGTACCTGCAGAAAACTCATTTCAGCCCATTCCCCATGAATGCATGAAAGCAGTAAATCTACCTACACGCTTTACACGAATCCCCAGATGCGTGTACAACGGTAGTGACTACCCAAACACATCGTCCTATTGACAGCATCGCCTCAACGGACGGAACACCCACACATGCGACACTTTTATAAAAACATGTGTAAAACATGTAATTATCCAAGTATCATATAAGCACTTCTCCCTAGATCGGCGGTGTATCCGATCATGCTCTCACAACTCACACTTACCGAAGCGTAGAGGTAACTGATCCATACATTACCACTCAATTAAGTGGCACTCATACAATAGCACGCCGTATGAGCAACGAAAAAGAAATATGGTGCAAGAACCCCAAGTTAGTACTTAAATAGCCACCTAGAGTCCTTAACTGGGCATACAGGATATGACCACTGGCACACTTTTAGTTTAAAAATCACACTTTTTAAGCAGGGTTTTGGTTTAAATACACTTATGAACAGTAATTACGCTAAACCATGCTCCGATACCAGCTGTAACAGAACCGCCCAATTATACGAGATTAAGTAAGAAAATCATCCAACGGACGGACAATTTACCAAACTTAAGCCCGTATAACCCGGTAGTCCGTGAAATCTCGACGGATTTCAAACCATTTCACATCACAGCCAAGATCGTAATAAGTCTAGCGATTACCTTCATAAGTTACACAGTAGTTTGCGGCACAAAATACATCGGAGTTTAAACATAGTTATTACAAACCAGTTTCAAATAAAGTAGCGGAAGCATTAGTTCAAAGCACACACACACACGCACAACTTTCCAAAATAAAGTGCCAGCTCGCGATCATCTCCCACAAAAGCATCAGGCGAGGAGTAGTGAGTGACCATTGCCCATGGTCCTAAGCTTCGCCCATCGCAGGGTAGAGACAGTTGATACAATAACCATAGTACATCTGTCCATCTGCAACAAGTGGGAACAAAGCCCTGAGTACGAGAAGGTACTCAGCTAGACTTACCCGACAGAACCAAAACAAAAGACTCCAAGGATCATGATAGGCTCTTTGGTGGGGTAGCTGACTCATTTGCAGAAAGAGCATTTTTAGCTTACCAAAACATTTACAAAAGTATGTCATATTTTAATTCTTTATTCTCCTGTCAACTATGTTTGCACTTATGCTAAAGTAACCATGTAATTAAGCAAGCAAGGATTACCATTGATAGTTAACAATAGTTACCATGTCATTTCCTCATAACTATCCAAGTGTTTCATCAAGATTACTACGATGAAGTAACTCAAGTCAAGTGTTCACTATCCAGTGAACGATGGCGATTCGAATCGATTATTGACCAGCTGGTAATTTATTCCTCACACAAACCTCACTCACCCGCTAAAGTGAGGTATTGGTCACCGAGCCAACCATTCAGGTAAAGTCGCGAGCTTGCCAGGAACCACATGTACCCGGGGGCCGCCCGACTGCTCTTTGGCCTTATCATCGCGCCCCCGTTTCCTGCCACTACTGCTCCGGTACAGTGCGTTGCGGGCAATCTACTCGGCCCGAATAATCTCCCGGCTTCGCGGTCGAAAGGTACTTTATCCGGCCAGCTAAATGTGAGGCATGCGTTCAACATGACCCGAGGCCCGACATCGGACGGTCCTTAATCGACACAGACGGAAGACACTACAGTCCAGAACCCTGCAAGCTTCCGCCCGGTCTCACATTCATTTCCACACTTAGTTATTCTCACAAGACATTCTTTCACATAAAACCAGGTAATCCCCTATAGCTCGCGGATGACAGGCAATCACCCGACTTCTACCGGTCTAAGCAAGCTAAGCAGTTATTGACCGTAGACACCAGGGTGACAAGGATCGGATAGACAATGTGAAACAAGGTATAATGCAGCAACGTTTGCAGACAACTCCTAACTTAATGCATCAGATTAAGTAAAATTAATAAATAATTATTTGCAAACCGAGGGAGAAATGCTCCGGGGCTTGCCTCGCTCGAAGGTACTGGGACGATGGTCGGGGCACTCCGGAAGCTCTTCACCGGACTCCTCTTCTGCTTCTGCTGGCTCCGGCTCCGTCACTTCGAGCTGCTCCTCTGTGTCCTCGGGAACAACTGTCGGAACCACCTTTTGCGATCCTGTATGATGCAGAAGTATGAGTGCAACATGCATCGGTGCATTGCAGAGGTGACATGAGATGATGATGATGCGGAATGCATGTGATGTAACGAATGTATTACGTCATCGGATTATGTGGAACTTATGACTCTTCTACAAGGTAGTCTACGTCATCCAAGAACATGTACTCGAAAACTACCACTACTATTCTCTACCATGCAAGAGCACTTGAACACTCAAGATGCTTCAAAGATACACCAAAGTATATCTTACTAATTATCTTTGCATTAAAGAATAAAGGGAAACCCTAATTAGCCCTATGGTTGAACAGCAACACATATTTTAGTAGCTCAGAAAAATCTTATAAAATTACAGTGGATTACTAATATCAAGAATAGCTTGACCCAAAATTTTTACTGCATTTGGATAATTAGAACTTACTATACAAAAATAACAAACTATGGCCTCAAATAGATATTTAAAATACTTTACATTATGAAAAGTATCAAACAACAGATTTAGGAATTTTTCTACTATCTACTACCTAAACAAACACTATGGAAAAATTATCACTTGCATGTTTTATTCAATTTTATTTAAGTAACAAAAATAACAAACATTGGTAATAAAAAGCATTTGAACTGCAACTATACATTTTTCTACAGAACAACCATGAAATAAAATTACCCTAGCAAGTACATGGCACAACAGGATTAATAAACTTGGAACCACATTTTTCTGATTTTTCTACATTTTCTTATCAATTTTTCAAGAAAACACCAATTTCAAGGATTAAATGAAACACTACATAAAAGTAATGAAATATTGACATGCAACATTTTTATATTGTAGATCTGATTCAAATGAGTACATACAATTTTATTTCACCAATTTTGGAGCTAAAATGACCAAGAAATCATTTTACAAGTGTTTTTCATCAATAATAATAAAAGAAATCGGAATTTGTTTTTTTGAAAAAGGAATGGGGCCGGCCCGAGGTCAACAGTCGGCCCGTGGCCGTTTTCCGGCCCGTCTCGCGCGCGCGGGAGGTCCACCGAGCCGGCCTGCTCGGGGCGCGGCCCAGGGGCACGGTCTTGCCCCCGCGAGGCGCAGAGCGCGTCGTCGGCGTTTGCGCGCGCGACGTCGCGGCGGCGGCTATGGCCGACCGGCCGGCTCCGGTCGCGAGCGGGCGGGGCAGCGAGCGCACGCGAATCACGGTGAAGTGGCGAACCCGTTTTTGGAGAAAAGGGGAACGAGGAGGTAGCGGGAAGTCGCCTCGACGGGAGGCCGCGCGCGGTGGCGCCATGGCCGTCGGCGGCGAGGTGTGGAGGAGCTCACATAGAGCTTGGAAGACGGCGCAAACGCGAGCTCGAAGCGGAGGAAGGCGAGGCGGAGCTGCGGGCGCGGTTAATTGCGAAATGGTGCGGCGGTGAGGGCGAATCACGCCGGCGGAGCGGCGGTCACGGCGAGGTGGAGCTCGAGCTTCTCGGCTCGGGAAGGGAAGAGGAGGGAGTGCGGGTGCGAGCGAGCGGGTGCTTGGGCCGTGGCAGGTGTAGGCGGGCGCGTGAGTGCGGTGGCAGGCCGCGGCCGACGCGCGGCGGGCGCTGCAGGCGCGGGGCCGCCACGCGGCGGTGTTCTTCTGCCGCGGTCGCGGCGTGGCGCGGCGCCAGCGCGCGGACGCGGGCGAGAGGAGGGGGAAGATGGCCGGCTGGGCCGGGCCGGAGGCGAGGCAGCGCGGGCGCGCGCGCGCGGTGATGCGGGCCGCATGTGGCCGTGGGCCGAACCGGAGGCGGCGGCCCGAGAGGAGAAAAAAAATGAATTTTGATTTTTGATTTTCGAATTTAAATGCATTTCAAACTTCAAACCGAATTTTGAACAAGAAGAAAACATTTTATGGATTTGGCCCAAAAATAAAAGTTGCTCAAAATTGAATTCTCTACAACTTTGATTAAGGGGCCATCTCAAAATTCTTAATAGATTTTAAATGACAAAATAAAAGCTAAATTAGGGAATAGTTTTGAATATTTTTCATAATTATTTTTGAACAAGTTTTTGACCAAATTTGAGCTCCAAAATTTGAACTAAGGTTCCAAGTGATGTAAGAATTATGGTTGCAAGGCTTTTGATATAATGTGATTATCATATTATTATAGTCCATTAAATATAGCATGTTTAAGCTTTTATTTTAATCGAATTATACCATTATCATACATGATTATAATGATATGAATGCTATGCAATATGATTGCCATGCAAAAATGCATTGCGTAACACCGGGGTGTTACACGATTCCCGGCCTGAACCATATTACTCGGCTTCGCGGTCGGAATGACTTATCCGGCCAACTAAGTGTTAGACTGTGTTCAACATGACTCAAGGACGTACAGCTAATCGGTCCTTAAATGACTCAGACGGGCATAGCTCCACACCCAAGACGTGAAGTGTCTTGCGGCTGTACTATCGAACTCCCACCCGGTCTTAATTTCATTTTGAGGCATAGTTCCATCCACGATAGCCATAAAGCCACTCGTGACCCATTCCTACATCTCGCGGATGACCGAAAATCACCCGACTTCTACCGGACTAAGCAGGGCTAAGCATTGACACGTGCCTAAACCTAATTTAGGATTAAGTACGATATCTGGATAAGGACAGGTATAATGCAGCAAGTGTTTTCACACAACTCCTACAACTTAATGCAGTAAACAATTAAAAGTACTCAAGATTGATTTATAAAACAATAGGGTCAGCATGCACCGGGGCTTGCCTTTCAGAAAGGTGGACGGCCGGTGGTCAGGACACTCAGGCAGATTTTCTGCGGGAACTCCTCCGCCGGCTGGTTCCTCTGGCTCCTCCGGCTGCTCCTGGATTTCCTCCGGAATCGCTTGCTCGAACTCAAGGAGAGTCACCCCTCCGGTACACCTATTGCATGAGTGCATAATAAATTTTATGGATGCATAATGAAGGATGCATGCAGCATGCTCGGAATGAAATGCCTTACAACCACTCCTAAAGCTCTATTCAAATCACTTCAATTATTAAGTATAAATTTCCTCTCTGGTAGAGAAGTACTCACCTAATCTACTCAACCTAAGGTATAGCTGTTCCTCCTCTGTTAAGGCCCTAACACCTAACAATCACAAGAACAACTTTACTTAAGTTACCACATCGAAACACAAATATCAAAGCAAGACATTCTGGACAGCAGCTAAATGTTTTTATCATAACTGGAGATTCCTAACTCCAGAAGATATGATCCAAGACAATCTGGAAAGCTTATAAAATACCCTACAAATCATTTTTAGACCTTAAACCTTAGTTCCTAAGTTTTCCAGGTCGAATTTCCAAGGTTCCAGAAATCTGTCCTCTCTAAACAGAGAGCAGCCATTTCTGGACAGTCACTTAAAACAGCAATAACTCCTAAACTACTAAGCCAAATGCCTCCAAATTTTGACACAAGCTATTTTATCAAGTTTACTATAACTTTGGTATTCACAAGTTTTCTAGCAAACACCTTTATTAGGAGTCAACCCCAAAGATACTACCAGCTGTCCAGAAAACCTAGAATTGTGAAGGTTAAATATTTATTTATGTGGCAAACTTCCTCTATGACCAAACTAATGTTACCAATAGTTCACACATGTCACAAAAACACCAGAAAGTAAGGTGTGCCAACCTAGAACATTTATTTTCACCCCTTTCTTAATTTACTTAATTAATTAAGTGGAAAATTAATCATATATGTAAACTGCTCATAAAATTCTACAAAAATTACAGGAGACTCCCTGACCCAAAAAGATGTTACTGTAAAAATTTGAACTAAAGTTATTTAGAGAAACTCCCTACACAAAATTCACAAGCCAAAAGGCTGATTTTTGTATAATTAACAAATCATATTGAAAAGTATCAAACAACAGAATTCATATTTTTCTTAAGCACCAGAGGGTACCAGGACACTCTCCATAAATTTATATGAATATTGCACATGTAGAAACATTACTAAAATTCATTCAAGTATTCCTTAATATAACATGACACCATCATAACTTGAAAAGTACTCAAGCACTAGTGCCCAAATTTTTACCAGAGCTAATACATGCATAAATTAACCTACCCACCAAGTTTCACAATTTTTGGGACAATAGAACTCCAGTTATTCATTTATCAAGTTTATATCCCAATTAAGACACATTTCAAAGCCCTAATTATTTCTTCCAGAAAATAAACATCACATATCTATTTTATATTTTTCTTAAATACTACACATTATGCAGAGCCCAACAAAATTTACTTCATAATTTTTGAGAACACAAAACCCTAGATATTAATTTCCTAAACATTATCTAAAACTGTGACAGAATAAAGAAAAAACAAAATAAATTCTAACTCGCTACCGGGCTGGCCTAGGAACCGGCGCGGCCCAACTGCACGCGCGCGGCCCGCTCCCGCGCGTGGCCTGCGGTCGGCCTCCCGCCTGCGCGCGTGCGACTGCCAGGAGGGCCCCCTCTGTCAGCGGTAGAGGGACAGGGGAGCGGCGAGCCGAGAGCTCTGGCGAGCGGTTTCGCATCGCCGGCGAGCTCCTCCGTCCAAACCAAGCACACCGCTGTGTTCCCCAGACCAAACCGCACCGAGGCAAACACTTTTCCCAAAACTACCGCACCGGAGCACCCTTGCCGACGGTGAGGGCGGACGGTAGTGACGCCTGGCGGCACGTCGGCGAGCTCCGGCCGCTAGACGGCCGGCAGGGGGTGCACCCACTCCCTGGAACCCTAGCAGACCTCCCGAGGCTACGCAAATGGATAGGGATGGAGCGGAGTCGCTTGGCCATGTGAACACCTGGCCGGCAGCCATGGCGCGGCAGTGCACGGCCGTGTTTCGGCCCGACCGGACCGAGAATGGTGGTAGCGTCTTCACCCGAGCATCTACGTGTGATGGGAAAGAGGGGACGTGAGCGAGGGAAGGCAGAGGAGTATGGTGCGGTGCTGGCCACGGTGACCCTAAACACGGCGAAGCTCCGGTGGCATTTAGGACGGGTGGAGGCAGCAATGCGGCTCACCTCGGGCTCGACCGGTGCTGCTAGTTGTATGGCGAGGTCAGCAAGGTCCTGGCGGAGCTCTGGTCAAGATGGCAGAGGCTGTGGTGCAACGGCGAGGGCTCAATGGCCGGACGGAGCAGTGGTGCTTGGTTCTCCGCCCTGGCGAGGACAGAGGGAGCAAGAGGGGAAAGGGATTGGAAAAACCGACGAGGGGGGCGACATTTAACTTCCCCAGGCATGCAAACACGACACCGTGGCGGCCTACGCGCGCTCGGGCGAGACACGCGGTGACTGGACCCTGGCATTGTTGACAGTCCTTAAGTACCAAATATAGTTATTAAATAAATAAAGAAAAGGATCCAAATGCAACCAACACCTAGACTTAGGGTTTTATCTGATAGAATTCCACAAGTTTTGGTGTTTGTCTGTTTCTGCAGGGGGTTATCAGAAAATACGGAGGAAAGGCCCACACGTCGGGTTTACATAGAGATAATAACGTGTTCACCGATTTTCTATCATCTAGAAGACTCCAGAAGCCACGAGAACGAACGGGAGGCCGAACGGGCCCGGAGGCAGGGCGCCCGCCCTGCCCCCTAGGGCGGCCGCCCTGACCTGAGAGCCAATCAGGCTCCGTCTCGCGGATTATGCTCCACCGACCTAAGGGATCAAGGAAAACCATGCGATTAATGTCGGTTTGATCCGACGGCCCACGTTCACTTGAGGGGGCTATATAAGCAGGACCCCTAGCCCCTGGAGGAGGCACTCCCTCATTCTCAATTCTTCAAACCCTAATCTCAGGAGGAGAGTCTCTGATCAAGCCCTAGAGCCACCACATCAACTAGATCTCTAGTATAGCATAGCTACATAGGATTAGAACTAGAAGGAGTCAATCTTCGATTGGTTTCCGGATCTGTCAAGAGGATTCTTGGTAATTCCTTTACTGTTCTTCATTGTTCATCTTTGTTCTTCAATATTATGAATACAACTTTGTTCTATTTCAATATATTGATTATGACTATGCTCTACTTGTTTATGTTTGCGATTATATTGTTCTTAGTTTATCGTAGTTATACGCTTGGCTTAGTTAGATTGGAATTATATACATGTTTAGGATCGTATAGCGTTTATCCATCGGATCCATGGGTAAATGATAAATATTGTGTAGGCGTGGTGCTTAGACCATATTTATCTGCGATTGCACCTTATATGCTGGATCGTGGGGTGGTCCGCGATGGTGACAGCTTCGTTGGTTCTTATATAGTCCCCCTCCCGTGTGTAAGGCAGGCAGAGCAACATTATTACGGGGGAGTGATTGCTATGTTTCTCATCTTCCTTGATAATATCACTATGCATGGGTGTAGTCCTTTCTCGCAATGATTGCCAAGTGTACTTGCACTAACTATGATATGCTAGACTTTATAGTTAAAAATAACTTAGGAAATATCCTTGTAGTTCATCCTAATATCATGCTAATGACTTGCTAGAATATCTGTTGAGGTGCTTATCATTATTATATGTGGCTAGCTGATCAGATTAATTATCTTTGTCACCATTCATACTTTATCTATATTTTATGTGACACTTACCCCTGTATGCAAGAGATAGATGAATGCTCTCACTTATACATGCAATGATTGATACTCATTCCTATATTCCATTCCATAATCAACATTGATGTTAGTAATCCCTTCCCAGTGGTAAAAATATAAATAACGATACCTGGAATACTTCTCGGTTAAAATGCTACATCGGTATTAATCTGTGCGCTTGCAGATCTTATTTATTATTTATTTAGAAGAGCAGTTGCATATTTCAATACCGTGTCTCTCATGTCATGCTGGGGATGACAAATTGGCTTAAGTGGCATGAGGGATAGGTTCGGCATTTTTGGTGCCGTTATCAGAATTAGAAAACTAAGTCTACTTTTGGTAATGACGTTAAGAATGCCCAACAAGCATTTTTGGCGCCGTTGCCGGGGAAGGTTGATTTTACTAACAAGGAATGAATACGGAATTTGAGTCATCATTCGCATCATTAAGTGATTGAGATCATCAATTCTCCCATACAGATTTACCCCTGTATTTTTTTTCCATTCTTATTGTTTTGCAGGGTGATGTATGAATAGAGGACATCTTCCAGAAAATTTTGTTGACAACCCCGAAGCATTAATCAGAGGGGCAAGAGCCAAGCTCAAGAAGTCAACACTTCGACGCAACACTTCATCCAATTCAGAAGACCGCCGAAGTTTCATCCGGAATTTGTCAACAGAGTTCGCAGCCATGGCGAACAAGACGATCCGCGAGTTCTCAGCTCCCACTACGGACAACATCCGCACTGGACCTGCCGTGGCCATCGACAAGAAGTTTGAGCTCAAGCCAGGGCTCATCAACATGGTACAAGCCAACCAGTTTTGTGGGAAGCCGCACGAAGATGCAAGTGCTCATCTCCAACACTTCCTGGAGATTTGCAGCACATTCACTTTATTAGATGTTCCCAGAGACGCCATACTACTTCGCCTTTTCCCATTCTCACTATTGGGGAGAGCGAAGCAGTGGTTCTACGCGACGAAGGATAAGAACACTACGTGGGCACTCTGCTCTACGAACTTTCTAGCTAAGTTCTTTCCCATGGGCAAGACCAATGCTCTCCGTGGGAAGATTACAAGTTTTCAGCAACAACATGATGAATCCGTTCCAGAAGTATGGGAGCGCTTTCAAGATTACATCCTAGAATGTCCCCATCATGGAATGGAAAGCTGGCTACTTATGCAGACTTTCTATCATGGGCTCATCACTAGTGCTCGAGAGACCATGGATGCTGCAGTTGGAGGCGCATTTCTATCACTCACCATACCACAAGCTACAGCCCTTGTGGAGAAGATGGCGTCCAACCAAGGTTGGAACGAAGAGAGGACTCAAACACGCAAGAAGGGTGGAGGTATGCACTAGCTCAAGGAGGTAGACATGCTGTCTACAAAGCTAGACCTACTCATGAAAAAGCTCGATGACAAAGCTGGAGACAAAAGAGAAGTCATGAACGTCTACGACTCTCACATGACTTGTGAGGAATGTGGAGATACTGGACACTCAGGCAATCACTGCCCTGAGATGCTTGAGAATGCAAGGTACATCATCAACAACAACTACTACAACCGTCCTCAACAAAATCAAGGTTGGAATCAACAGAGGCCTAACTACTCAGGTAACTACTCAGGTAATTATCAAGGTAATAACTCTTACAACAACAATAATAATTTTCCACCCCTGAGAGAGTTAGTGTCTAATCAAGGAAAGCTAATGGATAACTTGTCTAAGAAATTGACATCCAATGATAAAATACTAGAAGACATAAATAATAGAATGGATAATTTCTCTACTGCCATCAAAAACCAAATTAGCTTTAATAAAATGATTGAATCTCAGTTAAATCAAATAGCTGCTGCTGTTCCTGCTACTAACCCCGGTATACCATCACAACCAGAAGGATTAGAATCTGCAAATCTTGTAGACATGTTTGATGCAGGTAACTATTGGAGTAATCCCGCTGTCGGAGTACATAATGACCTTCTGCCAGTCAAGAGAGGCGATCCAGGACGCCCCGTCATCCCGATCTCCATCGGCATGGTGGACTTCCCAGAAGCACTCTGTGACTTTGGCTCCAGCGTCAACATTATGCCCAGGGTACTCTATGAAAAATTCTTTACATATCCTTGTTGACATCGTTTTTAGCATGTGTCAAGATGATCAGGAATGGCTAATCAGCAAGGGAAAGATTGCCGTGTAAATTGAAAGCCAAGGAGAATAAGTTTGTTTTTAAGCGGTGACAGTGTATGAATTTAATTTGGAATGTTGCCGATGAGGTTAAGGGTGCTATTGCCGATGCCGATGGAAGAGGGTTTGGAGACTCTTGCCGATGAGATAAGGGAATGTACCGATGAAGGAAGGTATAAAGACTGCAGCCGATGAAATAGGGAATGTACCGATGGAAGGAGATCGAAGGTTGCTGCCGATGGAACAGGGGCTGTGCCGGTGAAAAGGAGGTCGATAAGAATACCATCGTGATTAAGGCGGACTATGGAATAAAATAGAGTTGATTTCCTTGTTTACGATTAGTAGAGTCTGAGTTGTGTCAAAGTCATGTTCTTTTCCTTAGATTTGGATTTAGTGTCCTAGTTGTATTTGGTTATGTTTCTATAGATCAGGGTATAAATATAGAGTGAAGGGCAATGTAATAGGGGATCAATCAATACATCAAAAACCAGCTTTTACTCTTATTTACATCTACTTTTCGGCGACTTCGTCAATTTGCATATTTTTCTTTTTTACGAGTTCTCATTGATTCGGCGAGTTGCATTGCTCTAAGTGCAATCTTTGTCGATCCTCGAGTTCCGCGTGAGTACCTCTTGGCCGTGACTTCCGGGCGTATCGCTGTTGTCAGGACCAAAGTGCTCGTATCTTCATCCTTGTCGATTAACAGGTCAAATCGACTGGCACGCTTTGGATATCGATTTCGGGTATTAGCCCTTTGTGTTTGCAGATTCACTTTTGCATCAACACATCTTTTGGCACGCCCGGTGGGACAGATCTAGTCAAGATGCCTAATCATGAGATCGATGCTAGGAATATCATCGCAGTAACAGAAGAAGATCTTAAGGACGATCAGAAGCAGGCTATGGAGAGGGCTATTGAAGAATATAGACAGCTTTGCTTGAAGTCATTCAGCGTGAACAAAAGTGGACAAGTCATCCAGAAGCAGGACTTGCCGTTGCCTCGGCAGGTTACCTTTGATCCTAATCCTGGTAAACTTCAAGAGATGGTTAATTCTGCGGTGAATCATGCTTTAATTAATCACTCCAATGTGCTGTCCAATACTGTTCATAATGCTGTGATTCGAACTTTCAAAGAAGGGCAAGCGTCACATCATTACGTCGGGCCTGCTTATCATCAACCAGAAGCAGCATCTGCTGTTGCTCCATCGGCTCCTCTAGCCGTTGCGGGTATAGAGATTTCTTCTCCTCCAGTATCAGCAGGATTATCTAATCCACAGTCTACTCCGGTGCGTTCAGATTCAGCATTATCAGGACGAGTTCAGCTTGGTACAGATCTATCAGCATCAGCTTTATCAGGTCCTACACCATAGAGTAATCAAACTCCTGCTAATTGGTGGGGATATGGTATGCCTCCGGAGCCATCTACTTTCAATCATGGATTATCTCAAGGGTTTGACGTAGCGGGAAAAACTCCTATTCCATTGGCTGGTTTGCCGATAGCCCAAGCACCTCAATATATTACAACTACTGTACAACCGAGTCTAGGAGGTTTTCAGGCGTCTCTGGGTCAAACATCTAGTTCAAGTCCATCGGCAAATTTGTTACCGATGCAGCAGAAGGCTCCTATCACCAGTCAACCTGGAGTCCAGGTTATGCCTCAAGTTGGATGTAATTATCCAGCAATGCCAACAAGCTACCAGCCATCGGCAAACTTTGTGCCGATGAATACTAATAATTGGTCAGGGCAGTTTCCTACTCAGCATACAGTTTAGCTAAGTCAGCAAGCCACAGGAGTTCATCAAGGACACATGCATGCTGGTTTTCAGAATCAAGTATCGGCAGCTCAGCCGATGAATCCTTTTCAGCAGGTTAATGGACCACAGTTAGTAGCAAATTTGCCAATTGCTGGAGATCGTGGGCAACAAAGGTGTGCAGAAGGGTATCAACAGATACCTCCAGCAGAGATTCAACCATATCGTCAGCAAGATGTCGATGTTTTTGGGGTCGATAAGATAGCAGAAATTATGAGAGATCAATTTGGGATCAAGCCCAAGGTTAATACCTATTCATATCGGACTCCGTATCCTCCGGCATATGATTTAATTCCTCTCTCAAATCGTTACAAAGTGCCAGATTTCACTAAATTCTCTGGGCAAGACGATACATCAACCATGGAGCATGTTAATCGTTTTATTATTCAATGTGGAGAGGCAGCTTGTAGAGATGAATTGAGAGTTCGTCTGTTCTCGTCATCTCTATCCGGATCAGCATTTACGTGGTTTATTTCACTACCGCCAAATTCTATTATCACCTGGGCTGATCTGGAAAAGCAATTTCATAAGTATTTCTTTGCTGGAATTCATGAAAAGAAGCTTACCGATTTGGTAAAGATGAAACAGCGCAATGATGAATCGGTAAAAGGCTTTGTGCAAAGGCTATGAGATGTAAAGAACAAATATTATAGTCTGGTATTGGATGATCGGCAGCTTGCCGATTTAGCCTTTCAGGGATTATTACCACACCTTAAGGACAGATATGCTTCTCAGGAGTTCAAAAGCCTAAGTCATTTAGTACAAAGGATTTCTGATCAAGACACTAGGGTTTTTGAACCTAAGAGAAATTGGAACAAGAAAGTTTCATTTGTTGAAGAGGCGGAAGATTCTGATTCAGATAATGAACCAGTTATCGGTTTGGCAGAGTGGGTTAAGAATAAGAAGCCGATATCTTGTCCCTTTGGTCACAAAGAGCCAGAGAAGTTTACTTTTGATGTCACCAAAGCCGATAAAATATTCGATCTCTTGCTTCAGGAGGGCCAGATTAAATTGTCACCCAATCATGTGATCCCATCGGCAGAAGAGTTGAAGCATATGCTGTATTGCAAGTGGCACAATGCAACTTCACACAGTACCAATGAGTGCAAGGTGTTTAGACAGCAATTGCAGTTAGCTATTGAGTCTGGCAGGATAAAATTTGGCAATTCCAAGATTCAAAAGCCAATGAAAATTGATCAACATCCTTTTCCAGCAAATATATTGGATGCTGAAGGGAAAATTAAGGTGTTGACATCGGTAGCTGCTGAAAAGAATGCATCAGTAGATCCCCAACATCGGATAACTACCGATGATGCAAAAGGCAAGGGGCTATTGACGGAGAGTGGCGGTTCTGGGAGGCCTCCTCGATCTGGCATCGTGATTACTCATCGAAGACAACAAGAAGGATGGCGTCAGCGAAGAGACCGGTATCGACGACAACAAGAGGAAAGGCGTCAAGAAGAGTGGAATCGGCATAAGGATCATTGGAATTGTCTGTTTTTTATTCATTGTTGGGAAGAAGGTATGAAGTTACCTACTGTTGAAAATTGTCCAGAGTGCAATGGCTATTATGGAGTTAATCATCCTACAAGAAGGTTTCAATCTAGTAATCAAGGTTTGCTCATTAATGAGCCGATCAGAGGGAGAGCATCAGTACATGATCGGCTGGGGGGCAGGCTCAGTGTGTACGAAAGGCTTGGTAAACGCGTTGCATATTTTCCAAGAAACCAAGAGGAACTCGAAGAAATGGCAAATGCAAGAGTTCCTGATGAAGAAATATTTTATAGGGATCCTAATATACGTCGTGTGGAGACAATTAGGACTTATCAGCCAGTGTGGAAAACTAAGCTTCCTCAATGGTGTCCAGAAGGTTTGACAAAGACACAGAAGAGAAAAATGCAGCGAGAGCGTCAAAAAGATTTATATCAAGAAGAAAGCCCCTCCAATGAGAGATCTGGTAACCAGCAGTGGCAGATAAGGCACAAGAATAAAGGTCCATCGGCAGATGTCAATATGGTGTTTATGTTGCCGATGGAATTTTTGGCTCTGTCTGACAGCGAAGAAGAGGTTGTTTCCTCTGATCAGATAGCTCAATTAATGTTAGATCCAATGATGGTTGTTTTTGAGAAGCCTGCTGATGATGAGAGACAACACCTCAAGGCTTTGTTTGTAAAAGGCAGAGTTGATGGGCAGCCTGTATCTAAGATACTTATTGATGGAGGAGCTGCGATTAATATCATGCCTTATGTGATGTATCGGAAGCTTGGTAAGGGAGATAAAGACTTAACTAAGACCGATATGATGCTAAAGGATTTTGAAGGCAATGTGTCACCAGCTAAAGGGGCAGTATGTGTTGAGTTGACTATCGGCAGTAAAACTTTGCCGACAACTTTCTTTGTTATTAATGGCAAGGGTGCATATAATTTACTTTTGGGAAGGGATTGGATTCATGCTAATTGTTGTGTTCCTTCTACAATGCATCAATGTCTGGTACAATGGATTAGAGATAAGATTGAAGTTGTTCCTGGTGACTCTTCTTATATCATTGCATCGGCGGAATCAGATACTTATGAACGAACCAAGTGCATATCGGGAGAAGCCTGGGAAAAGGAGTTCCTCAAGATTGCCGATTATGAAATTCTACCGATCCAAGCAGTCGGTTCTGAAGAGGAGTTTTAATGGATAGATTTGCCGATGATGGAAAACTAGGTCAAGGATTTACATCGGTAGATGATTTAATAGAAGTAGATATTGGTGAAGGCTTTAGGCCAAGGCCCACTTTTATTAGCTCTAAGTTAAATTCCAAGTGTAAACAGCAACTAGTTGATTTGTTAAAGGAATATAAAGATTGTTTTGCTTGGGATTATACTGAAATGCCTGGATTAGACTGATCTATAGTTGAACATCGGTTGCCTATTAAATCTGGATTTTGGCCACATCAGCAGCCAGCTCGCCGATGCAATCCTAATATACTCCCTGATATTAAGGCCGAAATAACCAAGTTAATTGAGGCAAAGTTTATTCGGCAGTGTCGATATGCAGAGTGGATTTCTAATGTGGTTCCTGTATATAAGAAAAATGGAAAACTCCGTGTTTGTATTGATTTCAGGAATCTTAATAAGGCCACACCGATGGATGGTTATCCAATGCCGATTGCTGATTTGTTGATTGATGCTGCAGCAGGGCATCAGATTATTAGTTTCATGGATGGAAATGCGGGTTATAACCAAATATTCATGGCTGAAGAAGATATTTCCAAGACTGCTTTTAGATGTCCAGGTCATGTGGGATTATTTGAATGGATAGTTATGACATTTGGTTTGAAAAATGCTGGCGCTACTTATCAAAGAGCTATGAACTTTATTTTCCATGAATATATCGGCACATTGGTAGAAATCTACATTGATGACATAGTGATTAAGTCTGGAGACATCACAAAGCATCTAACCGATCTACGGAAGATATTGGAGTGCACAAGAAAACATGGATTAAAGATGAATCCCAATAAATGTGCATTTGGTGTATCGGTAGGACAATTCTTGGGTTTTATGGTGCATCAGAGGGGCATTGAAATTAGTAGAAAATCAATTGAGGCAATCAACAAGGTTGTTGCTCCTGCTGATAAGACTGAATTATAATCCTTGATCGGTAAGATTAATTTCATCAGAAGGTTTATATCTAATCTGTCAGGCAAGATCAAAGCTTTCAGTCTATTATTGAAATTGAAAGCCGATCAGGAGTTTAAATGGGGGGATGAACCGCAATTGGCTTTAGATCAGATTAAGAGTTATTTAACAAATCCTCCAGTATTAGTTCCACCCTAGCATGGAAAACCTTTCAGATTATATTTATCAACTGAAGATACTGTTATCGGTTCAGCTCTTATTCAAGAATTTGAAGGAAAGGAGCGTGTTATCTATTATTTGAGCAGACGGTTAATAGATGCTGAAACTAGGTATTCGGCCATTGAGAAATTATGCTTATGTTTATATTTCTCCTCTAGTAAGTTGAGGCATTATTTACTATCGGCTGAATGTACTGTCGTATGCAAAGATGATGTGGTCAAATATATGCTATCTATGCCGATATTAAATGGTAGGATTGGTAAATGGATTTTAGCGTTATCAGAATTTGACCTACGTTATGAATCGTCTAAGGCAGTTAAAGGACAAGTTATGGCCGATTTTGTTACTCAACATTGCAACACGGTGGATTCTTTGGAAGTTGCTCCATGGACACTTTTCTTTGATGGGTCTACTTGTGGTGAAGGGGCAGGCATCGGCATCGTGTTGATTTCCCCTCAGGGGAAGAAGTATGAATTCTCATTGCCGATCGTCACCACATCGACAAACAATCAAGCTGAGTACCAAGCCCTGATAAAAGGGTTAGAATTGCTTAAAGAAATACAGGCTGATGCTGTTGAGGTCTTTGGTGATTCTATGCTAGTTATAAATCAGTTGATTGGGATTTATGAATGCCAAAGTGAAATTCTAATTTCATATCATGAAAAGTGTTTGGAATTGTTAAAAGGGTTTAGGAGTTTTCATCTGGAGCATATTTCCCGGATGCATAATGAAGAGGCTAACCGATTGGCCCAGCATGCCTCGGGATATCAACCTATTCAAGAAGCATTGACATCGGTGGCTGATGCCGATGACTGGAGAAAGGAAATCATTGATTATTTAAAGAATCCATCTAAAAAGGTTGAAAGACGCATAAGGTTCCAAGCGACGAAGTATGTACTCCTCGATGATGAATTATATTACCATACCATAGATGGAGTTTTACTCAGGTGTGTTAACATAGAGGAATCAAAAAGCCTGATGAGTGAAATTCATGAAGGAGTATGTGGGGCTCATCAGTCAGCATTTAAGATGAAATGGATGATCAGAAGAAATGGATATTATTGGCCGGCTATTCTTGAGGATTGTTTTAAATATTTTAAAGGATGTCAGGAATGTCAAAAATTCGGTAATATTCAAAGAGCACCCGCATCGGCTATGAACCCCATAATTAAACCTTGGCCGTTTAGGGGTTGGGCTATTGATCTCATCGGTCAAATTTATCCACAATCGAGTAAAGGGCATAAGTTTATTCTGGTTGCTACCGATTATTTCACAAAGTGGGTTGAAGCAATACCTTTGAAAAAGGTGACTTCGGTTAACATGGTTGATTTTGTGAAGGAGCATATTGTTTACCGATTTGGCATCCCTCAAACCATCACTACCGATCAGGGCACTATGTTTACATCAGGTGAATTTGATGAGTTTGCTTTAAGTATGGGAATTAAAGTTTTAAATTCTTCACCATATTATGCCCAAGCTAATGGCCAGGCTGAAGCATCTAATAAGGGAATTATCAAACTTATTAAGCGCAAGATCAAAGAATATCCTAAAAAGTGGCATACAATATTAAATGAAGCTTTGTGGTCATATCGGATGGCATGTCATGGTGCAATCAAGGTATCACCTTATCAATTGGTGTATGGACACGATGCAGTATTACCTTGGGAGATTAAGATTGGATCTAGGCGAATGCGCTTTCAGAATCAACTGACAGCCGATGATTATGATATTCTTATGAAAGATGAATTAGAAGATGTAGCAGGTCATCAGTTAAAAGCTTTGGTTAACATCGAGGAGAATAAGAAAAGGGTAGCTAAGTGGTATGACAAGAAAGTGAAGGTAAAGGAATTTACCGATGGTGAATTAGTCCGGAAATTGATTTTACCGATTGGGACTAAAAGTTCTAAGTTTGGCAAATGGTCTCCTAATTGGGAAGGTCCATATCGGATAAATCAGTCTGTTCCTGGTAATGCGTATATTCTTGAAACTCTCGAAGGAGTTGTATTTTCCAGAGCGTTAAATGGAAAATATTTAAAGAAATATTACCCTAGTATCTGGATAGATGCATAAAGAGTATAGTTGCCGATAACAATCCTATCGGCTGGAGTTAAAAAAAAGTATCAATTGTGCCGATGCGCTAATTTAACAAAGCCTGAATGGCTGATATCGCACGCAGGTGAATTTCATCGGCTTCTTTTAACTCTTTGGCATCTTCATCGGCACTTCCTTCCACAGGCTTGATTTTCTTTTTCAAGGCCAAGGCCTTGCGAGCTTGAGCATCTCATTCCTGTTGAAGGGCTTTAATGGCGTCGAGAAGCTGGTCTTCTTCTTGTTTAGCTTGAGTCAGAGCTGTCTCAACCTTTTCCAGTTCAGCTAGCAGGGCTGCTTTCTTTGCCGATAGATCTGAGATTTTCTGTCTAATATCGGCACTGGAGGCTTGCAAATTGTTGATGTTCTTGTGCTTCTCGTCGGCAGTCTGCTTCAGCTGTAGCATTTCTTCTTTAAGTTGAGACTGAGCTGCTCTGTCAGCAATACGATGAATGACCCTTTGATATTGAAGCTGTCTGCTCTCCAGATGGACTGCTGGAAAGATGATTTCTTCAATATTAGCGGGGACTTAGCCGCGGATCGTTTTGAAGATAGACCTCGCAGGATCTGAGTTGATCACCAATTGGGCAGTGTCTTGCTGCAGCAGATTTAGAAGGATTTCTAGCTTGCCATAGGTGTCTGATGATATTGTTCCCAACGCTAGGGAGGAACTCGCTTCTTCTCCGTCGTCATCAGAAACATCGATAGCAAAAGAGAATAAGCTATCGGGAGAGCCTTGTTCCTATGAAATAAAGAGAATTAGAAATCCTGTTTATGATATTTGGGATATAATAAACCAAGTAATTGATTGGTTTACCTGCTTCAGGGCGATTTCTTGAGCTTGGCTTGAGGGAGCAGCTTGTAAAGGGTCATGCAAAGGATCGGCAGAAGATGCCGATGGAATGTCTTCTATGACCACATCGGTAGTCGGCCCTTGAGGTATAATTGCCGATGATGTATCTTGGGCAGGAGCAGTTTGTTCAGAGGGCTGATCGACGGGTGTTGGAGCAGACGCAAGGGCTGGTGTAGGTTTCTGTCGTTTCTGTTGAGCCTCAGCATCGGTCAAAGCTTTACGCTTTGTTTGTGCTTCAACAACAACTGGCTAGGGGGCATCAACATCTGTTGGTTGGGGAGCCTGCATGCTTGGTGTGCTTACCGATGTGTCCATTTGTTGCTGCAAAAACAGGTATAAGATTGGATGTTTAATAGAGAAAAATAAAAAATAAGAGAATACCTCTGAAGGAGGGGTAGAAGTTGCGGTGCTTGGTAAAGTTGCCGATGATGATCTAGCTGCAGCTTGTACACCCTGATAGTTGTATGTTAATATGAAGTGTATCGGTAGAAAAGAGAGTAAGCAAGATTGTTACCTTAAAAGCCTTGATCAGGCTTGAAGCAGCAGCCTTTGGAGAAGCCCTGGATGTTCCCAGTCTTGGTCTGGAAGTGCCGATTTTGGTGCGAGCCCTTTGGAAGGTCAAGGCTTCTAGGGTGGGGGCGTTGCAACCGATTGCTGAAATTGGAGAGGCTGGATGGAGGTTGAAGGGTTTTCCGCTTTTGCTTATCGATGGAACTGGATCATCAGCCTGTTTCAAGGAAGGTTAGCTACCGATACACATAATAAAAGGAAGGAAAAGGACAAAAGTTGAAAGGAACTTACTGCATTATCAGGAATAGCATAATCGGGGTTGATCAGGTGCCGATATGTGTGAACAGACGTTGAAAATAGCTGTTCTTTCCACTCCTGCCACCATTGCTTATATGACTCTGTTATGAAAGAAGCTGGTGACCAGGCGAAGAGATCAACATTTGAAATATCGGCATCGGGAGCAAGTCTTACTATCCTGCTCCATTCAGTTCCAGCAGTAATGATTTCTCTAGGTTTAATCACATCGGCATAGCACAGTTTGATGGGCAGTTGCCCAAAGGCCAGCTGGCGAGATACTGCCGATGGATTGTAGAATTCATAAGTAATGTGGGAGGCTTTCCCGCTGCCAAATGTGTTGACTGGGATTGCTCTGGGGGTGATAATGGCCATCATGAGATCATTGTCTTGGTTCAGATCACTATCGGCAAAATTGAAGAGGAGAGGGAACTTGTTATCCTCATCAATATAAGGCACCCAAGCCCTGAGGTCACGAGGGAGGCCATGGTAGAAAGTTTGAAAAAATCTGCCGATTTGGTCCTCATTGGCTTCTGTTCCGGGAAGGACGATGATTGCTTCACCGAAGTTGAGAGGGGGCGTGTTGCCGATTCATCATCCCTAAGGACGTACTCTTCGGGAATCTCTCGTGGGAATTCCTGAGCAAAGAGATCCCACTGTAAACGCTTGTGCATGTGAGCGTTTAACCACATATTAACAAACCACCATGGGCCTCCCAGATTGCCGATGGGTTCGCCAAGTATAAGCTTCTGAGATACTTGGTGGAGAAGGTGGTAGGTTGAGCTCAGGAGATATCGGCCAAGTGGGAATCTGACACCGTTGGCCAAGAGTTCTGCTGCTGGGAGGAAAGCGTTAGTTGGTCCTACCGATCGTCCGTAGAAAATAAACTTTTCCAGCCACATGTTCAGGAATGTGGTATGCTCCCTTTGATTAACGGTGCCAGTCTTTTGGTACTCCTGGATATATCCCGTCCAGCCGCCGATGTTGCGTGTAGTTACTCTGTATTCAGCTTTTCTGCTGAAAATATGGCCTTCATCGACAGTTGAGATGTCTAAGCCTGTGAGCATGTATACATCGGCAAGAGTAGGGGCACATGGGCCATGACCGAACAAGAAGGTGTTGGTGGTGTCAGACCAAAACTGAGCAGCAGCTATCATCATGGATTCATTCTTTTGCAT
This sequence comes from Saccharum spontaneum, assembly GCA_022457205.1. Classification (NCBI taxonomy): domain Eukaryota; kingdom Viridiplantae; phylum Streptophyta; class Magnoliopsida; order Poales; family Poaceae; genus Saccharum; species Saccharum spontaneum. Next base: position 201,000 of record CM039615.1, on the reverse strand, counting down.
ATCGGCAATGGACAGCCTGATACACTGATCTATTTTCCGTTCTGCCTAGAACACTTGCATTGATCTGTTGACCCTCAGAAACCAGTTTTTCCACCCTTTGGTGGGTTTGGGCCAAGAACGGAACGTGTCTTTCCATAGATTCAAAGAGAAATTCTGAGATTTGAAGGGAATACGATTTGCCTCTGCATTAATCAAATCAGTTGGATCTGGGTCGCCCATCGGACCTAAGCAATGGAGGGGAGGTTGATGGGTTGGAATCACCAGTGTGTTGCGAAGTTCCTAGGTTTGAAGGACCAAGAAAATGAAAGAGAAAGAAAGATGTCGACTGTAAGAATTCGCAGGAAACCGAAAGGATTAAAGTAAAAGTAATGAGAGGAAGAACAAACCGCAGGGACGTCGAAGTTAACAGCCATTGCTTCAGGAGGATGAGGGCACGAGCTGGGAACTTGAAGATGATGATGGTTCTAATGAGTTGAAGACGCGCGGTCATTGGTTAGGGTTGCCGCCGGAGTGAGAACGCCAAAGGGTGGAGTTTGAAGGTAGAAGATGAACAGCCCGGAGGAATCTATTTATAGGTTATTTGGAGTAGGGGTATTCTTGACTTATCTCTATGCCGTATCCGGATGGATCGAGGTGGTTCAGTTGGATATGGTAACTGTTCACACGACAATCAAGGGATGGTGCAGAAGATTTGACGGCAAGTAATCATGACTTGAAGGATATCTTGATACAAGATTTTTCAGTTCTAAAAATGATGCGTTGCGGTAAGATCTTGTTGATGGATTGTTATTTTGGTATCTCAACCGTAGTTAAGGCAAAGAAGGTTGGAAAATATGCGATATATATTGAGATACATGGATTGGATCTAGATTTGATTGAATTTGGTAACAAATCATGTTATGCTTGGAGAATGGGTTAAAGAAATAGATAATAGCAAGCATCAGTTGGAGTAAATTTCGGAGCATCAGTATCTTATACTCCGAAATTGGGGGGCATGTGTTGACATCGTTTTTAGCACGTGTCAAGATGATCAGGAAAGGCTAATCAGGAAGGGAAAGATTGCCGTGTAAATTGATAGCCAAGGAGAATAAGTTTGTTTTTAAGCGGTGACAGTGTATGAATTTAATTTGGAATGTTGCCGATGAGGTTAAGGGTGCTATTGCCGATGCCGATGGAAGAGGGTTTGGAGACTGTTGCCGATGAGATAAGGGAATGTACCGATGAAGAAAGGTATGAAGACTGCAGCCGATGAAATAGGGAATGTACCGATGGAAGGAGATCGAAGGTTGCTGCCGATGGAACAGGGGCTGTGCCGGTGAAAAGGAGGTCGATAAGAATACCATTGTGATTAAGGCGGACTATGGAATAAAATAGGAGTTGATTTCCTTGTTTACGATTAGTAGAGTCTGAGTTGTGTCAAAGTCATGTTCTTTTCCTTAGATTTGGATTTAGTGTCCTAGTCGTATTTGGTTATATTTCTATAGATCAGGGTATAAATATAGAGTGAAGGGCAATGTAATAGGGGATCAATCAATACATCAAAAACCAGCTTTTACTCTTATTTACATCTACTTTTCGGCGACTTCGTCAATTTGCATATTTTTCTTTTTTACGAGTTCTCATTGATTCGGCGAGTTGCATTGCTCTAAGTGCAATCTTTGTCGATCCTCGAGTTCCGTGTGAGTACCTCTTGGCCGTGACTTCCGGGCGTATCGCTGTTGTCAGGACCAAAGTGCCCGTATCTTCATCCTTGTCGATTAACAGGTCAAATCGACTGGCACGCTTTGGATATCAATTTTGGGTATTAGCCCTTTGTGTTTGCAGATTCACTTTTGCATCAACAATCCTTTATCAGAAACAACTATGTGTTTGCAGCTTGCAGATCAGACACTAAGCTTTCCTAAAGGAATATTAAAGAACATGTGTGTCCGAGTTGGTACCTCGTATGCTCCAGCTGACTTCGTGGTGATAGAGACCGGGTCCGATGAGAGGTCACCAGTTATTCTAGGAAGGCCATTCCTGAACACCTCGGGAGCTGTCATCTACGCCAGCGCTGCGAAGATCAACTTCAATATCAAGGGGAGGAAGGAGACGTTTTCCTTCAAGAACAAGATTACACGAATCCCAGAGCAACCCCAACATGAACCAAGGAAGAGGACCAACAGGAGGAACAAGCAGAACAAGAACAACCAAGGATGGACCGAATCAGCTAAGATGATCACTGCAGTTCAAGGAGGTCAAGATGGTCGACTCAAGTCGCCCTTCCTGAACAAGAAGGACGACCCAGGTATGCCAAGCATTGAGTGCTCAATCAATGGATACTCCTTTCAGAAGGCGCTCTGCGACACTGGATCAGGCATCAACATAATGGCCACAGTCACCTATCAGCTCTTGTACGGGACCATGCCCTTAAAACCAACATACACTCAGCTCCAGATGGCAGATCAGACATCCTGAAAGGTCGAAGGTATAGTAACCGATGTCCCTGTTAAAATTAACGATCATTTTGTCCATACAGACTTTCAGGTCATTGACATGGGAGACGACGAGTACGATCCACCCATCATCCTAGGAAGACCGTTCCTAGGCACCGTCAAAGCAATCATCTACATTGGAACCGGAGAAGTCCATATGCATTTCCCCTCTGAGAAGGTACGCCGCTACTTTAATGACCCTAACTATATAGTTGAAGATTCTAAGCAGGTCAGGACAAGAAGAAGGCGACGTAACCGTAACCAAAGGAGGCAAACCATCAAGGACGTATGGGCAGACTATGAAGGAGAGGTCATAAGGCCCGAGGATACACAACAGGAGACCGAAGCACCAAGTCGGGTATGAAAAGTGAAGACAGTTACACAAGAAGAGGAGGCGCTGCCGGAACCACCGTCTACGCCACCCAAATCCCAGGACAACTAAGAAGAAAAGAAGTCCTGTTCGGAGGACTTAAAAACACCGAACGCCATGCCAAGAGGTAAACTTGGTAGTTATCATTTTCCCTTTAATTATTGCTCAATTAATCATGTTCATTCTGTCTAAAAAAAATGTTGAAAACAGTAAGCCCCATGTGAGTATGCGAGTGGCATAAAACCCATAAGTACATTCACTGTGGTGGCATAAAAAAATAAATAATATATATTTTTTCTGTTCTATAAAAATGAAAATAAAAATAGAGAGTGACATTTATCAAGGAAGCTCAAACATGATAAAGGCTAGATATTTATGATAACGCTTAACCAAGTTCCACGAAGCTTTGTTGTCTATTTGAGCTCCACAGAATTCAGGAAGACTAGCAGATGGAGGACATCCTAATCGTTGTCAGGGTGCTGCCGACATTCAAATACACCTCTGCACCTGCTAGCTACATTAGAAGAAATTACGTCAAGATCCAGCTTGGGGGAGAGCACCCCATTTATCCCGATAAGTATTTTTATCTACATTTATACCTATGCTTTATTAAAATAAAAAGATGCATAATCATGAAAACACAAATAAATATTTTGTGTTTATATATATTTGCTTAGTTTAATAAATAAATAAAGTAGCTATGCTAAACTGAATATTGAAAATAAAACTCTAGCATGGATATGATGAATAGTTGCTCTGCCTAATTTTTCAAATTTGTTCTCTCTCTAGTTTAGACATAACTGTTATAATTTAAAACTGGCTCTAAACCTGAACTAGTGGGAAGAGAACTTGATCTGAAGTCTAAGTTGTTAGCGGATATGATATGGGAAGGTTGAGCTGCTATTTATCTGTTCCTAGAGATGCTAGAATTCTAGAGAATTATATCTTTAAAAAAATATTTAAAATGTTGCATGATGAGTTCCTGTATGATGAGAGTTTAAATTCCTACCACAGCCATATATACATGCTTGTTAGATTAAGAGCCGCACTTTTACTACTTACTGCTTATGGGCATTGAGTGTGGTCAAGCAGTGTAGACCCTTATGAACTTGTCATGTGGTTAAAATCAAGATTCACTTGCACGTTCACTCATACATGCTGCTTCTACTCCGGAAGTATGCATCCACATATATACACTCATTTCCATCTCCAGATTCACCCAAAATTATTCTACTCCTGACCCGGGAGAGAATAGCCAAAAACATTATCTCATTCCTGTTATTCCCTATGAAGTTAATGCTCAAGTCATTTCTACTACCACTTGCTATAATTTCAAAAGAGGGAGATTGCTCTAAAAAAATATAAATACGAGGAAATAAAAAGGAGCAAGTGCTCGGAACCTCGAAGAAAGAAAAAGTGAGACGAGAGGTAAAAATGGACAAGTGTCCGACAGTAGAATTAGGGGTACAAGATACCCACCTGAGAGAAAAAAATAATAATAGAGCATCTCATTCCCCTCAAAAGTTTTAAAAAGGAAGAAAGGTATGTATTCCCTCAAAAAGAGCATTAGACTTTTGTTATTACCATACACTACTCATTCACCACACATGCACATCTTGATTTGACTTATTGACTTGTTTCTCTGGATCCATGGTTTGACTATGCAATAAATGTTCTATGAGTATGTATACTGTATCTCCCACCTATGAGCTCCAGATATCAAAGCCTTATTAGAGTAGGGTGAGAGAGAAGGCAATGTCACTACGCCTTATACCATAAATACCACATACTTTGAGAGAGAAGGCATATACCATTACTGCCTTGGTAAGGATCCAGAAATACCACAAAAGAGAGACCCGAGAAAGTCATACAAGGAATCTCTGAGTTTTATTTGAAAAATTTGCAAAAACTCCAGAGCTATAGCTGATCAAGAATAAGAGACATGGCGTTTGACTAGACCGTTCTATCTTTTAACCACTCAAGATGCAGGTGACGGTTGCAAGCCCCATGGTGAAAGGTAAAATGAGTAAGTTTTAAGTCTTGACAGTTTACTCTAACTCAGGGATGAGACCTTATTTGAAAGCATATGTACCGTCAACGTTCAAAGGCGTTGCAGCAACTTCTGATCCATAATGAGTCTATCCTTGCTCAGGGATGAGCAAGAGGTAAGCTTGGGGGAGTTTGTTGACGGTCCTTAAGTACCAAATATAGTTATTAAATAAATAAAGAAAAGGATCCAAATGCAACCAACACCTAGACTTAGGGTTTTATCTGACAGAATTCCACAAGTTTTGGTGTTTGTCTGTTTCTGCAGGGAGTTATCAGAAAATACGAAGGAAAGGCCCACATGTCGGGTTTACATAGAGATAATAACGTGTTCACCGATTTTCTATCATCTAGAAGACTCTAGAAGCCACGAGAACGAACGGGAGGCCGAACGGGCCCGGAGGCAGGGCGCCCGCCCTGCCCCCTAGGGCGACCGCCCTGGCCTGAGAGCCAATCAGGCTCCGTCTCGCGGATTATGCTCCACCGACCTAAGGGATCAAGGAAAACCGTGCGATTAATGTTGGTTTGATCCGACGGCCCACGTTCACTTGAGGGGGATATATAAGCAGGACCCCTGGCCCCTAGAGGAGGCACTCCCTCATTCTCAATTCTTCAAACCCTAATCTCAGGAGGAGAGTCTCTGATCAAGCCCTAGAGCCACCACATCAACTAGATCTCTAGTATAGCATAGCTACATAGGATTAGAACTAGAAGGAGTCAATCTTCGATTGGTTTCCGGATCTGTCAAGAGGATTCTTGGTAATTCCTTTACTGTTCTTCATTGTTCATCTTTGTTCTTCAATATTATGAATACAACTTTGTTCTATTTCAATATATTGATTATGACTATGCTCTACTTGTTTATGTTTGCGATTATATTGTTCTTAGTTTATCGTAGTTATACGCTTGGCTTAGTTAGATTGGAATTATATACATGTTTAGGATCGTATAGCGTTTATCCATCGGATCCATGGGTAAATGATAAATATTGTGTAGGCGTGGTGCTTAGACCATATTTATCTGCGATTGCACCTTATATGCCGGATCGTGGGGTGGTCCGCGATGGTGACAGCTTCGTTGGTTCTTATATAGTCCCCCTCCCATGTGTAAGGCAGGCAGAGCAACATTATTACGGGGGAGTGATTGCTATGTTTCTCATCTTCCTTGATAATATCACTATGCATGGGTGTAGTCCTTTCTCGCAATGATTGCCAAGTGTACTTGCACTAACTATGATATGCTAGACTTTATAGTTAAGAATAACTTAGGAAATATCCTTGTAGTTCATCCTAATATCATGCTAATGACTTGCTAGAATATCTGTTGAGGTGCTTATCATTATTATATGTGGCTAGCTGATCAGATTAATTATCTTTGTCACCATTCATACTTTATCTATATTTTATGTGACACTTACCCCTGTATGCAAGAGATAGATGAATGCTCTCACTTATACATGCAATGATTGATACTCATTCCTATATTCCATTCCATAATCAACATTGATGTTAGTAATCCCTTCCCAGTGGTAAAAATATAAATAACGATACCTGGAATACTTCCCGGTTAAAATGCTACATCGGTATTAATCTGTGCGCTTGCAGATCTTATTTATTATTTATTTAGAAGAGCAGTTGCATGTTTCAATACCGCGTCTCTCATGTCATGCTGGGGATGACAACTTGGCTTAAGTGGCATGAGGGATAGGTTCGGCATTTTTGGCGCCGTTATCAGAATTAGAAAACTAAGTCTACTTTTGGTAATGACGTTAAGAATGTCCAACAAGCATACATTTAGACCTACATGTCATCTGGTGTTGTCTCTGACAAAGAATATAGAGCTTTCATGAAGATGTGGTTGTGCAGATTTATCTTTTGTAGTAAATCCAATGAACCAACTATGAATCACATGATAATGGCTGAAGACCTAGCTGCAGGAACTTTAATCCCCTTGTTTAAATACCTCTTAGGGACTGTTTACCACATGATGCATCAAATCACTGTCCAGATGCGTCATCATGGAGAGATACACTGTGTTAATGGCCCTTGGTGGCTGGTTCAAATGTGGCTGCAACTGTATATGCATCAGATAGTTTCTGTGGACCTTCACAACTTAGGCTTCCCTTCAGTCAACTGTGCTGAAGATGATGAAGCAACAGAAAAAGCTTGCCAAACATATGGTGAAGTAGCATCGTCCATCATTATTGACATAGACATTGGCCATTGTAACAGAACCGTCCAAATTATAAGAGCACAAGTACAAAAACAATCACCGAAGTGATCAAATTCTCGCACTTGAGCCCATATAACTCCGGTAGTCCAATGAAATCACGAGGGATTTCAAACCAACCAACATATAAGCCAAGATCGTAGTGATTCAACATAACAAGTCACATGTTACATCCAGTTCACAAGTAATTGAATATACATCGGAGTTCAACATAGTTATTACAACTTAAGTTCAAAAGTAGTGGAAGCAAAGTAATTTGAAACTAACAACACCCTTATTTCAAATACATGCCAGTACCAAGGTTGACTTCCAACAAAAGCATTAGAGAGAAGATAACTCAAAAGGATCATGCCCGTGATCACACTCCGCCTCTACGGCAGGAGCCAACCAACTTTTGCAGTCACCATGATACATCACAACCTGCAACAAGTGGGGATAAAACCCTGAGTACGAGAAGGTACTCAGCTAGACTTACCCGTCATAAACCAGAAATAAAGTGACACCAAGGATCATGCAAGGCTGATATTAAGTGGGCTAGCTTGACAACATTTTGCATAAAAGCTTATAATGAATAAGTAATCATTAATGCTTAAGCATCAAGTTAATTATCATTAACATGTCCTCTATATTAGAACCTGTACTGGAGCACTCACTTTATTAGGAGCAAACAATATTAACCATAGCAGGTATAAATTGAGGCAACCTTTCCATCGTTATCCAATTAACCATCCATTCAATTTAATGGAATCTACGTTGCCGCTGCTCAAGTCAAGTGCTCACTAACCAGGAGCGACGGCGATTCGAATCGAATTCCTATCCAGCTGGAGGGGTATTTCTAACACTCACCGTGCAGACCCCTGCCAGGGTCGCACAGGCCACCTTTTCATATGATTCAGGAATCACGGGTCCGAATGATGTCGCGACCCCAAGGGCGACACTCTGCCAGGTGATATGGACTCTAACCCCCCCCCTTGGTCTCACGCCAATGTCCCCAAGCACATCCTTTCTCTCCTCCAAGAAGCAACCTACCATTCGATTCCCGGCCTGAACCATATTACTCGGCTTCGCGGTCGGAACGACTTATCCGGCCAACTAAGTGTTAGACTGCGTTCAACATGACTCAAGGACGTATAGCGAATCGGTCCTTAAACGACTCAGACGGGGATAGATCCACACCCAAGACCTCCATGCCTTGTTGCTTCACTATCGTCATCCCGCCTGGTCTCATTTCATTTTATTAACACATGGTTCCATTCCACGATAGCAAATATAGCCAACCGTGCCATATATGAATATCCCTATATCTCGCAGGTGACAGGAAATCACCTGACTTCTACCACTTAAAGCAGGGCTAAGCATCTACTCGATCCTAGTCTATGTAGGACTCAAGGATTCATATATCTGGACAAGGAATGATATAATGCAGCAAGGGTTTCCAACCAACTCCTACCACTTAATGCAACAATACTTATAACATGTATATATATAATTAATTGCTTTGAAGATAGGAGGCTTATAATGCTCCGGGGCTTGCCTGGGATCCGACTCAAGTTAGAGTTTGTCAGATGAAACTCACTTGGCGAGCATTCGCTCCGTCTAACACTTGTTCGGTCCTTCTATCTTCGGGATGGATCCACCAAACACCGTCTTCGGGTCTGGCTCCAACGCCACATCACGTCCTTCACGTTTTTCAGCTAGCGTACCTAAATGAAATGCAAGATGCAAGTGCATGAATACAAGAAAATGCAATAGATGATGCATCACACGTTAATCAAGGCAAGTATGAGGTTATAGTAAAGACACGTAAGCACATCACATTACTTAAGTAACCTTACACAAACAAACATGCTAAAATAGCAAAAAAAGCAATACCAAGCATGACATAAGATTTACAAAGTCTTAGTTGTACTAGCTTAATCACCAAAGACATGAATCACACTTAGCAATACGCAAGCAAAGTAACCAAGCAATCATGTATTTTCAACAATTCTGGACATACATGCAGTAGCTGAGTAAATCAATCATATCTGAAGTTCTATAAATCCAAATGACTTGCAAGAAGACATCCTAGAAATATTATGAAATTGTCCACATTTCATTTATAAACATCTAAACCTGATTCTAACATTTACCAAGTCGAAATACAGAAGGTACAGAATCTGTCCTGGAAGGACAGAGAGCAACATAAATCTGAACCCAACTTAGAACAGCTGTAGTTTCTAAACCATATGGCCAAATACCACCAAATTTTAACAGAGGCTAGATACATAAATTATCTACAACTTTTGTATAAACAAGTTTTACAACAAAGCACATTATCATGAAGAACTTTGCTAAGTTTCCAGATCTGTCCAGAAACCTCATTTGCAAGAAATAATTATTAACTTATGTTGCAAACATATAATTGGACAAAACCAACTTTACCAACATCTCACACATGACAAATGAACACCAGAAAACATAGTGTCCATTCCTAAATAAATTCTTTTAATGCATTTTCTTAATTTATTTAGATAATTAGGTGGAATTAGGAACACATATCAAAAGTGAACAATAAATTCTACCAAAATTGCAGTGGCCTACACATGCTCTCAATAGTGTACTGTACAAATTTCAAACCATTTGGACATATATATCAACCTCTATGAAAAAGACAAATGGATATGCAAGAATTCATGTGAGACCAAGATGAATCAATAACTCACTCATACTACAACTAAAATTCATGAAATTTTTACCACACATCAAACATCACATGAGTAGCATTCCACAAAAATTTCACTTCATTTTGAGCTCTAAATTTACAGTTATGAAAAAGACAAATGCGACTAGCATTGAAAACCTAATCTGAAAAATCTATTTTTACAGCAAAAAAATTAAACTAAAACATGTCATATTATAGATTCACTGCATAGATAATTTCACAAGGATTCCAAAAAGTCCTCATTTGCTATTTTACGAATTTTCTATGATTTACTATGCATTTTCAAAAATCAGCAAAAACTACAACAGATCAGTCCCTGGAGTACTATTCACATGAGTCTATGGCTGTTCACATAACCCCCTGGCTTTAGTCGAATTCAAGCTCGAGGTCCCTGACGCGAAAAACAACAGAGTAGTTCGTCGGAGCTCGCTGCTCTGGCCGGAGGAGGCCACGTCGGCGGCGGGGAAGATATGGGGAAGCAAGAGGAGGCCGACACGCACCCGTGGGTGGCCACGGCTCGTCTCGAGGTGGCCCGAGGAGGCGGGGCCACGAGAGCCGGCGGCATGGGATGACGGCGGCGGGCGGTGGCGGTGCTCCGGCGACTGAGGCAACCGACGAAGGCGCGCGTGAGGTGCAGCGCGACGCGGAGAAGATGATGTCACGCTCGATTGGGGCACAAGGAGCGCGGAGGTAGGAGAACGGCAGTGGCCATGGAGCTTGGCGGCGGCGTCCATGGCTGCTCCGCTCTGGAGCATCCGAGAGCAAGGGTGAGGCGAGGGGGGGACTGAGGGAGTGAGGGCGAGCGTGGCTGCGCACTACGGGAAGGAAGGGTAGCGCTGCTGCTCGGCCACCATGGTGAGGCCGCGATGTCGAGGGAGAGAATGGGAGCGAGAGACAGAGAAAAGGAGGGCGCTTAGCTTCACTTCAGTGAGCGTGACGAGCTGGCGGGTATGCACAGCAAGGACGGCAAGGTGTCGAGCGAGGCGGGACTGAGGAAGCCACGCGGCGTCGGAACCCTGTGCACGGTCGGCCATAACGTGTTCCTGAATTCAAAAATCCAATTCTACCTCAAACGTTCGACTGAATCTGCCATCTTTCCCCCTCCGTATCTCTCAGACCGATTAGTTATTTGAGCAACTAAATACATGATGTGTTAGAGCTATATGAGTACAACAACTTTGATTAAAGGAGTTTGGTCCAATTCAAAACGGTTTAAGAGATATTAGTTCCCAAAGAGAGCTACAATGAAACTGAAACTGACGAACTTCAGTTCTCAGACTTAGCCAAAATTTGGGATCCTGAAAACAGCACCGAGTTACAACTTGGGGGCTTTGTTATATTAGGTTAGAGACTAAACCAGATATTAACCTTTGAACAAAGTTTGTTCTACGCAAACTAAACTACAACTTTTATTAAAGAACCTTCATCTAGATCAGCCTGGTTAGGAAGATAAGAGGCTCCAAATATGGGTACCCAAAACTGAATCCTACAGTTTAGTTGCAAGCCGACTGAACTTGCATTCTTCTCCTCCTTCTAACTCTTAATCCGCTAGGTGTTTGCAACTTCACTAATAAAAGTTGTAGAGCTACATGTAATCTCCATCTTTTATTGTAAAAGTTTGGTCTGGATCACCACGGTTTTCATTCTACAGGGCTCCCAATTCACGTACTCTGAAACTGTACTGCAGTCCAACACTTAGAAAATTTTTAGAGCTTCAAAACAGCACTGACTTGATTCTTGTGAGCTCTATTTGACTAGGTTAGAGGCCAAACTAGCTCTTGATCATTAAATAAAGTTTGTTCTACATGAGATGAACTACAACTTTTGTTTAAGGTCAAACTTCATAACAGGTACAGAAGTCAAACTTTTATTTTGGTCAAAGTAACAACTCGATAAAGCCGAAACTAGAGTTTTAGGCCAATCGGGGTATTTTCTTGATATTTGCTCAACATGAACCCTTCATGACTTTTGTTGTAGAGTTTATCTAGAGTCATTTGGGAAAAGTTGCAAAGTTCATTTAATGATCTATAATTCCATTCACTTAATCACGTCATTCCAAGAAGGATATGACTTATCATTTTATGTGACTTTTTTATTCCAAACTTCATTAAACTTTTCCAGGGATCAATATAGATAGTTATTGACATGAGACATGTGAAGATACTTTGATAGCAACACCCAAGCATATATCTTTTAATTGAGCCTATATGTAAGCAAGGGTGCAATATCCAAGTTTAGGTTAGGGCTTATCTCCATAGGTTTGACTTTGACATCATCATCTCCACTAATCTATCATGTTTGATCTTAAACCCACCACTTAATTGGTGATAAACACCTGGGGTGTTACAGCCCTCCCCCCTTAAAAGAATCACGTCCCGAGATTCAGAATGGAAGACCTTTTAAGGAAGAGAGTCACGTTGTCTAGTTCCCAGCATGTGCTATAGCATTCAACTACAAAGCTTCAACATTGGTGAACAATTTGGTCAAAGGCACTTTCTGATACTTACTCTTTATGGTAAAATTTGTCTGAAGAATTTCCTTCATTGACTTCCATGAAGCATTGTTACTTTGGGAGGAATCCAAGATAGCACGTACTGCATTCTCAGTGTACGGAGATCATTCGGTCCGTGAGATGACCACTCACAAGTATCTGATTCTTAAGTGAGCATAGCATAGTCCGTATGAACTTTACACTAGACCGAAATCTTCAAAAAGATACTCATTGAAGTGATCCTATGTTCACAAAGTTTGAAAAGCAGTTCTCTACCAAAAATGGCTTGAGCACAACCTTCCAAAAGGGTGAGATCATAGACGACAAACATTCTCTGAGGCCATAGGATATTGACTAACCAATAGACAAGGTCTATGTTGGTCGTAAATATTCATTCATTTAGACACCAACTAATGGAAAACTACTTTCGGTTCCATGTGTGCAGTTCTCTTTCTCTGACGACAACACTGTATTATCTGAGTCTATCGATGGTCAGTGAATGTGATAGCTGACTCTGTCGGCTTCCTATTTCTGCCAACAGTTATCTAAGAAGATTCTTCTATCCAAGACAACAGTTATCTAGGTTGAATCAGATGCAACCTCTTGGGTAAAAACATTTATAAGGTACCAAAGTATGTCATCTTAGGAAAATAATTCCCTAAGAAAGATGTAACGAGGCCTTAAGGACAACAAAAGTTGTAAGTATTCACTTAACCGCGGGGAGTAGTCTACCACCAAGCGATTGAGTAAAATTTTCCTTGGTGACTTGTACTGTAAGTTGAGTTGACTTGCAGCATAACAACTTTGTCAGGCCAACCTTTCACCATGAGACTTTCTCTTTAGGGTCATATAGCAGCTCTAAGATGGGAAATCTGTTGTTTGACACTTTTCAAATTGCTTTTGATTTGCAAATTTACTCGTAGAACCCTTGATTGTCCCAATAATTATTGATGAGAGAACATAAAAGCAAAGAGAAAGGGTGTCCAACAGGATCCTTAAGACCACTTAAGAGATCGTCCAATAGAGTAATGAACAAACCATTTGTGGCACCTAAGGGCACAAGGATGCTAATTGAAACTAGGTCATGCTTTCTCTAATTCTTCACTTTAGCTGATAGAACACCTTGCACTATCTGTGTGATTGCCCAAGATAGAATTGACTTGGTCACAATGGTTGTGGAAGATAGAGTATCACTCAAGTTGTTGGCTAGTTGATCAACTTCTTGTTGGTTATTGCTCTGTAAGTCATAGCCTTCGTAGCTACCAAGGAGTTGTTACCTAGCTAAAGATTAATCTTCCTACTAGTACTAATTAGTTGTCTTTCAACACTAAAAGTTCCAAATCTTCTCTATTGACCACAACAATTGTGGTTGATGCAGAACAGATGGTTGCCATCGAAGTTAACAGATAAGGGGTCACACCAGAGATGGTTGATTTCGACGGTGTGGTCATTATGCATACAAAGGTTAAGATTTACATAATGTGACGATTGATTCTTATCCAACGAATGACTTGTCCAACCTTAAGTGTTGTGTGTCCTTTCTATCCAATAGGGATGAGATATTTTTCTCACTAGATGGTGGTCGTCAATATTGGGACAACTAATTAGAGTCACTTGTCTACCACCTCTTGCGGTCTGTTAATGTTTATGTCGGTGACATGTTCTTTAAAAGTTATCCTCTTAGCAACTTCAGGAGTAAGCTTTAATACTTTTGGTTCGATATAAGGGTCTTTTTGATACGGTATGGGAAACAACCAAGGAAGAAGGTCACGTGAACATCACATCAGTGTTGTTCTGCAATGGATTATGATTAGAAACCATGATACCAGCGCGTGCCGAGCAGCACAACCTTGTGTGTGCACCCACAGGAGGTTCTCGGTTTCGTCGTGGCACCATTAGTTGCTACTCATAACACCGTTACTAAACATACACCCGATGAGGAATTTCAAATGGCACAGATTGGGTTGTCTGAACAAGCACCATACCAAGGAGGGTCAACAAGTAAAGGTAGTCACAAGGTTTTAGAATCATGAGGAGGCGATCCAAAAATTAACACACACCACAAGGGAACATAGCTCAATTCCTAAGGACAACAGAGCAATGGACTCTTGCTTAAATTCTATGCACGACTTGCGTCCACTGAGGGAAGTACCAGATAAAAGATTAACAGGAGATTCACTCATGTTGAGCAACAACATGAGATCAAGACTGATAGCATCTCGAGACTTGAGAAGGTTGGGGACGGATTAAGCAAATTTTAAGGGCGAAAACTGACACGTAGTCATAGATTGAGTTGATAAGGTAGATGCATGAATTTGCAAGCACATGATTTAGAGGCCATAGCAGAGAGACGTTGTGTCACACTAGCTAACCTTTGGGAGAGATAACCGGAAGGTCCAACATGGATTTGGGTACGGTCTCCACAATTGGCAACGTACGAACCATGGTCAAAGGCTAGCGTTGATAAAAGTTAACTTGGTTGGTCAGTCGATAAAGGTCTTCACAAAAAGGGTTGCAAAACCTCCGCGGCTTATGCAAACATATAGGAGAACTAAACTTTGGACTTTTGATTAAGCAAAGGCATGGATACAAACATTCAAGGGTTAACCACCAAGTCTACAAGCTCAGGCTCCTAAGATAGAGAACCTAATGGAAGACAACAACCATACAATTACGTACGTGAACATTGTTCTAGGATAAAGCTATTCGACCCTCGTATGCTCACCGAGGACAAACGAGGTGGCAACTAGGGCACTACCTAGATAACAAGCATACATACAGCATCACAGTCAAGCAGACATTTGAGAAAAGTCAAACGAATGGGCTTAAACAACCAATATCAAGCACAAGGCTCACCCAAAACAAGCATGTATCTAAGAAAGAACTAACTACAAGTTGAGTCCAAACAAACGTTAGTTAAGGAAGCCAACTTAGCATGTGCCCAGAATCTAGACAGCAACACAGTAGTTACTTGTTTCAACCATAACTGAGGTTATAGACATCCCACAAAGGTGATCCTAGACTTTCTAGAAAGCTTAGGAAGATGACTACACTTTAGTTATTCATACCAACAGCTAATTCATAGATTAATATGACCAAAAATGCTAATGTTTCAGATCTGTACCAATATGGACAGAAAACTGACAAGAACTTCAAAAATGCATAACTGGAGTTCTAGAGACCCAACAAGGCTGATCCTTAACTTGATGTAAAGCTTATTAAGTTTTCCATAACTTTTCTATTATCTTATTAGGATGATTATACAGCTAACAAGGTTAATCAACACAAAGAAGACATTTCTGCCCATATTTGGACAGATTCTATCATTCCACTTTGCAAGCTCACAACTAGAGATTTATACCATCAAAAGTAGTGATCTTTAGCATTTTGGAAAGCTTAGAAAAAGTACTACACTTCCTCTAATATTTCCAAGACATGATTCCATAAGTACATAGGTAAAATAAAGCAAACATTCAGATCTGTTCTGAACATGAGCAGATTCTGACAACAAACTTCTAAAATTTATAACTCCCAAACCATAAGACCTAGTGTCATAAAATTTTAGAAGAAGATAGATAAGTAAGTTAGCTACAACTTTGGTATTCTCTATAACTACAGAAAACACCATTATGATCATGAAAGCATCACTACAACAGAAATCGTCCTAACCGACAACGTTCAACAAGCAAAACAAAGCTTGTCTTTGTTCTACTTAACAAGAGAGCACACAAACATGTCATTCTAGTAGCTCTAAACATTATTACCTTAGACCAACCAATTTAATTCATTAATAAGAACCACAATTACTTAGGTGAGGTCTAAAGCATTAGCAAACGCTTGTAAAAACAACATAGAGTAAGGCATTCTTGTTTAGCTTCACTCAAGAAAGATAGTGTAACACATTGATCACAAGTTACACACTATAGAACAAGGGTGAGAGGAGCATAGCTATGCATAAAGCGACAATCATGATAATGAATGCTTCGTCCTATTCGTCCTCACAAGATTGCCAACCTAAGGTGGCAATCACGTTCTATGTCGGTGGCATAACACGCACTCTCTCGATATATAGCTAGTCGACAGCTACATTCGACTTACGCATTCGTGGTTAGCGTACCTGCCGAAAAGTTTTATTACAGCCCAACAATTCCCCAATATATGGCACACAATGAAAGCAGAAAAGTAAAATTCTAAGTACTCCCATGTACATATACCCCCGTATATATATATGTAGCACCAAAACTACCCGAATCATCAATCACCCACAATTAAGTACCTTCATATATACATGTATGGAACATGTAAATAATCCAGTCACCAAAACTAGCTCTTCCCTAGACCGCAGGTTGTACAGTCATGCTCTCACAACTCACACTTACCTGAGCGTAGGTGCGATGTTGTATAAAAGTAAACTAGCGACATATATGGCTATTTCATATATGAAGGCTACCTCTCATCTGACACACTGGGTAGCATAGTGTGGGAGAGTTATCACACATACATACCTTGGCCTGGGCGTAAATGCATAAATGAAAAACCCCCAAGTTAGTACTTATATAAGCCACCTAATAATCCTTATATGGGTATAAGGAAATTGACCACTGGCATACTTAGGTTTAAAAATTTAGATTTCACAAACCTATATATAACTATAAGATGATAAAACTGGTTTTAGAAAACAAAACCTTTGTTTTAAATACACATATGACATGTTTAATGTTGAATCTTGCTCCGATACCAGCTGTAACAGAACCGTCCAAATTATAAGAGCACAAGTACAAAAATAATCACCGAAGTGATCAAATTCTCGCACTTGAGCCCATATAACTCTGGTAGTCCAATGAATTCACGAGGGATTTCAAACCAACCAACATATAAGCCAAGATCGTAGTGATTCAACATAACAAGTCACATGTTACATCCAGTTCACAAGTAATTGAATATACATCAGAGTTCAACATAGTTATTACAACTCAAGTTCAAAAGTAGTGGAAGCAAAGTAATTTGAAACTAACAACACCCTTATTTCAAATACATGCCAGTACCAAGGTTGACTTCCAATAAAAGCATTAGAGAGAAGATAACTCAGAAGGATCATGCCCGTGATCACACTCCGCCTCTACGGCAGGAGCCAACCAACTTTTGCAGTCGCCATGATACATCACAACCTGCAACAAGTGGGGATAAAACCCTGAGTACGAGAAGGTACTCAGCTAGACTTACCCGTCATAAACCAGAAATAAAGTGACACCAAGGATCATGCAAGGCTGATATTAAGTGGGCTAGCTTGACAACATTTTGCATAAAAGCTTATTATGAATAAGTAATCATTAATGCTTAAGCATCAAGTTAATTATCATTAACCTGTCCTCTATATTAGAACCTGTACTGGAGTACTCACTTTATTAGGAGCAAACAATATTAACCATAGCAGGTATAAATTGAGGCAACCTTTCCATCGTTATCCAATTAACCATCCGTTCAATTTAATGGAATCTACGTTGCCGCTACTCAAGTCAAGTGCTCACTAACCGGGAGCGACGGCGATTCGAATCGAATTCCTATCTAGCTGGAGGGGTATTTCTAACACTCACCGTGCAGACCCCTGCCAGGGTCGCACAGGCCACCTTTTCATATGATTCAAGAATCGCGGGTCCGAATGATGTCGCGACCCCAAGGGCGACACTCTGCCAGGTGATAGGGACTCTAACCCCCCCTTGGTCTCACGCCAATGTCCCCAAGCACATCCTTTCTCTCCTCCAAGAAGCAACCTACCATTCGATTCCCGGCCTGAACCATATTACTCGGCTTCACGGTCGGAACGACTTATCCGGCCAACTAAGTGTTAGACTGCGTTCAACATGACTCAAGGACGTACAGCGAATCGGTCCTTAAATGACTCAGACGGGGATAGATCCACACCCAAGACCTCCATGCCTTGTTGCTTCACTATCGTCATCCCGCCCGGTCTCATTTCATTTTATTAACACATGGTTCCATTCCACGATAGCAAATATAGCCAACCGTGCCATATATGAATATCCCTATATCTCGCAGGTGACAGGAAATCACCTGACTTCTACCGCTTAAAGCAGGGCTAAGCATCTACTCGATCCTAGTCTATGTAGGATTCAAGGATTCATATATCTGGACAAGGAATGATATAATGCAGCAAGGGTTTCCAACCAACTCCTACCACTTAATGCAACAATACTTATAACATGTATATATATAATTAATTGCTTTGAAGATAGGAGGCTTATAATGCTCCGAGGCTTGCCTGGGATCCAACTCAATTTAGAGTTTGTCAGATGAAACTCGCTTGGCGAGCATTCGCTCCTTCTAACACTTGTTCGGTCCTTCTATCTTCGGGATGGATCCACCAAACACCGTCTTCGGGTCTGGCTCCAACGCCACATCATGTCCTTCACGTTTTTCAGCTAGCGTACCTAAATGAAATGCAAGATGCAAGTGCATGAATACAATGAAATGCAATAGATGATGCATCACACGTTAATCAAGGCAAGTATGAGGTTATAGTAAAGACACGTAAGCACATCACATTACTTAAGTAACCTTACACAAACAAACATGCTAAAATAGCAAAGAAAGCAATACCAAGCATGACATAAGATTTACAAAGTCTTAGTTGTACTAGCTTAATCACCAAAGACATGAATCACACTTAGCAATACGCAAGCAAAGTAACCAAGCAATCATGTATTTTCAACAATTCTGGACATACATGCAGTAGCTGAGTAAATCAATCATATCTGAAGTTCTATAAATCCAAATGACTTGCAAGAAGACATCCTAGAAAGATTATGAAATTGTCCACATTTCATTTATAAACATCGAAACCTGATTCTAACATTTACCAAGTCGAAATACAGAAGGTACAGAATCTGTCCTGGAAGGACAGAGAGCAACATAAATCTGAACCCAACTTAGAACAGCTGTAGTTTCTAAACCATATGGCCAAATACCACCAAATTTTAACAGAGGCTAGATACATAATTATCTATAACTTTTGTATAAACAAGTTTTACATCAAAGCACATTATCATGAAGAACTTTGCTAAGTTTCCAGATCTATCCAGAAACCTCATTTCCAAGAAATAATTATTAACTTATGTTGCAAACATATAATTGGACAAAACCAACTTTACCAACATCTCACACATGACAAATGAACACCAGAAAACATAGTGTCCATTCCTAAATAAATTCTTTTAATGCATTTTCTTAATTTATTTAGATAATTAGGTGGAATTAGGAACACATATCAAAAGTGAACAATAAATTCTACCAAAATTACAGTGGCCTACACATGCTCTCAATAGTGTACTGTACAAATTTCAAACCATTTGGACATATATGTCAACCTCTATGAAAAAGACAAATGGATATGCAAGAATTCATGTGAGACCAAGTGAAAGGTCTTGATGGCTAGAGGGGGGTGAATAGCCTTTTTTTTAAAAAAATTCTACAAAGACAAGCTAAACAAGTTTATCAAAACAACAAATAGCGAGATGCGAGTTTTGCTTAGCCTACGGGGTGTTTGCAAGCCACCTATTCAATTCACAAATCTAGTATTAGCACTCAACCGCACAAGTTAAACCGAGAAGGTAACTACAACTACAACTAGCAAGCTACACAAAAGAGCTACTCTAGCAAAGCAAACTAGCTAGCAAAGATAACTAAGAAAGTAATGCAGAGTTGAGTTAGGAGGGTTTCACCGAGGGGCGAAGTATTGAGCCAACCAATATGATCAACAATGAATACCAAAACAACCGAACACCGGGATCAATCAATCACAATATGAAAGTGATGACACGAAGATTTATCCCGAGGTTCACGTGCTTGCCGGCACGCTAGTCCCCGTTGTGTCCCTCTTCACCACGTGGTTCGGTGGCTAATCGGTCTCACACCGAGCCTCTCAAAAGGCGCCACAAGAACCTACCAAATGGCAAAAGGTTGCAATGACACGAGCAATTTACTAATGTTGCCTTTGGCGCTTCGCCGAGGTAGGCACAAACCCCTCACAATCACCGGAGGTGGCCAAGAACAATCACCAACTCTTGCCAACGCCTCCAAGCTGCTCCAAGCCATCTAGGTGGCGGCAACCACCAAGAGAAACAAGAATCCCGCAGCAAATCAACCACCAAGTGCCAACTAGATGCTATCTCACAATGCAAATGCACTTGGATCACTCAATCTCACTTCGAATATGCAAAGAAGCAAGAGAGATGAGTGGGAGGGGAGTTGCTTAGCTCAAAGTGCTCACAAGTATGTCAAAAGTGCAAGAGATAGAGCCTTGAGCCGGCCAACAAGTATATATAGACGTACCCCTTCGAATATAGCCGTTACTCACTTGAAACAGCCGAAGTCGCGCTGACCGGACGCGCTGGTCAAACTGACCGGACGCGCCGGTCGCACAACGGCTACTTTCTCAAACCATCGACCAGACGCGCTGGTCGCACAGACCGGACGCACTGGTCACGACCGAACGCGCCGGTCCCGTAACGGACCGGACGCGCTGGTCAACCCAGAGCAGTGCACAACAAAACAACGACCGGACGCGCTGGAGAACTGACTGGACGCCATAGTGCCAGCGTCCGGTTGGAGTCCTGTAAGCTCCCTGATCGACCGGACATGTCCGGTCGACAGTGACCGGACGCGCTGCGCGTCCGATCAAAACGCTGAGACACGCGCAAACGCTGAACACTGACTAGACGCGTCCGGTCAAATAGAGACTGCGTCCGGTCTAGCGTCTGGTCACCACTGTGACCTCCGTTCGCCTCTGTTTCTTTTCCGTCTTTCGGCGTAGTGGAAAATAGGCGTTTCAATCCCTCGAAAACGCCTGAATCCCGCCTCGCAAGCTCGGCGGAAGGGAGAGAGGACCCCAAACCCTCTCTACCGCTCAAACTCCACTACCTTCGCAAACGTGCTAATATCACCAAGTGATCATCATCATGTGCATGTGTGTTAGCATTTTCACAATCATTTTTCAAGGCGTTATTAGTTCTACCCAAATGCATATGACATGAAATGCACACCTAGAGGCACTTAGGAGTTCAATAGTCGCGTCATTCCCCTCTTTATAGTACGGCTATCTATCCTATAATGTAACCACACCCACTAGGTGTCTTGGTTACTAAAACACAACCCTTAAGCATATACCTTTGCCTTGATCACGTAGGGTTGCGTCCAAATCCAAGTGTGGCCATCATGATCACCATGTCCATCTTGCCACCAACCTTGGAATGTACTAATCCTCATATGCTACATACAACTTAGGCATAGGATTAGTACTTAGGCATTGTCACTAATTACCAACACCAAACATAGGACTTTCAATCTCCCCCTTGTTGGTAATTGGTGACAACCCTTTCACAAAGATATTATGATAAAATTTTTATTGAACCCATGTCACATTGTCCAAGTATATTACCATGTGTAAGAAGTATGGACATGTGATCATGAATTCAAATTGATAGCAATTGCTCCCCCTACATGTCTGCTATATGTTTGGATTTTGGAAGCATACATGTTAGATAGGAAAGATTAGGAGCATTGACTATCAATAGGTGCTAAGTGTTTTAGATTATAGACCTTTGAAGCGTGATACCATCGGAGTAGCGATAAACACCATCTTAGCACCTTGTGTAGTTGGATACCACTTGGAAAAGCACAAGCAAAACTAGAAACCTCGTGAGATCAACATTATAAGCAAGGCTCTAGTACCACTTTGAAAAACATGAAGCAAGAAAAATCTAACTACTTCCTATTCATGCTAGTACTTTAATACACCATTTAATTGTATACTAGCAAAACATCACACAAGCAAAGTATTGGAGAAAAAGAGATGCATAACTATGCATCATACATATGAAGTGCACAAAGAAATGCAACATTCATGTTTAAGAGCTTGCTCCCCCTACTTGTGTGCTCAAAATTTTAGTTGATCCCCTTCTTTTATCAATTTTCCCTTTAGGGTTTTCTCCTCCTTTAGAATCTATCTTTGTGAACAACATTTTCTCCACCTTTGGCACCAATGACCACAAGGGACCAATTTTAGATAGATTATCATGTTGAATTATGGGGTGAGGATCAAGTTTGTGATTCAACCTAGATTGCTTGCATAAATAAAATGCTTCGGTTTGATCCAAGGGCAAGCTTCTTCACACCTCACTAGAAGGGTTATCATGCACCATGTCGAAGCAAATATTTAGACAAGTTTTCTAGATTAAACACTTAGGATCACAAGCTACTTAAACAAGTTATATGCTACCACTAGATCATACAAGACATGGAAACAATAGTGGCACCATATAAACTTCAAATTCATTTGATTTTCATGAATGAGCCTAGAACAAAAGAAAACATGACTAGATGCACTAAACATGTCCTTAGTATAGAATGTATGACATGTCAACCAATTGTACCTTGGGGCTCGAAGGAGAGGCATGCCATATATGGGGTGCATCAACTCATGTTGGAGAAGTCAAGTATGTTCAACTCATTCTTTAGCTTGTGAAATCTCTTCTCATCAAGTGGCTTGGTGAATAGATCGGCTAGTTGATCTTCGGTGCCCACATTCTCAATAGCAATGTCACCCTTTTGTTGATGATCTCTAATAAAATGATGATGAACATCAATATGCTTTGTTCTTTGATGTTGAACCAGATTGTTGGTTAGCTTCACGGCACTTTCATTATCACATAGCAATGGCACATTCTTGAAATTGATTCCAAAGTCCTTCAATGTTGCTTTTATCCATAAGATTTGTGCACAACAACTACCGACGGCGATGTATTCAGCTTCAGCGGTAGATAGTGCAATACTATTTTACTTCTTGGATGACCATGAGACAAGTGATCTTCCTAACAATTGATAAGTCCCGGAGGTGCTCTTTCTCTCCACTTTGTCACCGGCATAGTCGGAATCCGAATATCCAACTAGCTCAAAGCTTGCACATTTGGGATACCATAATCCAACATCTTGTGTATGCTTCAAATACCTCAATATTCTCTTTGTTGCCTTCAAATGACTTTCTCTTGGTGAGGCTTGAAATCTTGAACACATGCATACACTAAACATCACATCGGGCCTTGATGCCGTCACATAGAGTAGGCTACCAATCATTGATCTATAAAACTTTTGATCCACCATGTTGCCACTCTTGTCACTATCCAAACTTCCACTAGTGCCCATTGGGGTTGTAATGCCCTTTGCATCTTCCATGCCAAACTTCTTGAGCATATCTTTGATGTACTTAGTTTGGCTCACAAATGTTCCTTCCTTCATTTGTTTGATTTGAAGTCCAAGAAAGAAACTAAGTTCACCAATCATTGACATTTCAAATTCCTTTACCATCATTTTTCCAAACTCATCACAATAATCTTGATTGGTTGAACCAAAGATGATATCATCAACATATATTTGCAACACAAACAAGTCCTTCTCAATCTTCTTGGTGAAGAGAGTAGTATCCACTTTGCCCATGACAAAACCTTTGGATAGCAAGAAATCTCTTAATCTTTCATACCATGCTCTAGGTGCTTGCTTCAATCCATACAAAGCTTTTCTCAATTTGTAGACATGATTGGGTTTCTTGTCATCTTCAAAACCGGGAGGTTGCTCTACATACACCTCCTCTTGGATGTACCCATTGAGAAATGCACTCTTCACATCCATTTGATATAACTTGATATTGTGAGCACAAGCATAGGCAAGTAAGATCCTAATTGCTTCCAATCTTGCAACCGGGGCATAGGTTTCACCAAAGTCAAGACCCTCTATTTGTGTGTAACCTTGAGCCACTAGTCTTACTTTGTTCCTTACTACTATCCCATCTTGATCTTGCTTGTTGCGAAAGACCCATCTTGTTCCAATGACATTGTGATCACTAGGTCTCTCAACTAATTCCCATACTTTATTTCTCTTGAAGTTATTGAGCTCTTCATGCATTGCATTTACCCAATCCGGATCTCTCAATGCTTTATCAATGTCCTTGGGTTCTTCCATTGACACAAAAGAAGAGTGAGCACAAAATGATGCCAATCTTGATCTAGTTTGAACTCCCCTTTGTATGTCACCAATGATGGAATCCAATGGATGGTCTCTTGCAATGTTAGTTGGTTGAAGCACTTGGACTTGATTGCTTAGATGTTGATGTTGATCATAAGTTGGAGATGATGAACTAGCCACTTGTTGATCTTGTTGCACTTGAGATGATGTACTGGCTTGATTTTGCATTAGAGACCCACTAGCTTGTGTAATTGGACTTTGGAGCACTTGATCTTTATTGTCATCCACATCAATCACTTGCTTTGGCCTAATATCACCAATATCCATTTCTTTCATAGCATTGGTCAATTGAGTTCCTCTCACATCATCCAAGTTATCTTCCTCATCTTGAGAGCCATTTGTTTCATCAAACTCAACATCATGAACTTCCTCAAGTAAACCACTAGCCACATTCCAAACTCTATAAGCTTTGCTAGTAGTGGAGTAACCAAGTAAGAATCCTTCATCACATTTCTTCTCAAACTTGCTCAATCTAGTGCCCTTCTTCAAGATATAGCATTTGCAACCAAATACCCGAAAGTATGCAATGTTGGGCTTTCTTCCATTTAAGATCTCATATGGTGTCTTCTCTAGGAACTTGTGGCAATAGAGACGGTTGCTATAGAAGCAAGCCATGTTGATTGCTTCGGCCCAAAAAGAATGACTCACATCATACTCATTCAACATTGATCTTGCCATATCAATCAAGGTTCTATTCTTTCTTTCAACTAAGCCATTAGACTGAGGTGTATACTTGGCTAAAAATTGATGTTTGATTCTAAGCTCATCACATAGCTCATCAATTCTTGTATTTCTAAACTCACTTCCATTATCACTTCTCACTTTCTTGATTGTGGTCTCAAACTCATTTTG
>CM039615.1:146438-170641 GCA_022457205.1 Saccharum spontaneum | reverse complement strand
TATCGTGCCAAAATTTTTTTTATTATTTTCTTTTGTCTTTTTTAAATACACTGCCGTGTCATCCAGCTATCTATTTAACGAAAATGAAAGGAAAATGAAACTCGCGTGGAACTCAGAAGTGAGACTGGCCTGAGTGAGTTTAGGGAGGACGCAGGGAACCACCGTCACGCATCACGCCTTTCTTCGTCTTCCTTGGGTCGGTGAGGGCGCAAAACCCCTCGCCACGAGACGAGGCGGCCAGGGAGGGTGAAAAATAGAATAGAATAGAATAGGGTTTCCAGCAGGGCCGCCCTTCCTCCTCCAGCGCCGTGCAATCCCCCGCCCCTGCCAAGCGCTAGCTAGGGTAGCTGGCTGAGCGGATTTCAGGACCAAAAAAAATCTCTTATTCTTCCCCCATTGCCGCCGGAGCGTGGTTGGTAAGTAATCCAGGCTTCTCTTTCGTTTTTCTCCGCTCCCCTGCTCTTCCTAAGACTGACACGCAAACTCCTATCTGACGACTGGTCGCGCGCTCGCAGAGTTAGGGGCCTGGGGTTGTTGGGGTTCGGGCTCGCCTTCGATTTGGGGCGACGAGGGTCGCTGCCGGTGCCTTGGGCGGGGGCCTGGATTCCCCAAGTGTCGATGTGCCGCTGCTACTGATCCATGGCCAATACCCGCTCAAGAGGTGGAGGAGATGGCCCTCCTCCTTCTTCTGCTCCAGCTGCTGCTTCTGCAACCGCCACAAGAAAGCTTCCAATGGAAGGGAGACCAGGAGCACCGCAGCCGCAGCTGCCAGTGCTCAGACACCAAACCTCAGGAGGTCCACTCGAGGAAAACAAAGGAAAGCACAAATCTAGACAACTTCCTGCCACACCGTCTTCACACAGATCTGCTAAAACGCCGCCAAGGATGCCACTGCAATTGCCACCCCCAAATCCACATCCTCGCCAAACAACCCAAAAGACTCGACAAAAAAGCCCACCAGAGTTAGCAGGAACACAATTGTTTCACCTTCTCCTTCAAAACAAGATTCTAATGGAACCTCAACGCCCGCCTCCACCAAAAGAAAAACCCAAGATGATGCTCAGCCTGCCTCTACGCCGTCCAAGAAGCAGAAAAGGCTCATGCACGCAAAGAGCTACGTTGCGCTCTTCAATACAGGACAAGAAGAACCTGAGTCACAAGGTACAGGATGTCATGCCATTTGATTCAATTAATGGCCTTTTGGCCGATGAGATTTTTTCTGGTTTCGCTATACCAGCTCACTTAGTTTCTTTGTTGCAAACATTTCACCTGTCAGATTGCTTCAAAATGCTCAACATTAAGCTGCATCGTTTTAGTCTTCTTTGTTGTTGAGTGCAATGTCTTGAAGCATCCTTAGTGTGCTGAGCCTTCTAAAACCAACTGATATCATAGTACTCCATGCATATCACTCTTGCTTAATCACCCTTCCATTATCGTTCTGAGAGGTCTCATAGCTTCTTAGCAATCAAATTTTGGCATAGCAATTTCAGGATGATGATTTCTATTACCTCTGTCTCCCTGGATGCTGATGCTTAGTTTTCATCCAAATACTAAAGGCTGTTATCTGTAAATTTTGTGATGCAGTGCTTGCTCCCCTCAGGGAGGATGAGGAAAAAGCTTCTGAGGTGCAACCGGAAGGAGATGGTACTGTTTTGGCGCATGAAGAAAGCAATGCACCGGAACAACCCAACCAGGAACCTTCAAATGTGTCTGCCAGCGAGGTTTTGGGAGGTCACTCTTCTGACTCGCATGAAACTGAGGTGATATTGGAGGGAGATGGATTGAAGATTGGATCCCACCAGTCTGATGTTGTTTTAGAGGTTGGGGCTGCCATCCTTTTTTTTTTCTAAAATCTGAAATTTAAATAAGTCGGCTCTGTATTTTTCATCAGCAGCATAAATTTATAGAAGTCTTGGTTCTTTTCTGTTATTATCTGCTAATGCATATTGGAGACTTAAAGCAATGTTGCAATTTTTTGTACAGTCTTGCATTCTTACTGAGATGTGCTCACTAAATAAGGCAGTGGAAAGCATCCCCATGTTGGAAACTGGAGAGCAAGCTACTGGTGATTCAAAGTATACCAAACTAATCTTTGCATATTATTTATGCCATTAGCTATATAGATTCTGTTTAATGTTGCTGAGCATGGAGTCGGTATATCAGCTGATTCTGTAACCACCTTCTGTATTGCAGCCAGAACTCTCTACTAGAATTGCAAAATAGCGCTTGCTCTACTGCTCACCATGAAGAGGTATTAATCAAATGAGGCTTCCATGATTTGTCATGCAGCATGTGTGTTTTCATTTCATGTTTTATTTAGTGGGATATAAGTAACCATGTGCTTGCAGTTAATGTTCCTTTTATCCTCCTCTAGGCCAACAAGTCAGTGGAAGATGGTGATTCTATTGGGATTCAAGGTGCATGCACTTCAAGGAATATTGAAGCTATCCAATGTGATGAAACAGGTTACAATGACAACATTTGTGTTGGTTGCAGAAGTAGGGAAATCTCAGATATTCTGAAGTAAGTTACTCTGCAGTCTAATTAAGTTCTCTCTTTTTGCTTCATGTTCTTTTCTTAAATTAGGGAAATATGGACCTATAGAATCGAGAAATGGAAGATGATCATGCTAAAACTAAATAGCTTCTGTGTTAGCCCCCCCCCCCCCCCCCCCAAAAAAAAAAAGAAAAAAAATCTACCAGATGACTGAATCAAAGCTGCAATCTTGTTCATTCCTTACGCAGGCAAATGGTACTCCACATCGTTTCAGTTATCTGGGTTTCACTAGCACTATCTGGTTATTTTACTCCCGTTATTGGTTGGCATTATAAGCGATAAAACAAGCTCTAGTTAATATTGCCCATGTCCAGCATATTTATCTGTTTATTCCAGATGTCATGCCTTTTATAATATACTGTTGAAAATAGTGTGCATATAAAATCATAAGTATTAAACGTTTGATCACTAGATTAAAAACTATATAAGAATAATTGTTATTTCGGATGTTTATATGGTCTTCAAAGTATGACTTCGAGAACAAATCTTTTGTTGTATATTTTTAGTCATGATGCAATTTGTGTTATGGACGTATTTTTTTGAAACAGATTTGTTCCTTTTCATATGACAGATTCAAAATGATAAAGACGCCGTTAGTCAAACTTAAAATGGTTTGATGGCATCTTGCAGTGGTACTTATTTTTGACTGGATGGAGTGAAGTTGTAGGTTATTACTGTCCTCGATCCTGGAAGACTACGAAGCTAGTTTTAGAGATATTGTAGGCTAAAGCTTGAGTTTGTGATTATTATTATAATAGTGAGATTTACGATAATAGTCCTGTATGGTAAAGCTTTGTGAACCTCTTACAATATATGTGAAAAAAAACTTATAATATAGGAAAAAGTAAATGTAGGCAAACCCTAATCCAGAAACAAGTACAAAAGAATGCAGTAAAGCTTTCATAAAATTGCATACTTCTTGCTACGACAAGTTTAGAATAAGTGCCTTCTTTTCAAACGAGTGATATGATTAATTGGTGAACACTGTTTCAAGGTTATTGAGCAGTTTTTAAGTGACTGAAAGATGCGATATCAGGTGAAAGATAAACATGTGTTCTTTTATCTCCCAACTCGGTTGTGTTTCTAGAACGTGACACCTTATAGTCCTTGCGGTTGATGCATCTTTCAAACATATGTTTTGTGGAACAGTTCATCTCTAATACCATGCTGTATGTAAATATGAAAATTGTGTTCCATGGCTCATACTTGATTTGCAGAGATCTTAATAAAACTAAATCCCTCCTTCTTAATATAATGTTATGCAGAGAAAAAAAATTGCACCTCTCCTGCGTGTTCGAGAAGAAAAAAAAACTAAACCCATTTTTTTTATTTGGTATTAGGTCTTGTGGTGGAAAAGGATGTAAACGACATTACCACCTCTCGTGTATGGATCCTCCCTTGGACGTGTCCCTAGGAATATGGCTTTGCATAATGTGTATAAAAAAGAGGCTTCAGTTCGGTGTATATTCAATCAGCGTGGGAATTGAATCTTTATGGGATGTCAAGGAAGGTAAAACTATCACATAAAATGTATGACAGTTTGTCTTCGATTGTTGTCATTCATTTATTAATTCTATCGCTTCTCCATTTTAGGAGCAGAGAACAGCAAGCAATATTTCGTTAAGTATAAAAATCTTGCTCATGTACATAATCAGTGGGTTTCAGAAAGTGATATAGTTGATAGCACCCCGCAAGGTTCTGATCTTATCTCCAAATTTAGCAGGAGGATTCATAAAGAAAAGGTGCTTGCTCGTGTGATGAATCCCACTGCTTATCTTTTTTTAGAGGATGTTAGGCTCTGCAAAAATATGCATGCTGATGGATTCCTTTCTGATTTTGATTTCTTAGACAATAAGGTGGAAGCAGGAATGGGCTGAACCACACCGTCTGTTGAAGAGAAGATTACTTATGCCTCCAAAAGAAGCTGAAATTTTTTTTAATTCACTAGGTGATAAATTTGTATACTGTAATGTCGAATGGCTAGTGAAATGGAAGGATCTGGGGTATGAACATGCTACATGGGAACTTGAGTCTTCATCCTTTTTATGTACTCCTGAGGCTGAGGAGCTCAAAAGGAGCTATGAGGACCGCTTTAAAGCTGCAAGAAAAGCATCTGATCCTTCAAAAGTAGACAAGGTATGCCATAGAAAACATTTATTTTTATTAACTGGCAGGCTGCAACTTCATTTGACAAGAAAGTGATAATAATCTATACATTTTCATCATTTGGGTTGTATGCTCATCCCTTTGCTAGTCCACCACAATCAATGAGCTTTATTAGTTCCAAGCAAGTTTGTTCTTTCTGCAGTTGTCTGGTCACATTGCTTTGCTAGGCTACCTCACGCAAATAATGAGCTCTATTAGTTCCAAGCAAGTTTTTTTCTTTCTGCTGTCTGGACATTAGACCATTTGAAGCATGTGTTCAGAATGACCCCATGGGATTTCCTCTGGATCTCTGTTACATTCTTATATTCCAAACAGGCCCTAGATTGCTTGAAGATTTCACAATTTTCAGTTGGTAAACTATCTATGTGCTATACAGGTTAAAGGGGGCATATTTCAGCAACTCCAGAGATTGCCAGATGGTTGCCCTCCTGGTTTAGATGATGATCATTTGAGATCGCTTAACCAGCTTCGTGAGTTCTGGCACAATTCTCGTGGTGCTGTTTTCATCGACGATCAGGTAGAATAGAACTATCTAAATATTTTAGCCACCATGCATGATAAAGGTATATTGATGTGTTTATTGGCACCTTCCACTTAAGTTCTTGAACTCTCTAGATTTGGTTCTGCTTTCATTTTTTGCTTGTCTTTTTATTAGTTGAGGTTTATAGTTAATGGCATGACAACTCTGCTGGCGGAAGCTTCGATTATTACATTGGTGTATTTTACACATATCACGGTTTAACTAATTAACTTATCTATTGTACAGGAGCGAGTAATTAAGACCATTCTTTTTGTGGCATCCATACTGCCTCACATCTGTCGACCACTCCTCATTGTCTCTACTACTACTTCTCTCTCCTTGTGGGAGACTAAGTTCAATCGCTTGGCAGCATCCATCAATGTTGTTGTGTACAATGGGGAGAAAGATGTACGCAAATCTATTCAAGATCTGGAGTTTTATGAGGATGGTTCTGTCATGTTGCAAGTTCTCTTGTCCCACCCTGATGCCATCTTAGAGGTAATATTATTCTGTTAGACTCAGCTTATCTAGTTTATCCATTAAAAGAGCACCATTGCCTTCTTTAGATGCATTTTGCATTAATGTTATGAAACCATGAAGTTTACTTCTCAAGTAATATGTACCCTTTTGTTTCCTGTTTCTTTCCATCATTATACAGGACATCGAAGCCATTGAACGAATTAACTGGGAAGCAGTTATAGTCGATGATTGCCAAAACTCTAGAGTTTCAAAATGCCTTGAACAACTTAAGCGACTTCCTACCAATTTTAGGATGGTTCTATTGAGTTCCTCACAAAAGGTGCTGCCACCAACCTTGTATAGAATTCTTTTTGTACCACAAGTGGGTCATATTTTCTTATTTTATCTTGCAGGAAAGTATTGCTGAGCACATCAATCTGCTGTCTTTCCTCAACCCTGAAGAAAATGGTACATTGAGTGTTTCAAATGGTGTTTCTTTTGATACAGCTGGCACCCTAGCCGTTCTGAAAGCAAAACTTGCACGTTATGTTGCCTTTGAGCGGAAGGCAGATTCTTCAAAGCTTTTAGAGTATTGGGTTCCTGCCCGCCTTTCACCAGTGCAACTAGAGATGTACTGTTACATATTACTATCGAACTCCCCAGCCCTTAGATCACATTCTAAAACAGATAGTGTTGGTGCTCTTCGCAACATTCTTATATCCCTTCGGAAGGTTTGCTTTTAAAACTTCTTTGCATGCAATGACTTGTTTTAAAGTAGCAATTTAGCTGGACGAGATGGAACCTGCATGTACAGTTACTTATCATGCATGTCTGCAGACAATTCTATTGATCTTCAGTTAATCCTTATGCAACAGTGTTGTGACCACCCTTATCTCGTTGATCAATCACTACAAAGCACACTTACCAAGGATCGCCCTATAACTGATATCCTTGATATTGGAGTGCGTTCATGTGGCAAGTTGCTGCTTCTTGACAGAATGCTCCAACAGATCAAGATTCAAGGTCTTAGAGTTCTTATTCTTTCGCAGGTGAGATGTCCATGGTATCATGCTTCCAATATTCTTTTACTTACAATCTGTCCATTTTGATTACCGTAAGGTCAGTCCGCTACTCCCTCCGTTCCAAAATTTGTGTCGTTTTAATTTTGCCATAAGTCAAACTTCTTTAACTCTGACCAAGTTTATATACAAAAAAAAAGCACCAACATCTACAACATCAAATTAGTTTCATCAAATTCACCCTGAAATGTTTTCATAGTGCATTTATTTGGCATTGTAGATGCTAATATATTTTTATATAAACTTTGTCAAAGTTAGATAAGTTAAACTTATGACAAAACTAAAACGACTTGCACTTTGGAATGGAGGGAGTACTACCTAAGCCTGAAATTTTTGCAACCCCTGATTTTGAATTATTTTCCTACCTTATGGCTACCTGTGCAGTTTCTTTCATTTTTTCCAAATTTTCCAAGAAGGTATCTAAGCTTATGCACACTTAGCATCTAAGTTTATTGTCAAATAACTGAGTGATACTGTTTAGTTATCTAACTTGCCTCAGTTACAAAATTAAGAATAACAGAAAAGATGTAGTTGATTTTTAATTCTAATTTCTAACACGCATCTGTTTTTTTTGAAGTAGATGCCCACAATGATTATTTTGGTCATCTGTTTTGAATAGCTCTGATTTGTTAGTGTGACACTAGATTACTTATGCTTATGATGCTGCTGTATTCTCCAGTTATTGTATTAACAATGCTTTTGGTCCAATCTTATTCAACTTTATTTTTTGTGGTAGTCTGGTGGTGGATCTGGCAACCCTATGGGTGACATTTTGGATGACTTTGTTCGTCAGAGATTTGGTTACGAGTCATATGAACGTGTTGAACGTGGATTGCTACTGCAAAAGAAACAGACAGCAATGAATATGTTCAATGACAAAACTAAGGGGCGATTTATTTTTTTGATTGATAGTCGTGCATGTGGTCCAAGCATCAAGCTATCATCTGTTGATGCCATCATCATATATGGTAGTGACTGGAATCCCATGAATGACTTGAGAGCCCTTCAGAAAGTCAGCATGGAGTCACAGTCTGAACCTGTGCCTATTTTTCGTTTGTATTCATCTTGTACAGTGGAGGAAAAAGCTCTTATTCTTGCAAAGCATGATCATATTCTGGATAGCAATATCCTGAATATAACCCCTAGCCTGAGCCATTGTCTTCTCAGTTGGGGTGCATCATTTCTCTTCAATAGACTTGAGGAGTTGCAGAACCCTAGCTACTCAAATGTCTCTGGTGATGAGCTTTTCATGGATAATGTAGCTTTGGAGTTTTTATCAAAATTACTCAGCAAGGTTGAACTCAGCACTGAACCAGGCAATGCAGCCATATCACAAGCTTATCTGCGTGGATCTTTCTATTCTAGAGCTATTGTTGTAGCTGGTGAGAGTGAGGGAATTTCATCAGTTGATGGTGATCTGCCAAAGTTCTGTGCCTACTGGTTAAGTTTACTTAATGGGAGGTCTCCTCATTGGCAACATATATCTGAGCCAGCACAAAGAAGCCGTAGAAAGATACATAACGTGGAACAACAATTGAAAAACACAGAAGAACAGTTGAAAATACCTACTGAAGAAAC
The DNA here is from genome assembly GCA_022457205.1 of Saccharum spontaneum. NCBI lineage: Eukaryota > Viridiplantae > Streptophyta > Magnoliopsida > Poales > Poaceae > Saccharum > Saccharum spontaneum. The sequence goes on along the minus strand of CM039615.1, from coordinate 162,283 downwards.
TGATGAAGCCAGAATAAAGCGTAGAAGAATTGGTGAAATCATGGATTCATCTCCAAAAGACCCACCTGGCAAAAACAAGGACACCGCTATATTGCCTGAAAACAATACCCCATCTAGTTCTCATCAAATATCAGTTGAAGATACATGGCAGGAATTAGGTATTACATCTGTAACTGAATTGATGTGTTAGGTGTGGATACTGCATTTTGCTAACTCAGTTCATTATGTAGAGCGAAACAATCTTCATGGCACACAAAAAGGTCTACACGTTCAACTCAAGCCAGAACTTTCAAAGTTATATAAGTTGCTACAACTGCCGGTACTGCTACACATATTTAACTCTATTGACCCCTCCATGACTTCATGCTTTCTCTTTTTGATTTTTTTAATCCTGTGTAAAATCATTTATTAAATTCACACAAAATATAAGATAGAATTTGGCTCTCTTAGACTTTTGATGGTTAATATTTCTCAGCTCTGAACCATGTGTGAAATGTGTATTTTCCCTAGTCATTTATCAAGTTGACTCTTGATAAATATTGCTCTTTAAAATGAGAAAAGTTGACCCATAATTTATTATATAATATATCTGGAAGCCATTAATATTTGACAGTTGCCACTAGCTAGTTTATCTTAAGCACATTGATTATATTCTCAAATGTCATCTTCAATCCATAACGTTTGCTAGTTCCTACTAGCTACTTTATTTTAAGCATATTCTTTCAGCATCAGGGGTCATGGGCAGTGCTTGCCATCTCCATGTGTGTGCTGGCATGGAACTGATGTTGGTATCATCCGTGATAGTTCTTGTTTTGTTGTATGCTTCATGTGTAACTTGTCAGCATAGATCTAGAACATCTATACTTTTATTGCTCATCCATTTGTCAAGTAGTAATCCTCAGCATAAGTCACAAGGGAGAAAAATCACAGAAACATTCACCATTGTCATCTTGCTTATGACTGCCGATGCATAAGAATCATCGAGGCAATAGTGGCAATCACAGATTGATGAGGACCTAGCTTCTCAATCACCATACATTGCATCAATGTTTGCAGCATGAATCATATAGTCCCCAGGAAAATCATTTTAGGTTAGAAGCAGGTACACGGATCCTATGCAGATCTAAACTGAACAAAATATTTGTTAAAGAAAAATCAGAAAAGAAGAGATCATTGGCAGTGCTTCCTAAAAAAAACTCGACCTGCAGGGGGTAAGACAGCCCCCAGGCATTTTGCTAAGAAGAAGACCTCACGCAGGTCGAGAAAACCCCCGAACCCTGCCCCACCCATACACAGCGGCACCGTAGCCACCATGGCCTGGGCCAGACCTTAGACATGTGCTCTGGCGTGGGACAGACAAGGGGATTTTTTTAACCCCAGCCTGAGGAGTGTTATTAGAGCCACCTAACCAACTCAGCTAGAGGCCCGTTCGCCAAGCAGTGTTTCCTTTTCTTCTATAAAGCTCTATATCCTACCACTATGCACCTAGCTGCCGCATAGAAGAGATATAGAGGGAGAAGATCGGAGTGAGGCTGGACACCTGGCTGCTGCCATGCATGCCTGACCTATTTTTCGAATCAAGAAGCCTGACCTTTGTGAATTGTGATCCTCACTTTCTAATTACATGGCACTTTGTTTTGAAAATGTTAAAAGACTTTGTAAAATTTGATCAAAATTAGTCAATTATATGCACGTTTAGTGTACAAAAGTTGCATCATTGGACTCATATTCAAATTGCTTTTAAGATGATGCAGCAATTAGTGATCATGGAGTTGTTTTGCAACTTGGATCAGCAAAAAAAGAGTTTAAACTGAAGTTATTGTTAAAGATAGTTGTGGTCTCCTCTTGCATAATAACATACAAAATGACAAATGCAGTATTTGTAGCAAGGATGCATTCAGGTAATCAGGTCATAGATCATTTTACCCAAAAAATGTCTGTCAAATTACGAAAACTGAAAGTTTATTTCATGTGCTCAATTTTCAATCTAAGTTGATTGCTTTCATGGATGAATCATAACAAATTTTTCAGGAGAACGTGAAATCCTTATGCGAGGAATTTCTCGAGTATATTTTGAAGAATCACCAAATCAGCCAGGAGCCTAAGGGCATACTGCATGCATTCAATTTAGCTCTGGTTAGATAAAAAGATCTTCTTTTTTTGTTTTTATTTTAATTTAGTTTGCTGCTAAATGCTTTTGTTTTTGTATTGTTCTTACTTCAGTGCTGGCGTGCTGCTTCTCTCTCAAAGCATAAAATCAGTCACACAGAATCACTCACACTTGCTGTAAAAAACTTAAACTATGAGTGCAAAGAAGAACTTGCTGAGTTTGTCTATGCGAAGCTAAAGATCCTTAAGAGGAAGTTTGCACGTAGAGCAGGGGAAGTGAGCAAGCAAAATTCTATGGCTCCAGTGAGCAACATATCAACTTGTGAACAGGACACTTCTGTTAGACTGAGAAATGATGAGTTAATCCCTAGCCAGGTAACTTTAACTGATGATAACTTTGAGAATGGTTCACATCACGAGGTTACAGGTGACTTTTGGACCGAGGAGATGGTTTCGGGAGAGAAAGAACTGCTATCTGACCCAGTAACTCATGGAGGGGAACGTTTATCAAGGGATGAACTTCTCAGCAAAATAATGGACAAAAGAATTAAATTAGTTGACAAAGTTTTCTCTTTAAGAGGAAGGAGTATCCAGGATAAGCATTCAAATGAGGTTTCATTTTTAGACATGCATAGGCAAAAGGAAGTGGCAAAACTCAAAGGAGCTTGCAGTTTAGTTGTGGAGCATCTTCGTAGTAGTCAAAATCACACTGCTCAAGAGGACGGGGATGGGAAAATAAAGCTAATAATTGAATGGTTTACTATGCTGCTGTATGCTTTTTTGGAACACATGAAATGCCAACGTAACAGGCTTGATATGCAGCAATCAGCTTCCAGGATCAAGGAGTCTCAATTGAAGGAAGAAACCCTTCAGGCAGCAAAATGTGGCCAATTAGATCAAAATTTTGATCAACACATTCCTTTACCAGATTTTGAATTTGCTATGGAAGAATTTAGGCACTTCAGGGAAGTAGCTGGTAGCTGCCATGTTCATGCAGCTGCTCTCGCATCAGAGTCTTTGGATGATAATTCAGCAATGGAAATTACTTTGGTTCGAAGCACAAATGCATCTGAAGTTATTGAAGAAGAAGCGCTAAATAGACCTGCTGAAGTTCTTGTTCAAGGTCCAGCACCAGAAGTTGCCGGTCCATCAGTGAACGGGATTTGCAATTATTCTGATGGCATCAACTCACAAGGAGATGCGTCTCTGGCTGTTCCTTCATCGGTTAGTATTCCTTAACTGACAATTCAGTTAACTATGTATGGTCTATTTCTATTTATATGCAATGCAATATGTTGACAGTACTTACTTTTTAGTTGCTTCCAAGCGACAAATGATCAGTTTTAGCATAGAAAATTGCCATGTTCAACCTGTAAATCATAGCATATTTCCTGAACAATGTTGCTTGTATGCAAGACCATCAGAATTTCAGAAAGAAATGTGAGATCTCCTCATGTCAGTATTTATGACCTCTGCTATTTGTTTTTCGTTTGGCAGTTACTCAGTTAAGTTAATGTCCTTTCTTCTTTGTGATATAGCACAAACTGTAAGAAATATTTGTACACTTTTTAGTAGCCTAAACTAGGGTGTGGCATCTTTTCTTACTGTTTCCATTTAGTAAAACCAATCTTAAATATGTTTACCGCTCTGGTAGTTCTGTTAGTCCGCTTCCCTATAATGTAGAGTTAGAACTGTATGTATTATTTTGCCTTTTGTATAGAACAGTCTGAATTTTTCTAATCCATGCCCTTGAATGTACCTGACTAGTGATATCCCTTCTTTTTCTTTGTATGTATTATGTTGGTTTTCGTATGGTACAATCCGAGTGTTTCTTTACAATTTATAATTTACTGGTGGATATCCTGCTTTTCTTTGCATGAGGGTCAGTGCTTAGCACATTGTGTTCATTTTTGAACCAATGGTATATCACTGCTTGCTCCTGTTTGTCTTGTCGTTACACATAGCATCATTGTCTAGGATCCTTATTTGTTGATATGGCATAAGCTTATTATGCAGAATAACTCAATATGTACTGGTACCATTATATCAGGAACCTTCAAGTGATGACCTTAGGAGTACTGACCATGTTGAGGAGAACACAGTTGGTTCACCAGTACAGGGTGATACAAGCGAACATTTAGGTGATGCTGCAATGGAAGTTGAAACTGGAAATAGGAACACTGCTTTGGCCGATTCACCTCACTTTGACACTCCAGCTTTGACTGCTCCATCGAGGCAGGCAACATTGCCGGTTTCTCGAGAAATTGAGATGCAGAGCAATCTTGTGGACCAATGTGCACAACAGAGTTTAGTGTCATCACAACCTTTGCGGGGAGAGCCGGAACAAGCAGATTTGTCTCGTGCAGCATCAGCTCAACCCTTGCAATCTGAGAGGCAACAATCAATCCCTCTTTCCAATAATCTGCTTGAAAGAGCACAGCTTGATCAGAGTCAACCAAATTATCAGACAGATGTGGCACCTGGTTCTGCGCAGTCTGCAGAACTCTTTCCAGTGACATCAATGATGTTTAATCACCCACCTATTGATGCTGAACCACTGAAAAATGAGTTGCACAGATTAAGATTACACATGGACGCACTCAATAAAGTCCATGAAATGAAGGTTTCTTATTTTTGGTCCCTTTTTTGTCTTTCTTTCTTTATGCTGTTCCAGAATCACCATGTCTAACCAACTCCAATTTGGACAGAAAACCCAACTTCAGACGGAGTGTAGCCAAGAACTAGAGAAGGTAAAGAGAAAATATGATTTGTTAATTAAAGAGCATGACTCCACTCATCTTCAGCAAAAGAAGGCACTTGATGATTTTTATGAGAAAGTTCAACGCAACCAATCGCTGGCTGAGGATTTTCGGGCCAAATTCATATCACCGTCTGCAGCACAAGGTATGTTTAGCAAGATGTTATACGGTGCTGAGTGTTGGCCTACAAAAAGGCGACATGTCCAACAATTGAGTGTAGTAGAGATGCGTATGTTGCGTTGGTGTTGTGGGCACACAAGGAGGGATAGAGTCCGGAATGACGATATTCGGGATAGGGTTGGGGTGGCACCAATTGAGGAGAAATTGATTTAACATCGGTTGAGATGGTTTGGACATGTCCAACGGAGACCTCCTGAGGCGCCGGTGCGTAGTGGAGTTCTAAAGCGGGCCGATAATGTAAAGAGCGATAGAGGTCGACCTAAACTAACTTGGGACGAGTCCGTTAAGAGAGATCTTAAGGAGTGGAATATCTCCAAGGATTTAGCTATGGACAGGAGCGCTTGGAGATTGGCAATCAACGTGCCTAAACCGTGACCTCTTTTTTGTCTTGTGCCCTTTATGTCCCTTTATGTGTCTCCCTTTTTCTCGTCTCTTTTGGGTTTCATCTCTAGCCTACCCCAACTTGCTTGGGACAAAAGGCTATGTTGTTATTGTTGTCTGCAGCACAAGGTATGGAGAGCATGTACATTCATTGTCCCTTCCAAATTAATGTTTTCAACATGATTAGTGTTTGGTATGAAATATTGTGATAAGTTCTATTTCATTGCAACTTCCCCTTTCTGTGAGATTTACACCCGAAGGCGCAGGATCTTCTAAACGCAATTAAAATGCACAAATGCCAAGTTCTATGCAATGCTTGACTAGTTGCTAAACATCCTGAGTATGGATGGACTGAAAGAAGGAACAAGACGGGATCAAAGATTTATTAATATAAACTATTTCTTAGAACTTTCATTACTCATTAATGACTAGTTATTTCTTTCATTCAGGTGCAGCAAAAGTCCATACCCCTCCAGTTCATCACACACCTCAGGCTACGCCACAAGTGATGAGGCCTCCAGTGTTGGACCCCTCAGCATCATCAATTGCCCTGTCATCAGCTTGTCGACCACCAGTGCCGAGGCCTAGGGTCCAAGCACCACAGGTGGACCAACCATCATCGTCACTGTCACAGTTGTCCCGTCCGTCTTTGCAAGTGGTCCAACCTCCCAACTTGGAACAAGGCAATCTTTTCAGAGCAACGTCAACGACTCTTAGTCACATGCCACCTCCACGTGGGAGCTATGGAGTTCAGAGTGAATTAGCTCCTCGCTCACCTGCTCCTCATCTCCAGTTCAGGTCGCCACGGGCACATTCCATGCCACCTGGAAATCAGCAGCAACTGCCAACTAGGGTGGAGGCAATGTCCTCAAGGACACAACCAGTGCTGGCAGCAAGCTCATGCCCATCAGATATACATGCAGGACAGCTGGCAGCCTCAGCCATTTCAAGTTTACACACTGTCCTCCCTTCAACCTCATTGCCCTCAAGCTTGCATCCTAGTCACCTGGCACAACATGTGCCACCAACCCCGAACCCAACTTTACAAGCGGCGGCACCATCAGGCTCGAATACAACAATGCCTTCCATCCCTACAGGCATGCAGCCGCCAGATTCTGGGTCACTATCGCTGGATGCATGGCTTACAGCTAATCTTGGGTTGAGTGATGATGCGTCTACAGCTCCTACTAAGAATACAGCCAGTCTTGGGTTGAGCAGTGATGCACCTAGGGCAGCTCCTGCTACAAATACGGCCAGTCTTGGGTTGAGCAGTGATGTGCCTAGGGGGATGGCTCCTGCTACAAAGAAAGCCAGTCTTGGGTTGAGCAGTGATGTACCTAGGGGGATGACTCCTGCTACAAATACAGCCAGTCTTAGGTTGAGCAGTGATTCAACTAGGGCGACGGTTCCTGCTACAAGTACAACCAGTCTTAGGTTGAGCAGTGATTCGCCTGGGGCGACGGCTTCTGCTACAAATGGTCCTGAGATAGATGTGGTATGCTTGTCTGATGATGAATGAGACTAGCAGGTGTACAATGCTGACAGTTAGAGATGACTGCTTGAAAAGAGTAGGGTGACCGAAGGCCTTTTTTTAAGGCTCCCTTGAGCCGTCGTTCGGGCAAGGTAGGAATGTTGTTTGTGCTGTGAATGGCTGGTAACAGCAATGCCAGTTTTATTTAGATTCACTGTAAATTGGTAGCATGACAAATGTCAGCCAACGGTTGCTGTAAATCGCTAACCTCTGGGGAACATATGTGGAGATTAACCTCTGAGATAGACTTGGGTTTCAAGCGCTATGAGGTTGCTGTACATGTTTGTCATTGATTAGGGATGCATATCCATAACTCGCTGAGGTGTTGGTTGCATGCTGGAATGTTTGTTTGTGCATAATGAAGAGAGCAGAGAATCGTAAAAAAATCGTTCTAGTAGCATATGCAACAGAGAAATTTAGGCCAAGGCGGTCACTTCAACTTTATATTGCATTTCCTTTTTTTTAATGAAATACTCGCACACTTCTTCTATGTTTATTTTATATCTATACTCTAGCTACGTATCTATATCTATACCTATTCTATATTTGGACCTTTCTACGAGTTAAAAATGATTCATGTCCAACGATGGTATGGAATCTGGGGCGTGTTCGGCTGGTGTCCGCACCTCGCCGCACCGCAACAGCGGTGTTGCTAGAAAGCGGCGTTCAATTCTGCCGCCGGCCTGCCAAAAAATGAACTACGGATAGCTGGTTGCGCCGCGGCACACTAAATAGTGGAGGCGAACCAAACGCGTGCCAAAACCGTGGCATGGTGTGAATGTCAACCAAACGCGCCCCTAATTCTAAGACGTATTTGGTCCCGTTGTAATTTATATGCATATACCGCTAATATTAAAGATCGAAGTGATTCTCCCGTATGTCCTTGTTTATTTTTCAAAATGCCTTTATGTCCTGTCTGTCCCGTATGTAATCCGGACTCACGGTTCTTATCTTGTTTGTGATCTGGAATCACGGTTTGTGTCCGCATAGGTTAGATTAACTCGCTCCCAGTGAATGGTACGGAAGATTTTAAGATGTAATGGGTTCCGTTGCAACAATATTAAAAGTAGAATGGTTTCCTCCGTCCATTTTTTCTTTACTTACAATTTCATCACGTCCTTCATGTCTTACATATGCTCTGGACCCACTACAGTGCTCGTACGGGTTAGAACAACTTGCATCAAGAAATAGTATTGAGTCCAATTCTAAGACGCGTCAAACAACAATATTTTGTTTGTTTTCAAGACATTGAATAGATCATGATTGTTGAATAAATTTCTGAGCCGTAAATTGTCCAAGTTGACCGTGCAACAGATTATACTTTCTGTTGCAAACTCGCAACGTAAAGACACCAGTGCTAGTTGGAAAAAAAAAATAGCCAAAGGTCACTGGATTTGGATGGCCGTCCCATAGGATCGTCCAACGCCCACACGGCACTCACTGCCAACGGGTTCCAAGTGACAATTAATGTGGTAGCACATATGGGCTGTATATCCTTGTTTATTTTTCAAAATGCGTTTATTTCCTATGTGTCCGTATGTAATCCGGACTCACGGTTCGTGTCCTGTTTGTGATATGGAATCACGGTTTGTGTTCTCATAGGTTAGATCAACTCGCTCCCAGTGATGGTAAAGAAGATTTTAAGATGTACTCCCTCTGTCCAGGAAAGCATGCAACTATGGGTTGCGTGTCAGAAAAAATAGTTTACATTTGACCAAGTTTCTAGTGAATAGTATTTATATTTATGACTCCAAATCAATTTATTTTAAAATGCATTTTGTAATTAATCTAATGATATTTATTTGATTTCATAAATATTGATACTTTTTTATATCTATAAATGGTCAAACTTAAGATACTAAAACGTGACACTATGTTAGAATTGCATGTATTCCTGGACGGATGGAGTAATGGATTTCGTTGTAACATGTAAATATACTAATATCGAATATTAAAAGTAGAATGGATTCTTCCGTCCATTTTTTACTTCTCACAATATTAATCACATCCTTCATGTCTCATATATGATCTGGACCCACTACAATGCTCATACGGATTAGATTGCATCAAAGAAATAGTATCGAATCCAGTTCTAAGACGCATCAAAGGACGATATGCCCAATTCTAAGATACGTCAAACGGTGATATTTAGTTTGATCTCAAGACGTTGAATAAATCATGATCGTTGAATAAATCTCTGAGCCATAAATTGTCCAAGTTAACCATGCAAGTGAGTAGTGACAATTAATGTGGTAGCACATACGATACGGGTTGTATACAAGTTCATGCAACACGTAATAACAGGAAAAAGGAAGGACGGATCCATGCACGACGGAATCGTCGGGATCCAGCTAGGTAGCCACCCGATGACTCGCGCCACCTGCTTAACCGCCATGCCCATCACCATCACCATCACCATCACTTGCTCCCTCCACCACCGGTCCGGTCCACCGCCGCGCATGGCCCTGCCACTCTACGGCTGCAGGTCCTGCGCTGTGCATGACGCCATCGTCTTCTGCCTCTGCTGCGTCGCCAGGCTGTGCCTGCACTGCGACGCCGCCGTGCACAGGGCCACCGCCGCGGCGGCGCTCCACCCGCGCGCCCCGCTCTGCGACGCCTGCGGCGACGCGCCCGCCGTGCTGCGCTGCGACGGCACCGTGACGCTGTGCGCCGTGTGCGCCGGCCGCGGTGCTCCCGGCTTCACCCGCACCGGCGTCGCTACGTACACCGGCTGCCCCGGCCCAGCCGAGATGGCGCGCCTCATCTCCGTGGACCCGCCGCAGCCGCAGCAGGACTTCGAGGCCTGGCTCGCCGACAAGCTGCCGCGTCTCCTGGAGGACGACGAGCAGGATCATCAGCTCCCGCCAGATTGGGATGTCGCCATGGAAACCGCCAGACTCGAGAAGATGCTGGCTGACAGCTGCTACACTCAGCCTGAGGTAGTGTACGTACGTTATTGTATTATATAAGTCAACTGATCGAACGCATTGTGAATTGATGAGGCACTGACTGACTGACTGATGAATGGGTTGTCAAAAATAAAATGATTCGCAGTCATCGTCCTCTTATGGCAATGGCGGCAACCAGCTCTTATCCTCGTCGCCGGCGGGCTACTGTCAGCAGCAGCATCAAGCAGCAGTGTCTGCTGTGCAGCCGTCTTGGCAGAGCAACAATGACGCCGGCTTCCCTTTCTGTGGCGGGGTGTTTTCGGAGAGGGCAGATTTCATGCAGGCTGCCCAGCCACGGCAGATGACGACGGGCGCAGACCATGACAAGATGCTGCAGGATGCAAGCGCCATGGCCAAGAAGCGAGAGGAGAGGGAGAGGGCCAAACAAAGATATAACGAGAAGAAAAAGAACAGAAGGTAGCTAGGCTCTGAACAACTTCTGAATTACATCTCATCGATCGTTCGTCTAATTCTAGTACGTAAATGCGTGCGTTGCAGGTTCTGCAAGCAGATCATGTATGCTTCTCGCAAGGCCAGAGCAGACACAAGAAAGCGAGTCAAAGGCCGTTTTGCAAAGGCTCAGCATGATGATGATCCCCAGATTCATGACGGCCCATCAGCATCTACAGCTACAGTGAAGAGGGAGACAAGCAGCTGAAATGGTGGACAAAAAGCAAATTCTCGTCGGCGAAATTCACCCAAAACAACGTCGTACCAGTTAAAAGCATCAGTTAAATTCGAATTTTTAGTCAAGTCTAGAGTTCAAACATGCCTACAAAGTTCTTATTTCAATATAGAATTGCAAACCTACCAAGCTATAACGTGTACGTTTCATCTTCATGCTTCTTGATCAAATTTGGTCAAAATTCAGTTAAATATTAGCTAAATCTGAACATTTTGACTGCTCAGAACACGAGTGAATCCTGGTCCGAAATTAACAAAATTTCTGAGATTCACGCAATTCGATCAGGTCCGAATTTTTTTGTCATATTTGAATACCAGAACCTTGCAATTACATGAATGTATGTTTTCTTGTTCGTCAGATACAATACAACAATAGGCCTTTTATTTTTCTTTTTTTCCCACTTTTTATTTTCTTATTATGAACATATAGCCCCCCATAGGAAAGTTACTGTCAACGGCACAGCATCATTCAGCCTTGTCTAAATGATATTTTGCAAGTTTGAGTCCACCATTATCTGTTTTTTGCGCAATCTATCAATGTTAAAAATTCTGAGCAGAAACTCGTTTTGGGTTCCATAATCCAAAGTTTAGTTGGCTAAAGTCAAGAGTTAAAGTTTAGACTACTTTAACTCACTTTTGTGGTCCAATGAACTAATAATAATGGTCTTCTTTTGAGGTTGGCTAAATTTTAAACAACACTTTAGACTAATTGTTTAGAGCCTCAAGAGTCAAAGTGGCCTAAAGTTTAATGGCTAAACTTTAGAACATTGGATCCAAACATCAAGATACGTGTAGGCCTGCAAAAAGATCTGCTAATAACAAGCTCAACAATTTCTGCTAATATATATTGGGTTCAACTTTCAACACTAAACTAAGGTCCCGTTTGGATGACAGAAACGTTTCGGATTCTCAAGTGAATCACCAAAATCGCTGCCAAACACCCAAATAGGTGACATAAACGTTTCAGATTCTCAGAGAAATGTTTCTCGTTTTGTACTATGAACGAGAATCACCCGAATAGGTGTTTCGTAGTGATTCTAGTTCATTTCAAGGAGAATCTGGATCAATAGCCAAATATTTCACCGATTCTTACCAAGTGATTTCTATTTCAATAGAGAAACATTTCTGAAGATAATCTAGATCTAAAATATTTTTACCAAACAGCAATAAAACTAGATATTGACCCCTTATATACAGGCGAACACGACGGCATGCACTGATGTGTAGGTGCCCAGGCGGTCTATATATGGAGCGAACCGTTCACACCTAATGTAGATTTGCTCCACGTGTCCATGGGCATCCATTCAGTGCTTGAGTTTTTTTTTTCCCCAAGTATTACTCCTAAATTTAAGCAATAGTCCCATGCGTCAGATGCATGCGTATGTACTATGGTATGTGTATGTCTGTATGAGTCCATGGTGGCTTCATGGGATCATCTGCACTGTATTTTTGGGCTGAGTCAAGTTCATATGTATTTATGCATAAACACATTCCATTCCATTCCTATAAAACTAACTATGTAATCCTTATTTAGCTATGGACGTTTATAAACAAGGGACGCTCTTATTTTTTATGATCAATAGATCCATCCGTTCTGCTAATAACCTGCTGGGAGGTGGATGGGGAACCAGAAAAAACGAAATAGTATGCGCATACGTAATCACTAATCAGCGGTAGTGGTGACTAATTTTCTTTTTTCATAAATCTACGAGGAGGCTGGAAACTCGAGTTCCTTTAGTACATTTGAGAAAAAAGGTGGAGTTAGCTTCCAACTTCATCTTTTTCCCCTAAAGTGAAGTTTATGGAGGTGGTTTATTTGGCTAGTAAAGTTGACAATAACCTAACATGTTAGTGTAGATCAGTTCTAAACAAGCCTCAAATATACTACGTATGAGCAAGTAGGTGGTAGACCTTGATTTCCATGAACGTTCCTAGCCAGCTTATATTATTACGGCCTTGATTAGCTCCCACGCCAAAACTTTACACCCTATCACATCGGATGGTTGGACACATGCATGGAGTATTAAATATAAACTAAAAAAATAACTAATTACACATATTACGAGTACTTTGTGAGACGAACCTTTTAAGCCTAATTAGTCTATGATTTGACAATAAAGTGCTACAGAAACCTATACGCTAATGATAGATTAATTAGACTTAATAAATTCATCTCGCGGTTTACTGACGGATTCTGTAATTTGTTTTTTTATTAGTATCCAAACAACTCATGCAACACCCCTATATAATAGTTGATGTGACATCTGAAAACTTTATACCCTGGAACTGAACAAAGCCGACTTTAGGGAGGAAGGAAAGCAACAAATTGTATTGAAGGAAGCATTAGATGATGATGTCATGTGTGACGGACATACTCGCTCTGTCCCAAAATAAAAGTCATCCTCGTTTCCTGAGAAGTCAACTTTTTTTTAACTTTGATGAATTATATATAAAAGAATAATAATATTTATAATACATAGTATCATTAGATAGATAGTTGAATATACTATCATAATAAATTTATTTGGAGATATAAATGTTGCACGTATTTTCTACAAATCTAATCAAAGTTGAGAAAATTTGACCAGTAACGTATCTATAACGTCACGGAGGCAGCACATACATACGTATAATGGAGGAGTGCACAGGGCCCAGATGCGCACGTGCCCTTTCCTCTCCTAGCAGCCAGATGAGATGAGACTAGCCAAAGCCAACAACCGATTGGACCTATAGTTTACTATTTTTTTTCTTGTTTAATTTGAGTTTACCAACCCCATCTTCAAATTAAACTATGCAAGGTTTGTAATTTTTTTCAACAGCATAGTTTTTCAACGCCGTGCAATTATTTACACTTGCTTTTCTGTAGGTGACGAAATGGTAATAGCTAGCGCCTTTGACTTGCCTCCTCTGGGTGTGGGACGACTGACTGACGGGGAGGCAAGAGGGACGAAGAGATTTTGTGTGTTTTCTTTCTTTCTTTGTGCTTTTTGATTGATTCGTTCCATTCCATGTGGACGAAAAATGGAGGGCCGACTACCATACCATTACCATACCAACCACCAGTGCGTGATATATATATATATATATATATATATATATATATATATATATAGGCTCCATATATATAGGCAGGCAGAGGCTACGGGGCCAATCCAGTGCAGTCTCCTCTCCTGCACCACACCACCGGCCAAGCCAAGCAGCTCGCAACCCAAGTTTCGCGCGCGCCGCCATGCCTTCGCCGCAGCTGCGCGTGCTGTCCAGGCGCACCGTCAAGCCGCCGCCGCGCCCGCGCCCGCGCCACCGCATCCCGCTCACCACCTGGGACGTCTCCTTTCTCTCCGCCGACTACATCCAGAAGGGCCTCCTCTACGCCAAGCCGCCCTTCCCCACGCCCCGCCTCCTCGACCACCTCCAGGCCGCGCTCGCCCAGGCGCTCCACGCCTACTACCCCGTCGCCGGCCGCTTCGCCACCGACCAGCACCGCGACGCCGACGGCAACGTCCGCGGCTGCTCGGTTTCCATCGACTGTGACGGCCAGGGCGTCGACATCGTCCACGCCGTCGCCGACGGCGTCGCCGTGGCCGACGTCGTCCCGCCCGACGCCGACGTTCCGCTCCTCGTCCAGTCCCTCTTCCCCCTCGACGGCGCCGTCAACCACGACGGCCACCACCTCCCGCTGTTCGTTGTCCAGGTCACCGAACTCACCGACGGCGTCTTCCTCGGCTTCGCCTACAACCACGCGCTCTCCGACGGCACCGCCTTATGGAGATTCATCAACGTATGGGCGGGCATCGCGCGCGACAGCCTCTCTGTCTCCCCCTCGGGGGCGGACGAGCACGAGCACGAGCACTCTCTGCTAGCTCCGCCGCCCCTGCTGGAGCGCTGGTCCCCCGACGGCCTGCCGGTCGTGCTCCCGTTCCCCGACCTCACGGGGCGCATCGAGAGGCTGCCCCCGCCGCCGCTGCGCGAGCGCATGCTGCAGTTCTCGGCCCACACGCTGGAGGCGCTCAAGGACCGGGCGCGGCAGGAGCTCCTCGCGGCCGGGGACGCGGCCGGCGCGGCGGCCGTCACCAAGTTCCAGGCGCTCAGCTCGCTGGTGTGGCGCTGCGTCACCCGCGCGCGCCGCCTGCCGCCCGACCAAACAACCTTTTGCCGCGCCGCCATCAACAACCGCACGCGCCTCCGCCCGCAGCTGCCGCCGGAGTACTTCGGCAACACCATCTACGCCGTCGCCACGGAGGCCGTCACCGCGGCGGATCTGCTGGCGCGCGGCCACGGCTGGGCGACGGCGGCCGTGGGCCGCGCGGTGGCGGCGCACACGGACGCCGACATCCGGGCGCGCGTCGCCGCGTGGATGACCAGCCCCGTCCTCTACAACCTCAGGTACTTCGACCCCAACGGCATCATGATGGGCAGCTCGCCGCGCTTCGACATGTACGGCTGCGACTTCGGCTGGGGCGCGCCGCTGGCGGCGCGCAGCGGCAAGGCCAACAAGTCCGACGGGAAGGCGTCGCTGTACCCGGGGCAGGAGGGCGGCGGAAGCATCGCCGCAGAGCTGGTGCTGACGCCGGAGCACATGGCGTTGCTGGAGCAGGACGACGAGTTCTGGGCGGCCGTTTCGCCGGACAAGCCTTGTCCGCCGGCGGGGAAGAATTGACCGCCAGGCCGCCCAGTCCGTCATGCAAAGGTCAGAGAGCAAAAGGAATTGGATTGAATTTTCTTTCGCAGTTAGTTAACGTGTTTGCTTACTAAGAATTATAATAATGTCCTCATAATATAAAGATAAAACGATTGAAATAAATAAGTTTTTTTCAGCCATCTATTGTCTTCTTGTGTTTAGGAATTGAATTGAATTTTCTTTTCTTTTGCAGTTAGTTAACGTGTTTGCTTATTAAGGATTATATTAATGTCCTCATAATAAAGAAAAACTATCGAAATAAATAAGTTTTTTTTCCAGCCATCTATTGTCTTCTTGTGTTTAGGAATTGAATTGAATTTTCTTTTCTTTTGCAGTTAGTTAACGTGTTTGCTTATTAAGGATTATATTAATGTCCTCATAATAAAGAAAAACTATCGAAATAAATAAGTTTTTTTCCAGCCATGTATTGTTTTCTCGTGTCGAGGACATGAGCAAAAGAGACAAAAAGATTTCACGCCAAAGACAGTAAAATCTGTCAGATTTTTTTTAAATGCCACTCAGTACACAGTTGTAACACAAATCCTAAAGCACAGTCAAACATATAGAAATCTAAC
>CM039615.1:119808-146338 GCA_022457205.1 Saccharum spontaneum | reverse complement strand
AAACCACGCAAGCATGACAAAATCTTCAAATTTGAGAATGGGTGGCTCCTTGAAGATGATTATGATATCACTGCTAGGCAGAGTTGGAGTAAATCCTCTAACCGTCCTTTTCATTTGAAAACTTTCTACCTTGCTAAAGACCTTGAAAGATGGCGCAAAAGCAAACCTAAAGTCTCTGATCAGCTGCAGGCCATTGAAGAACAGCTTCTACAACTGCAAATGCTCCCTCCCCACCAACAAAACATTGGCCTCCAAAAAGACTTGGAACACCAGCACCATACCATCCTAGCCAAAGATGAAGCTTACCATAGACAACGCTACAAAAAAAAATTGGTCTGTCAGTGGTGACAGGAACACCAATTTCTTCCACCAATCTATCATCAAAAGAGCTAGAAGGAATACCATTACTCACCTCCAAAATCCTGATGGCTCTTTCTCCATTACCCAGGACCAGCTTGCGCGGACTGCCAATGATTATTTTATAAATCTTTTCAGTTCTCATGTCTCTGATCATGCAGGAAGTAACATGCAGGAATGGACACAAAGTATTGAACAACACAATGAGGAAATTAATGATCCATTTACAAACTCTAATCCAGATTTGCAGGAATTACATAACATTGTCAAGAACATGAGAAGCAATGCTGCCCCAGGACCAGATGGCCTAAATGCTGCTTTTTTTAAATCTGCATGTCCTTGGATAGGTAAGGATGTGTTAAATCTGGTCACCGAATTCTACCAGAAAGCTACCATGCCGCCTACAGTTAATAGCACCCACATTGCCCTGATCCCAAAGGTAAATGCTCTTGTCACTCTGAAAGATTACAGGCTAATCAGTCTTTGTAATGTTATTTATAAAATTATTGCAAAATCAATAGCTGAGAGGATTAGACATCATCTTCCTCATATTATTCACCCCTCTCAGGCAGCTTTCATGCATGGCAGACATATTGCTACCAATATTATTATAGCTCAAGAGATTATACATAGCTTCAATCTTAAAAGTTGGAAATAGAAAACTTTTTTCCTAAAACTTGATCTAGCTAAGGCTTTTGATAGACTTGAATGGCATTTCATTGTTACTGCTCTCAAAAGACAGGGTTTCCACGATCATTTATTACATTAATTTACAACTGCATATCCACCACTAATCTTTCAGTGATTATCAACGGAGATCCTTCCCCAACTTTTTACCCTCAACGTGGCATCAGACAAGGCTGTCCTCTTTCACCTTATCTATTTATTATTGCTATAAATGAGCTTTCTCTGTGTTTGCAGCAATACTCAGGTAACCATAATATCCAAGGAATAACTCTAGGAGAGGGCTGTCCTAGTATTCACTCACTTCTTTTTGTAGATGATCTTATTATTTGTGGTCAAGCTACAAGAGAGGAGGCTAGTAAAATAAATTCTATTCTTCAATCTTTTTGTGCAGCCTCTGGCCAGACTCCTAACCTTGCTAAATCCTCCATTGCGTTCAGCAAAAATGTGGACAGTTTCAGCAAAGAGGAAGTTAAAGCTATTTTTCCAGTCTCTGACCTTGCTCCTAATGCTATTTATCTTGGTCACCCCCTTATTTTCAATCACAATGCCAGAACTAAAGCCTAGGATTTCATCCTTCAGAAATTCAGAGCCAAGTTAACCACTGCCAAAGCTATTAAGCTTAATCATGCTGGCCGCCTGGTTTATATTAATTGTGTCCTTGCTTCCATTCCTATCTACTGCATGTCCACCATTCTTTTCTCTAAAACTTTCATATCAAAAATTACGGCTATCATACGAAAATTCTAGTGGACAGGAGTAAAGGAAGATGATGCTACTACCTCTTTTAATTTCAGGTCATGGAAAGATATTTGCATGCCTAAAAAGGAGGGTGGACTGGGAGTGAGAGACTTGTTCACGGTAAATAGAGACTTGTTCAAAAGATTCGTCTCGACATTTACAGACAAACTGTGCAATTAGTTATTTTTTTATCTACATTTAATGCTTCATGCATACGTCTAAAGATTTGATGTGACGGAGAATCTTGTAAAATTTTTGGAAGTTTGAAGCAATTAGAACAGCATGTCAGAAGCAATTAATTCACTCATCTAGTAGCAAGTCTCATCTTCTCAAGTCACTTACAAGTGGGGTCACATTTTTTCTCCCCAGCCTGCAGGCATCGATGCATGAACTTTCTTGCTCGGCCTTTTAGCTCCCAATTCCTATCCCAAATTCCATTATGTAAAAAGAAAATTCTCCATTACATCGAAATGTCGGTATATGCATGAAGTACTAAATATAGATGAAATAAAAAACTAATTACACAGTTTTGTTGTACTTTGCGAGACGAACATTTTAAGCCTAATTAATCATTGTTTGGACAATTTTTACCAAATAAAAACAAAAGTTGCTACAGTGCAACGTGATGTGCACTGTTCCAAGTTAGGTGCCCCAAATCATTGTTTGGACAATTTTTACCAAATAAAAACAAAATTTACTACAGTGCGACGTGATGTGCACTGTTCCAAGTTAGGTGCCCTAACTTTGGAACTAGTACAATTAGCCCTTGTTTAGATGAATTTTTTAAGCCTAGTTGGTCCACGATTGGACAATATTTGTCAAATAAGACGAAAGTGGTACTATTCATCGGGTTGAAATTTTTTCCCAAACAAAGGCCTCGTTTAGATGTTGAAAAAATTTTAACCCAATGAATAGTACCACTTTCGTCTTATTTGACAAATATTGTCCAATCGTGGACCAACTAGGCTCAAAAGATTCATCTCGTGATTTCCAACTAAACTGTGTAATTAGTTATTATTTTTACCTACGTTTACTACTTCATGCATGGGTCCAAAGATTGATGTGATGGAGAGAGAGTGAAAAAACTAATTACACAGTTTTGTTGTACTTTGCGAGACGAATATTTTAAGCCTATTTAATCAATGTTTGGACAATTATTACTAAATAAAAACAAAATTGCTACAGTGTGACGCGACACTTACTATGCAAAGTTTGGTTCCAAATTTTGGAATCTAAACATGGCCTAGACTAGAGTTCAGGGGGTGTTTAGTTTTCACCCAAAATTTTTTCACCACATCCCATCAAATGTTTGCACAATTTGATTGGAAAAACCACAAGAGAATATTTTAAGCCTAATTAGTCCATAATTAGCCTTAAGTACTATAGTACACATGTACTAATGATGGCTTAATTAGGCTTAATGAATTCGTCTCACAGTTTCCAGACGAGTTATGTAATTAGTTTTTTATTAGTATCCGCAAACCCCTTCCAACATCTGATGTGACACCCAAAGACTTTTCACCCACCAACTAAACACCCCTCAATAGCCTTTACTAGCTCGGTCAAAAAATGAATGCTCCACAGTTCTCGTTTTCCAATTAGTCCAACGATTCTAAGCTTAACAAAAGAGATATGTATAGCTAATTGGGAGTTGTGACTCGATCGTGAGCATGCCCGAAGAGCGTGGGGGGCTTAGGAATCCCCAACCGTAGAGAGGTGAGTGTCTGCTTACTAGGATCTTGATTTGATCGAAAGGTACAGTATAACCTAGCTAGATGACAAAAAAAGCCTTTGAAAACGTATCTCTAGGTTCCTAAACTTAGAAAATGGTGCATTGCATGTCCATTTCTGGATCGTCCAAAAAAAAAGATCCAAATTCTAGATCATACCCATCACTACCATTCGTAACTTAATAAGTTTAGAGACCTAAAAATAATGTGTTTCCAAAGTTAATGAACTTAAGTGGCATCCTCTGACAAAATTCATGAACCGCTCGTGCATTTAACTTGACAGGAGGCGGCATGCGGTACCTTTTGTTATTAGAGTACTAGCTATTTGCTAAGAGCAACTCTAGGTGTTTTTCTATAATTAACTTGGTAAACTAACAAGTTTAGCGAGTTAATAAAATAAATAGCAACCTTAATTTATTTATTCCTTTCCGATGGTTTCCTAAACGGTTGGATGGGACCTATTTTATTTTTTTCCTAATAAACAATTAAAATAGGAATTGTTTCATAAAATTGGTGGAGATGCATGAGTCCTCTTTGGCCTAGGTTGTCCAAAGCAGTCGT
Organism: Saccharum spontaneum; assembly: GCA_022457205.1. Lineage (NCBI taxonomy): Eukaryota > Viridiplantae > Streptophyta > Magnoliopsida > Poales > Poaceae > Saccharum > Saccharum spontaneum. The sequence continues at coordinate 142,265 of CM039615.1, read as the reverse complement.
CCACGCCACGTGGCACCGGGCAGGCTCGACTCGCCAACGGACAACCCCATCTCCCCCGTGACAGAGATGGAATTAAGATGGGGGTGTTTAGTTGGAAGTGAAAAGTTTTTAGTGTCACATCGAATGTTTCATGAGATGTTGGAAGGGGTTTTCGGATATTAATAAAAAAATTAATTACACAACCCGTCTGGAAACTATGAGACAAATTTATTAAGCCTAATTAAGATATCATTAGCACATGTGTGTTATTGTAGCACTTAAGGTTAATTATAGATTAATTAGGTGAACGGGACCAGCGTCCTCAACGGCGCCGAACAAATCGCCAATTTGAGCCACAGAAACAATAAAAAATAACGTGAGCGAGTGCACACCCTTTGCATGCTGTGAGATTCTCGCTCTGTCAAAAAAAAAGTCATTCTCGTTTCTCAAAAAGTCAATAATTTTTAACTTTGACCAAATATATTTAATAAAATATTAATATTTATGGTACATAATTAGTACCATTGGATAGATTATTAAATATATTTTCATAATAAACTTATATGGAGATATAAGATGTGTTTAGTTCCTCATTTCACCCAAAAAATTTTAGGTTTTGGTCCATCATTTTACAAAATGAAACTAAACACCATGCAAAATTTTTTGGCAAAAAGGTATCTATTCTCCATTTTGGATTTTGGCCTCAAGAGGCCAAAAAAACCAAAAGCCAAAAAGCTCTCACTCACCTCATGAAAAATTTAGCATTTTGAATGGAACTAAACACACCCATAAAAAATTTAGCATTTTATATTTTATCATTTCAAAGTAGTTGTCATTTTGCATTTTGCATTCCATGAGGAACTAAACACAGCTATAATATTGAACCCATTTTTTATAAACCTAGTCAAAGTTGAAAAAATTTGACCAGCACGATTTCCATAACAACTCTTTTTTTATAGGAGGGAGCAGAATTTCTTGGACATCCTGCAGGACTAGCGCGCTCCTCTGTCCCTCTTCTGACCAATAGGAAATCATCTAGACTAGCTATTTGATCCCCGTTGGGATGCCCTAACAACGTGTCGACTTGGACACTTGAGAAATCATATCACTCACTGATTCCAAATGAAAACCGATCCAACTGAATTCGTCCTTCTCCATCCAACGTTAATGAATAACGAAAACATGTTATAGCAACCCCCAACCACAACTCCCCCTACTCTCTCTTGTCGTCGCCTGCCTCCCCTAAGCAAGCTGCCTCCAAACGAAGATTTAGCAGGAGTCTGCAGTACTTGTACACGGCACCCAACCAGTGGCGGAGCCAGAAACTATGGATAAGGAGCCGGTCGAAGTGTTTCAACCATAAAATAACTGAGTGTAGCTTATTTGTTTGGATTTTTACACTATGGATGGGCTCATCCAAAGATAAAATGTAAATTTGTGTGATTTTGTTGTCCAGAAATCATCAAAAAAATATATGATAAAGCTTTTATTATATCTTCCTAATATGAATTATTGAATTATATATTACCTAAAAAAAATTTGCTGTGATGTGGGGGGGGGGGCATGGCCCCTGCCTGCCCCCTGGCTCCGCCAGTGCACCCAACCCATCTCTCCGTGCTAGTCTGCATACTCCTATATATAACCTCATTATTATCCACCCAATTAGAAACATATATTTCTCCACTTTCTTGATTATAATAAATATTTAGGAAAAAAGTTAGGGGGTGAAAAAGTAATGCCCATCCAACGTAATGCCATAAAGTAATATTTAGAAACATATATTTCTCCATCCAACGTAATGAAAAAATTTTGGGCTGCAAAAGTTAGGGGAGGGAAAATTTTTTTGGCCTCAGCCCATAAATGATAAAACATGCCCAAAGAAAGAAAGGGAAAGTAATGCAGTCTGCTGTGTGGATGAACAGTAACAGCGTGGATAACCAGCAAAACAGGCCACAAGATGATGAACAGTAACAGCGTTGCAATGGGTGCGCCTGCACCAGCAGCTGCTGTGTCTCCAGCCGATGCAGGAGGCGAGCACGAGGAGCAGCAGGGAGAATTCCAAGTTTTCTCAGTCTCTCCATCATATTAATTTTTAGCTGCTTGCATGAAGTACTAAATATAGGTAAAAAAATATCTAATTACACAATTTAGTTCAAAATCACGAGATGAATCTTTTGAGCCTAGTTGGTCCACGATTAGACAATATTTATCAAATAAGACGAAAATGGTACTATTCATCAGGTTTAAAAAAAAGATAGGGATGGGGTGGCAGTCCCAAGCAGGCAGTCAACCCTGGTCCTGTCACGGTTACGCCCATTGTTGCTTGTGGATTCCAAGAAAAAGCTCTAAAGAAAGGCACTGATTCTTTAAGGCCTTGTTTAGATGACAAAGTTTGGAGGCAAATTTTGCATAGTAAGTGTCCCGTCACACTGTAGCAATTTTATTTTTATTTGGTAATAATTGTCCAAATATTGATTAATTAGACTTAAAATGTTCGTCTCGCAAAGTACAACAAAACTGTGTAATTAGTTTTTGATTTTATCTATATTTAATACTCCATACATATGCCGACATTTTGATGTGATGGGGAATCTTCTTTTTGCATAGTGAAATTTGGGGTGAATTTGGGTAAGGGCCATGTCACTTCACTGCATCCAATCTGATGAATAGTACCACTTTCGTCTTATTTGATAAATATTGTCCAATCGTGGACCAACTAAGGCTCAAAAGATTCATCTTGTGATTTTCAACTAAACTGTGTAATTAGATATTTTTTTTACCTACATTTAGTACTCCATGCAGGCCACAGGCAGGCTGACCGCTGACGTGCCGCGGCATGCACGTATGCCGGACGACATGTACTGTACCTGTGCGTAGTGGATGGACGGACGGACGGGCGAGCGAGGGCGATGGATTCAATGCGACGCATGCATGGGCCCAGTTTAGTTGCAAATTTTTTAGCAAAATGGACACTGTAGCATTTTCGTTGTTATTTGGCAAATAGTGTCCAATCATAGTCTAATTAGGCTTAAAAGATTCATCTCGTGGATTTCGTCTAAACTGTGTAATTAATTTTATTTTTTATTTATATTTAATGCTTCATGCATACGTCCAAAGATTCAATGTGACGGGGAATGTGAAAAATTTTTGCAAAATTTTTAGGGAACTAAACTGGGCCATGGTTAATGATCTTGGAGGGCAGGCCATAGGCAGGGGAGGAGACGAGCAGAGCGCATGGCAGCACCGCCTCTCCGCCGTGCCATTGCCATTGCCATGCGTCCGTGCCCGGCCCGGCCCCTCAGTTATCGACTCTGACGCGGCGCGCAGGCAAGGCAATTCAACACTGTAGCACTCCATTGATCTCGTCCGGAGCCGCACCTCGGCAGCTGCACGGTCAAAAGCGTGTGGCAGTTGGGCGCGCGGTTCGTGCCTGCCTCGCCTGCACCTGCACTGCCACTGCAGCTCATTGATCTCTTCCGCTGCCGCATGCAGGCAGCAGGCGTCCATGCATGCTCTGCCGGGAAGAGGGAGCCGGGCGCAGCCGCCCAAACGGGGGCCACGACGCCTTGCCGGGCCGCGCTTTGCCGCGCGGCGTACTACAGGATGTGTGGTCCATTTATTAATTGGACAGTGTTAGGTTCAGGGTCTTGTTTAGTTCCCAAAATATTTCTTAAAATATTTTAGATTTCCGTCACATCGAATTTTTGGACACATGCATGAAGCATTAAATATAAATAAAAAATAAAACTAATTACACAGTTTAGACGAAATGGACGAGACGAATCTTTTAAGCCTAGTTAGGCTATGATCGGACAATAATTGCCGAATAACAACGAAAGTGCTACAGTAGCGCTACAGTTACATTTTTCAAAATATTTCGCGAACTAAACAATGCTCAGGCATCGAGTCTGGCAGCCACCGTACCTGCTCTCACAATTTTCGTCATACTCTGTGGCGATCGATTTAGCCGTTACGGTTATGGCGCCGCCATAGCTGGCGTGGTAAAAGCCGACTCCAAACCGAACAGCCCTTAGGTGATCGGATCCGGATACCCGCGCAACCGTGGCGTCATTGGCTGTTGCGTTCCGTCGGGAGACGGATTACACGTGGTGTGAGATTTTTTTTGCATTTTGGTCCTTTTTTTAAAAAAACAAACATGGTACTTAGTATATTTCATATAGTCTAAATGCTCTTTCTCCATAAAAAAAATGACGCAGCTAGAAGTACTTGTACTACATGGCAGGAAGTCCTCACTTTCGGGGTTTTGTTACTTTTGTACATGGCACCTTCGTTTTTCGACGCACTTTTTTAATTTGTAAAACGAGGAATTTGGATGTTTACGTACGGATCATGTTGCGGAAATTCTAGTACGAACTCCCTCCATATCAGTAAAAGAAGTCGTTTTGGACAAGATTTGTGTCAAACATTGGGAATATAAATCATGAATAACTTTAAAGTTAAATATGAAATATACTTTCATAAAAGTATACATATATCACTTTTGAATAAATATTTTTATAGAAAACTTTGAGTTTGGAAATGTGAAAACAATATGAATAGATTTGTCTTGAAATATACTTTCATAAAAGTATACATATATCACTTTTGAATAAATATTTTTATAGAAAACTAAAGTCAAAGTTATGCTTTGGAGACCGTGTCGTTGTCTAAATACGCGACTGGGGCGATCTAGCGCGACGACGCCACCCCGCTCCAACACTCTTCCTCCCGTCCAGAGCAATGTGCTTTGTTTATGAGAACGCTCTTTGGATGTCTGCGGATCATATGCGAGACGCTCTTTGTAGCTTTGTTGGACATCCAGAATCAGAAATACTAAAATCTCGTTAGATGCAGGGAGCATGAGGGCGAGCCATTACTTTAAGCTCTACTATGCATTTGGCAAAATCCTACTATTATAAAATGTGATTTATATAGAAATAGAAAGAAAAAAGAGAGAATTTTCACGATGGTCGACGGTGGGAGCCCGGCCGCCGTCCACACGCCACACCACGATGCGTACGCAGAGAGGAGGATTGATGAGGCGAGGAGACGCGTCATGGTGTACGACAACTATAGCAACACAGAGCTGCACTACTGGCTGCTGGCTCGGCTCCTGCTGTGGCCATCGGTCCGGGTCCCACATTGAAGGCGGCCGGCAGCGCATCGACACGCACACGGCACGGCCGGCCTCCGCTGGCCGCCAGCGCTCGCCACCTCCCACGGCACGGCAGCGCGCGATACGTACGGTTGCAGTCCACTCCGGCCAGCGCGATCCATCCGTGCGCCACCACGGCACGGCACGTGCACATCCACGGCGACGCCTAGCCCTTTTTAGATCGGAGAAAATTTCAACCCGATGAATAGTACTACTTTCGTCTTATTTGACAAATATTGTCCAATCGTGGACCAACTAGGCTCAAAAGATTCATCTCGTGATTTCCAACTAAACTGTGTAATTAGTTATTATTTTTACCTACGTTTACTACTTCATGCATGGGTCCAAAGATTGATGTGATGGAGAGAGAGTGAAAAAACTAATTACACAGTTTTGTTGTACTTTGCGAGACGAATATTTTAAGCCTATTTAATCAATGTTTGGACAATTATTACTAAATAAAAACAAAATTGCTACAGTGTGACGCGACACTTACTATGCAAAGTTTGGTTCCAAATTTTGGAATCTAAACATGGCCTAGACTAGAGTTCAGGGGGTGTTTAGTTTTCACCCAAAATTTTTTCACCACATCCCATCAAATGTTTGCACAATTTGATTGGAAAAACCACAAGAGAATATTTTAAGCCTAATTAGTCCATAATTAGCCTTAAGTACTATAGTACACATGTACTAATGATGGCTTAATTAGGCTTAATGAATTCGTCTCACAGTTTCCAGACGAGTTATGTAATTAGTTTTTTATTAGTATCCGCAAACCCCTTCCAACATCTGATGTGACACCCAAAGACTTTTCACCCACCAACTAAACACCCCTCAATAGCCTTTACTAGCTCGGTCAAAAAATGAATGCTCCACAGTTCTCGTTTTCCAATTAGTCCAACGATTCTAAGCTTAACAAAAGAGATATGTATAGCTAATTGGGAGTTGTGACTCGATCGTGAGCATGCCCGAAGAGCGTGGGGGGCTTAGGAATCCCCAACCGTAGAGAGGTGAGTGTCTGCTTACTAGGATCTTGATTTGATCGAAAGGTACAGTATAACCTAGCTAGATGACAAAAAAAGCCTTTGAAAACGTATCTCTAGGTTCCTAAACTTAGAAAATGGTGCATTGCATGTCCATTTCTGGATCGTCCAAAAAAAAAGATCCAAATTCTAGATCATACCCATCACTACCATTCGTAACTTAATAAGTTTAGAGACCTAAAAATAATGTGTTTCCAAAGTTAATGAACTTAAGTGGCATCCTCTGACAAAATTCATGAACCGCTCGTGCATTTAACTTGACAGGAGGCGGCATGCGGTACCTTTTGTTATTAGAGTACTAGCTATTTGCTAAGAGCAACTCTAGGTGTTTTTCTATAATTAACTTGGTAAACTAACAAGTTTAGCGAGTTAATAAAATAAATAGCAACCTTAATTTATTTATTCCTTTCCGATGGTTTCCTAAACGGTTGGATGGGACCTATTTTATTTTTTTCCTAATAAACAATTAAAATAGGAATTGTTTCATAAAATTGGTGGAGATGCATGAGTCCTCTTTGGCCTAGGTTGTCCAAAGCAGTCGTCCACGCCACGTGGCACCAGGCAGGCTCGACTCGCCAACGGACAACCCCATCTCCCCCGTGACAGAGATGGAATTAAGATGGGGGTGTTTAGTTGGAAGTGAAAAGTTTTTAGTGTCACATCGAATGTTTCATGAGATGTTGGAAGGGGTTTTCGGATATTAATAAAAAAATTAATTACACAACCCGTCTGGAAACTATGAGACAAATTTATTAAGCCTAATTAAGATATCATTAGCACATGTGTGTTATTGTAGCACTTAAGGTTAATTATAGATTAATTAGGTGAACGGGACCAGCGTCCTCAACGGCGCCGAACAAATCGCCAATTTGAGCCACAGAAACAATAAAAAATAACGTGAGCGAGTGCACACCCTTTGCATGCTGTGAGATTCTCGCTCTGTCAAAAAAAAAAGTCATTCTCGTTTCTCAAAAAGTCAATAATTTTTAACTTTGACCAAATATATTTAATAAAATATTAATATTTATGGTACATAATTAGTACCATTGGATAGATTATTAAATATATTTTCATAATAAACTTATCTGGAGATATAAGATGTGTTTAGTTCCTCATTTCACCCAAAAAATTTTAGGTTTTGGTCCATCATTTTACAAAATGAAACTAAACACCATGCAAAATTTTTTGGCAAAAAGGTATCTATTCTCCATTTTGGATTTTGGCCTCAAGAGGCCAAAAAAACCAAAAGCCAAAAAGCTCTCACTCACCTCATGAAAAATTTAGCATTTTGAATGGAACTAAACACACCCATAAAAAATTTAGCATTTTATATTTTATCATTTCAAAGTAGTTGTCATTTTGCATTTTGCATTCCATGAGGAACTAAACACAGCTATAATATTGAACCCATTTTTTATAAACCTAGTCAAAGTTGAAAAAATTTGACCAGCACGATTCCCATAACAACTCTTTTTTATAGGAGGGAGCAGAATTTCTTGGACATCCTGCAGGACTAGCGCGCTCCTCTGTCCCTCTTCTGACCAATAGGAAATCATCTAGACTAGCTATTTGATCCCCGTTGGGATGCCCTAACAACGTGTCGACTTGGACACTTGAGAAATCATATCACTCACTGATTCCAAATGAAAACCGATCCAACCGAATTCGTCCTTCTCCATCCAACGTTAATGAATAACGAAAACATGTTATAGCAACCCCCAACCACAACTCCCCCTACTCTCTCTTGTCGTCGCCTGCCTCCCCTAAGCAAGCTGCCTCCAAACGAAGATTTAGCAGGAGTCTGCAGTACTTGTACACGGCACCCAACCAGTGGCGGAGCCAGAAACTATGGATAAGGAGCCGGTCGAAGTGTTTCAACCATAAAATAACTGAGTGTAGCTTATTTGTTTGGATTTTTACACTATGGATGGGCTCATCCAAAGATAAAATGTAAATTTGTGTGATTTTGTTGTCCAGAAATCATCAAAAAAATATATGATAAAGCTTTTATTATATCTTCCTAATATGAATTATTGAATTATATATTACCTAAAAAAAATTTGCTGTGATGTGGGGGGGGGGGGGGCATGGCCCCTGCCTGCCCCCTGGCTCCGCCAGTGCACCCAACCCATCTCTCCGTGCTAGTCTGCATACTCCTATATATAACCTCATTATTATCCACCCAATTAGAAACATATATTTCTCCACTTTCTTGATTATAATAAATATTTAGAAAAAAAGTTAGGGGGTGAAAAAGTAATGCCCATCCAACGTAATGCCATAAAGTAATATTTAGAAACATATATTTCTCCATCCAACGTAATGAAAAAATTTTGGGCTGCAAAAGTTAGGGGAGGGAAAATTTTTTTGGCCTCAGCCCATAAATGATAAAACATGCCCAAAGAAAGAAAGGGAAAGTAATGCAGTCTGCTGTGTGGATGAACAGTAACAGCGTGGATAACCAGCAAAACAGGCCACAAGATGATGAACAGTAACAGCGTTGCAATGGGTGCGCCTGCACCAGCAGCTGCTGTGTCTCCAGCCGATGCAGGAGGCGAGCACGAGGAGCAGCAGGGAGAATTCCAAGTTTTCTCAGTCTCTCTCCATCATATTAATTTTTAGCTGCTTGCATGAAGTACTAAATATAGGTAAAAAAATATCTAATTACACAATTTAGTTCAAAATCACGAGATGAATCTTTTGAGCCTAGTTGGTCCACGATTAGACAATATTTATGAAATAAGACGAAAATGGTACTATTCATCAGGTTTAAAAAAAAGATAGGGATGGGGTGGCAGTCCCAAGCAGGCAGTCAACCCTGGTCCTGTCACGGTTACGCCCATTGTTGCTTGTGGATTCCAAGAAAAAGCTCTAAAGAAAGGCACTGATTCTTTAAGGCCTGGTTTAGGCCTTGTTTAGTTTCCCTATTCTTCCCCAAATTCCACTATGCAAAAAGAAGATTCCCCGTCACATCAAAATGTCGGCAAATGCATGGAGTACTAAATGTTGATGAAATCAAAAACTAATTACACAGTTTTGTTGTACTTTGCGAGACGAACATTTTAAGCCTAGTTAGTCAAAATTTGGATAATTTTTACCAAATACAAACGAAATGCTACAGGAATTCTGATACAGTGTTTTTCTCCCCCAATTCACCCATCTAAACGAGGCCTTAGATGACAAAGTTTGGAGGCAAATTTTGCATAGTAAGTGTCCCGTCACACTATAGCAATTTTGTTTTTATTTGGTAATAATTGTCCAAATATTGATTAATTAGACTTAAAATGTTCGTCTCGCAAAGTACAACAAAACTGTGTAATTAGTTTTTGATTTTATCTATATTTAATACTCCATACATATGCCGACATTTTGATGTGATGGGGAATCTTCTTTTTGCATAGTGAAATTTGGGGTGAATTTGGGTAAGGGCCATGTCACTTCACTGCATCCAATCTGATGAATAGTACCACTTTCGTCTTATTTGATAAATATTGTCCAATCGTGGACCAACTAAGGCTCAAAAGATTCATCTTGTGATTTTCAACTAAACTGTGTAATTAGATATTTTTTTTACCTACATTTAGTACTCCATGCAGGCCACAGGCAGGCTGACCGCTGACGTGCCGCGGCATGCACGTATGCCGGACGACATGTACTGTACCTGTGCGTAGTGGATGGACGGACGGACGGGCGAGCGAGGGCGATGGATTCAATGCGACGCATGCATGGGCCCAGTTTAGTTGCAAATTTTTTAGCAAAATGGACACTGTAGCATTTTCGTTGTTATTTGGCAAATAGTGTCCAATCATAGTCTAATTAGGCTTAAAAGATTCATCTCGTGGATTTCGTCTAAACTGTGTAATTAATTTTATTTTTTATTTATATTTAATGCTTCATGCATACGTCCAAAGATTCAATGTGACGGAGAATGTGAAAAATTTTTGCAAAATTTTTAGGGAACTAAACTGGGCCATGGTTAATGATCTTGGAGGGCAGGCCATAGGCAGGGGAGGAGACGAGCAGAGCGCATGGCAGCACCGCCTCTCCGCCGTGCCATTGCCATTGCCATGCGTCCGTGCCCGGCCCGGCCCCTCAGTTATCGACTCTGACGCGGCGCGCAGGCAAGGCAATTCAACACTGTAGCACTCCATTGATCTCGTCCGGAGCCGCACCTCGGCAGCTGCACGGTCAAAAGCGTGTGGCAGTTGGGCGCGCGGTTCGTGCCTGCCTCGCCTGCACCTGCACTGCCACTGCAGCTCATTGATCTCTTCCGCTGCCGCATGCAGGCAGCAGGCGTCCATGCATGCTCTGCCGGGAAGAGGGAGCCGGGCGCAGCCGCCCAAACGGGGGCCACGACGCCTTGCCGGGCCGCGCTTTGCCGCGCGGCGTACTACAGGATGTGTGGTCCATTTATTAATTGGACAGTGTTAGGTTCAGGGTCTTGTTTAGTTCCCAAAATATTTCTTAAAATATTTTAGATTTCCGTCACATCGAATTTTTGGACACATGCATGAAGCATTAAATATAAATAAAAAATAAAACTAATTACACAGTTTAGACGAAATGGACGAGACGAATCTTTTAAGCCTAGTTAGGCTATGATCGGACAATAATTGCCGAATAACAACGAAAGTGCTACAGTAGCGCTACAGTTACATTTTTCAAAATATTTCGCGAACTAAACAATGCTCAGGCATCGAGTCTGGCAGCCACCGTACCTGCTCTCACAATTTTCGTCATACTCTGTGGCGATCGATTTAGCCGTTACGGTTATGGCGCCGCCATAGCTGGCGTGGTAAAAGCCGACTCCAAACCGAACAGCCCTTAGGTGATCGGATCCGGATACCCGCGCAACCGTGGCGTCATTGGCTGTTGCGTTCCGTCGGGAGACGGATTACACGTGGTGTGAGATTTTTTTTGCATTTTGGTCCTTTTTTTAAAAAACAAACATGGTACTTAGTATATTTCATATAGTCTAAATGCTCTTTCTCCATAAAAAAAATGACGCAGCTAGAAGTACTTGTACTACATGGCAGGAAGTCCTCACTTTCGGGGTTTTGTTACTTTTGTACATGGCACCTTCGTTTTTCGACGCACTTTTTTAATTTGTAAAACGAGGAATTTGGATGTTTACGTACGGATCATGTTGCGGAAATTCTAGTACGAACTCCCTCCATATCAGTAAAAGAAGTCGTTTTGGACAAGATTTGTGTCAAACATTGGGAATATAAATCATGAATAACTTTAAAGTTAAATATGAAATATACTTTCATAAAAGTATACATATATCACTTTTGAATAAATATTTTTATAGAAAACTTTGAGTTTGGAAATGTGAAAACAATATGAATAGATTTGTCTTGAAATATACTTTCATAAAAGTATACATATATCACTTTTGAATAAATATTTTTATAGAAAACTAAAGTCAAAGTTATGCTTTGGAGACCGTGTCGTTGTCTAAATACGCGACTGGGGCGATCTAGCGCGACGACGCCACCCCGCTCCAACACTCTTCCTCCCGTCCAGAGCAATGTGCTTTGTTTATGAGAACGCTCTTTGGATGTCTGCGGATCATATGCGAGACGCTCTTTGTAGCTTTGTTGGACATCCAGAATCAGAAATACTAAAATCTCGTTAGATGCAGGGAGCATGAGGGCGAGCCATTACTTTAAGCTCTACTATGCATTTGGCAAAATCCTACTATTATAAAATGTGATTTATATAGAAATAGAAAGAAAAAAGAGAGAATTTTCACGATGGTCGACGGTGGGAGCCCGGCCGCCGTCCACACGCCACACCACGATGCGTACGCAGAGAGGAGGATTGATGAGGCGAGGAGACGCGTCATGGTGTACGACAACTGTAGCAACACAGAGCTGCACTACTGGCTGCTGGCTCGGCTCCTGCTGTGGCCATCGGTCCGGGTCCCACATTGAAGGCGGCCGGCAGCGCATCGACACGCACACGGCACGGCCGGCCTCCGCTGGCCGCCAGCGCTCGCCACCTCCCACGGCACGGCAGCGCGCGATACGTACGGTTGCAGTCCACTCCGGCCAGCGCGATCCATCCGTGCGCCACCACGGCACGGCACGTGCACATCCACGGCGACGCCTAGCCCTTTTTAGATCGGAGAAAATTTCAACCCGATGAATAGTACTACTTTCGTCTTATTTGACAAATATTGTCCAATCGTGGACCAACTAGGCTCAAAAGATTCATCTCGTGATTCTATGGAACACTGTTGCAGGACAAAAATCCAATCTGAGCTCAGGTATTCTCTTCCTTCACGAAGTACGAGACAACCAAGCTGCTTATAGACGTTGGCTACCTTGTGCACGTCACTGTCTGATCAGCTTGCACTGTAGCGATTCGTTTGTATTTGGTAAAAATTGTCCAAATTTTGACTAATTAGGCTCAAAATGTTCGTCTCGCAAAGTACAATAAAACTGTGCAATTAGTTTTAAATTTCATCTACATTTAGTACTTCATGCATGTGCCGGTATTTTGATGTGATGGGAATCTTCTTTTTGCATAGTGAATTTTGGGGTTGGATTTGGGAACTAAACAAGGGCTCTATAATTTATTTGATTCTACTGTTCTGAATTCCTACATTCCAAACACCTCTATCTATATTTTCCTGTGATTTTCCATTCCTCTGTTTTCTCATTACACCTATACTCTATTCCTGCGTTTTTTTTCCTTTCCTCCGTTTTGCATTCCTTCGTTCCAAACAGGCCCTCAATGGTGGATGCAGGTGGGAAGAGGGATGAAGCCACATGGTGAGGGCTGCCATTGCTGATGTTCCCATTTTGAGTGTCAGGCAAAATGTGCTCCACCACGCCACTGCAATCCAAGCAAAACAAGGAACATATCAATCCTGGAAAGATCAAGACCAAACCCAAAAGAAAGGGAACAAGTTGCACCAAGATACAAATTAAGTGATTAACAATAGCCATTAGCTGCGGCAGTCACTTATTTCTTTTCTCCTTTCCCCAACCTTTTGTCATCGCATTCCTTTTCCCCCTTTTTGTTGGTTCAATCAAGATTCAAAACTACCAATGAACGATCAGCACAGCCTATGTACCAAACCGGCTCTTATACAGATTGCTTATCGAGGCACATTAGGTCTAGGGCCTTGTTTAGATACCTAAATTCCACCCCAAATTTCACTATGCAAAAAGAAGATTCCCCATCACATCATAATGTTGGCACATATATGGAGTACTAAATGTAGATGAAATGAAAAACTAATTGTACAGTTTTGTTGTACTTTGCAAGACGAATATTTTAAGCCTAATTAATCAATATTTGGACAATTATTACCAAATAAAAACAAAATTGCTACAGTGTGACAGGACATTTACTATGCAAAATTTGGATCCCAAATTTAGCATCTAAACAAGGCCTAGGCCGGACGATAACAATAGCATATTGACAACAAACTTGCTGGATTTGCCATCTGATCGGCACATCTTTGCCAAACTTATAAACCAATTAACTAACCAACCATGCAGGTGCTGCAACAAATTTGTTCGGCAGGGAAAGTAATGCGGTCTGCCTTTCCCCCCCGCGACGCCCACTGGTGTCTCATCCGCACCTCCTCTCCCCCCGCGCGGCTCTCCTCTCCCCCCCGCGCCGCTCTCCCTCTCCCCCGCCGCTAATCTCGCATCCGCCCCTGCGTCCCTTTCTTTTGGGTCGGATCCACCGCAGCCACCGCCGGATCCATCCTCGTTGCCTGCGTCGCCGGCGATGGAAGGCTTCAACGTCCACGACAACGGGTCCGACGACGACTTGGACGACGGCCACCGCACCAGGAACTTGTTTTCCATGGCGCCGCCGGGAGGACAAGCCGGTGGCTACAACCCCTACACCGCGGCGCCACCGGCATCCGGCTCCCGTGCCTACAATCCGTACCCTGCGACGCCGCCCGAAGGTGGATCCGGTGGGTTCAACACCTACACCGCCGCGCCGACGGGACTTGCAGCCGGTGCGTACTGCCCCTTCCCTTACGCACCGCCGGGCTACCACCCCTTCACCACCGTGCCGAATCCGTACTCGGCGTCGACGCCAAGCCGCCTGGGGATGTCGGGCCTCAACCTCAACTCGAGCTCAGGATACCCCCCCATCAACGACTTCGATGCGAGCCTACGGTCCGGCGACCCAGACGGAAGCAGTGGCGCCCGTCCCGTCGGTGCGCCTGCCGGCAACCTCGGAGGTGACGCGGGTGCCTTGCCGCGTCAGCGCCGAAGGGCATCCGTCGCGCGCGGTGGCCGTCGTGGCCGCACGAACAACGACCCTTCAGATCCGGTAGTTCTTCCTTTACAATTTGGGTTATTTGTGCATTATCTCAAAGATTGGTTGTCTTCTATGTTACCAAGAAACCAGTTATACTGTCTACAAAATTCCTCATATGTGACCATAATAGGCATTGCTTTAGGTGTCATTTGCCATAATAGCCATTGCTAGGTTTTTCTTGATTCATTGTCGGTTACTGGAAAATCTTTGTTTACTATCTTATTCTTAGCACGGGAAGAACTGTTAGAGGCCATATAGATCCCTTTATTCAGGGGCGCACCCACAGGGTATATTGTATTTAAATTTTAGATAAAATTGTTTGGAACCCATGACAAGATAGTCCCTTGGTGGCCTGGTGGTAAGCATCTTGCATGTTTAGCAAGAGGTCGTTGGTTCTATCCTCCACAGGCTTGTTTTAGTTTTCATTTTCCATTTTATGGTCAGCCTCAATTTTGTTTATTGTTTTTCATTTTATGGTCGCTGGTTCAATCCATTGCAGCCACATTTTTGTTTTTATTTTTCATTTTTGTGTCCGTTTTAGTCTTCCTATTTTTATACCATCTTTGTTCTGTCCTGTGAAACCTTAGTTCAGAGTAGTTTTTAATTTCTGATCTTTTATCCTCTCTCTATACTAATAACTATATATGATATATCCTCTCTCTATACCATGTTATTGTGTCCCGTGAGACATGTCATGAAATGGAATGACAAATGAAAGTGATACCACTTCACCATCATTAGCAATGAGATGTTGTTGTTCCCAGAATTTACTTATGAATAATATATGATCGATTGGCAAAAAGTAGGATCCCCGAATCTTGTGCATTGTCACTCCTTGTATCCGTATCTTAATGAGCAAGCATTATCAGTTCTTGTATCCATTCCTTCTTCATGCATTTCTTGTCATTTGCCATGTACACAGACACAGTTGTCCAGGGCCGACTGGACCCCAGAGGTTACAAAGAAGTTTTGTGAGATTTATTGCATCCAAATGGATCTGGGCCACTGCAAAAATGGGGTCATGAGCAAGCATGGATGGATAGATGTCCAGTCTAGGTTTCTAGCTGCTACAGGTTTGCGACATGACCAGGCGCAGTTCGGCCATAGGTTGAGGGAGCTTAAAAGGTTGTGGAACTTCATCGAGGCCCTTCGACACACGGCTACAGGCATCGGAAACAGAGAAGATGGCTCTGTGGTTGCAGGTGACGACTGGTGGGCGGACAGGCTCAGAAGAGAGAAGGTCCATCACCTTTGCTACCACATAATCTGTCCCCCATCCGCTTCATCCTCAACTACTAATATCATGTCGGTTGTTGTATGCAGATGGATCACAAGAAGGAGTGGCAGGATCTGAAGCATGGATGGCCAATATTCATTGATGAAATGGACCGCATGTTTCCTGGTGTTACGGTGACAGGAGACAATGCATTTGTTCCTGGGGCCACCCGCCACTTGAACTTCATTACCAGCGATGACGAAGAAGAAGCAGCACCTGACTATGGTACCCCTCAAGCACCAGGTGACTACGGTACCCAGCAGAGTTTCGGCACCACTCCTAGCCAGGGTACCCCTATCAGCAGTGGTAGCAAGAGGAGTGTGAGCAGCCTCCACAGCAGTGCTACAAGTCCTGGGAAGAAGCCCAAGAACGCTGCTGTCCGTGGCATGAACCAGAACATGAGCAGGTACACATTCAGTTATGATAGAAGGACAGAACTTCTGGAGAGAAGCTGGTCCGAGAGGAAGGTGACTATTGAACATGAAATGACTTTGAGGGAAAAACAACTGCAGCGGAATCTTGAACGTGAGGAAAAAAGGAAAGAAGAACAGAAACTGGTTACGAAGTCAGCTACAAAACTTGGGGTTCACCTGATGGACAATCTGTGGGTTGGTGTGCTCAACATTGGCATGGATGACCAAGCCAGGCATATGTTCCTTCATTCACCAGACGAAGGAAAGCTGCAACTCATCAAGACATATGCCACAAGGGTGGTTAACCAGCCCCCTCCATCCATGCATTAGCACTAGGGATCACTGTAGTTGGCTTCAAGCCCTCTAGCTTTTGTGTTTGTTTGTCGGGTCTCGTATTAGAACTATGTGTTGTATCATTGTGATGTCGAACTAGTTATGGACCCCTTTAATTTAAGTATGGTTGTTGCAATCTGATGTGAGGGAAAAGATTTAATTATTATACTATTTTGCTCTACTTAATGACTCTTACATGTTTCAATTCTACGAACTGACTGTGTATTGCATTGCGCAGGCAATTCATTATCAAGTGCCTGGTGAAGTACCTGATGAAGGAACTCTTGATCCTACTGAAGTGTACAATGGGCTCGAGGATGACGACTGGTGGGAGGAATTTTGGAACACCATGGTAGAAGATGATGATGAAGCACCAATTATGTTTGGTATGTATGAATATGCCATCCATGTCGACAGGTATTGCAATAGAAGGCCCTATAGGGACCCAGCATTGAGTGGAGAACAATGGGTTGAAAATAAACTTGCAGATCCTGTAGCCTGCTATGACATGTTTAGGATGAGTCCCCGGATGTTTGAAACCCTACACACACTGTTGACAACACGATATGGCCTTAAACCATCACGGAAGTCTAGTAGTAGGGAGGCTCTAGCAGTCTTCCTTTGGATATGTGGGGCACCACAATCAGCTAGGCAAGCTAGGGACAGATTCGAGAGATCACTAGGCACGGTTCATACCCTGTTCCACAAAGTCCTTAAAGCTATGGTAGCCCTTTCTCATGACTTCATTAAACCTAGAGACCCAGAGTTTACAACCATGCATCCGAGGCTAGACAACCCTAGGTTCTTCCCTGAATTCCGAAAATGCATAGGGGCAATAGATGGCACGCACATACCTGTGGTCGTGCCCCAGGATAAGTTTAAGCAGCACCTGTGTCGCAAAGGCAAGACAACCCAGAATGTCATGGCCGCTTGTGACTTCGATATGTTCTTTATATTTGTTCTTGCTGGGTGGGAGGGTTCGGCACATGACATGCGAGTGTTCGACGATGCAATGACAAGATACAAAGATTCTTTCCCGAAGATACCTATAGGTACACACATTGCTATTTCAATTATTGTTGCCTAATGTTGCCATTCAAAACTTACAGGTACTTCCTCCTGTAGGGAAGTTCTTCCTGGTGGACTCGGGGTATGCAAACCGGAAGGGGTTCCTGTCTCCTTACCGGCAGACGAGGTACCACATCCAAGACTTCCAAAACGCCGTCGAACCACAAGGTATGGAGGAGACATTCAACTATGCACATTCGTCTCTTAGAAATGTCATCGAGAGGGCGTTTGGAGTGTTGAAAATGAAGTGGCGTATATTGTTGGACATCCCCTGTTATAGGCCTGAAACACAGACACAAATTATTTGTGCATGCTTTGCTCTCCACAACTTCATCAGGATGAATGGTGACTTTGATACTCACTTTGCTTTAGTTGACAACAACATAAACTTTGTGCCTGTTGAAGCTACGGTTGATCAGCCTGAAACAGTAGATGCTCCTGACAGTGCAGACATGGAAAGCGCAAATGCATGGAGGGACAGGCTGGCCGAACATTTGTACAATAGGATTCATTCGTGATTGCGGGATTTTACTTGTTTGTGTACATGATGAGGCCGTCCTTTGTGAGGACATGTATCAATTTTCGGTATAATTGTGTTTGTATGAATTTTGTGTTGCACTTGGTTTTGTAATAATTTGTAATGTCCAACAATTTTGTGATTTTGAGTATGTTCCCTTTTGAATAACATGTGCTGATGCTCATTGTATTTGGGAGCAAACTGGATATTTGCATGGGAGAGGTTGCATTGGAATCTACATTCCAATTCGGAACAGTGCAGTGCCTTCTGGAACCGTGCAAATTTGGGGTAGGCCTTGTTTAGTTCCCCTATTCGGAACCGTGCAAATTCGGAACCGTGCAAATTCGGAACAGTGCAGTGCCTTCTGGAACAGTGCAGTGCCTTCTGGAACCGTGCAAATTCGGAACAGTGCAGTGCCTTCTGGAACAGTGCAGTGCCTTCTGGAACCGTGCAAATTTTGATTAATTAGGCTTAAAATGTTCGTCTCGTAGAGTACAACAAAACTGTGTAATTAGTTTTTGATTTCATCTACATTTAGTACTCCATATATGTGCCGATATTTTGATGTGATGGGGAATCTTCTTTTTGCATAGTGGAATTTGGGGGTGAATTTTGGAATCTAAACAAGGCCAAAATGTCGGCATATGTATGGAGTATTAAATGTATATGAAATCAAAAACTAATTACACAGTTTCGTTGTACTTTGCGAGACGAACATTTTGAGTCTAATTAATCAATATTTAGACAATTATTAGCAAATAAAAAACAAAAATTGCTACAGTGCTACAGGGCACTACTGTGCCGATTCGGGGGCTCCCGATTTTGTTTAGTTCCCCTCAAAATTCCTAGTTTTTTCACTCTCTCCATCACATCAATTTTTAGCCACTTGTATGGAGTATTATATATAGGTAAAAAAACAACTAATTACACAGTTTAGTTGGAAATCACGAGATGAATCTTTTGAGCCTAGTTGGTCCACGATTGGACAACATTTGTTAAATAAGACGAAAGTGGTACTATTCATCGAGTTGAAATTTTTTTTTCAATCTTTAGATGACATCAAAATTCCAAGTTTTTTCACTCTCTCCATCACATCAATTTTTAACCGCTTGCATGGAGTATTAAATATAGGTAAAAAAATAACTAATTACACAGTTTAGTTGTAAATCACGAGATGAATCTTTTGAGCCTAGTTGGTCCACGATTGGATAATATTTGTCAAATAAGACAAAAGTGATACTATTCATCGAGTTGAAATTTTTTCCGAAGGCTAAACATGAAGTGAACAAGGCCATGGCTGCATACAGACATCCAAAGGAAACAGAGGGGAGAGGTAGGGGAGTGGACAAAAGCCAGGCCAGGCCTAAACATGGTGCAGACAGAGGTAGGGAGTGGCTGCAGCTGCACAAGGAAAAGTGATGAAACGACGAGACGGAGGTACTGCTGGGACCAGAGCACTCACGGGTGCAGAGAATCACCTTCACCTCCATGAGCAACTCAGCAGAGACCCCCCTGAACCCCCGCCGCTCACCCCGCCCCATTCGGCCGGTTTCTCCCCACCTCTCCCCCAGCTCGCTCTCCCCGCGCCGCCGTAGTCTCTCTCCGCCTCCGCCGTTCCCTCCTCCCCCGCCGTCCGTCCAGATCTGGCGTCCTTCACCACATTCCTCACCATCTCCCTCTCCCTTATCCTTCCACCCGCAGCAGCGACTCTCGCATTTCTAACCCTAGCCGCAGCAGCCGCCATTTAGAACCACCGCCGCCGGGCTCTCCTCCGCTCCACCCCATCGTCGTCGAGATCCGGCGTCCTTGAATCGTCGTGCGCTATGGACGGGTTCAACGGGGACGACAACGACGGCCACCACTTCAACGACGACGGCTACGCCTCCGGCTTGGCCGGTGGATTCAATTCCGGCTACACCGGCGCCTTCAACTCCGGCTACGGCAATGGCAGCTTCAACTCCGCGTACGGCGACGGCGGCTTCAACTCCGGTTTCGGCGAAGGCGGCCACACCCGGGACTTCCTCTCCTAGCCGGTGTCCGTCTCCGCCTCCGGTGCGCACACCTCCGCCGGCGCGCCGCCTCCTGCCTTCGCGTCTTCGAGCAACCCCAGCCCAAGCCAACTGAGGCTGGATTCGCTCGACCTCAACGCCAGCCAATCTTGGCTGGACATGG
The DNA here is from genome assembly GCA_022457205.1 of Saccharum spontaneum. NCBI lineage: Eukaryota > Viridiplantae > Streptophyta > Magnoliopsida > Poales > Poaceae > Saccharum > Saccharum spontaneum. The sequence goes on along the minus strand of CM039615.1, from coordinate 122,011 downwards.
AAGCCTACCAAGGTATCCTCGAATCCGGCTATGTCGACGACGGCAGTGGCAGATTCGCCCCCCCCCTGCTGTGCGCGTGCCGTCACGCAGCGGCAGGGGTTCGCTAGGCCTGCGCCCGCCTCGCGGGGCCTCTGGTAGCGGTGGTGGCGGGCGCGTCCCTCGTCGTCAACGTGGCGGCGCATCCGGCGGTGGTAGGGGTTCCAGGGGCCGCGGTGCACGACGCCACCAGGACCAGCCTGCCGACGACGACATGCCTCCTCAAGTCCCGGTACTCATCGACTCCCAAAACACTTTCAATGCATATTCTGTTTTGCGTTGCCTATGACAGACTTCAAATATTTAAGCAAGCCTACGATGTAATTCACAATTTTAGCTCAAAAGATCCCCAAAAGCATGAAACCCTATGAACAAGTCACTACTCACTGAGCCTACGATGTTTTTTTTAGAATTTTAGGGACAAGCCCCCGTCTATTAACCAAAGTCAACAGACGAAAGAACAGTTTACAGCCCAACAGGTGGTGAAGCCACCAGAAACAGTTTAGAACAACAGAAACCCACTCCAAACTTCAGAACCGAAGACACCAACCCAAGACCACAGAACTAAAACTGAAAACAAAGAACAGTCTTCGCCTGACGACCCCCAGCCACTAATTTCACCAGCTGTAGACTTTTTCAAACCGCCATGCTTGGACTGCCAAAGTCATCTTCCCACCAGTGAAGAGGAGCTGTCACTTCCAGCAAATCCAGTGCACCTGGGAAGCCTTCTTCTTGATTTGCCCCACCGTCTTCATCAACACCTCCTTCTGCCCTTCCGGACACAGAATTGCCCAGTTCTGCAACATCATAGCCATGTTGTAGAAGAGTATAGCCATACTCTTCCACGATTTTCTCTGAAAACAAAGATCGTTTCTAAGTTTCCATAACCTCCAAAAGGCTGCCGAAGAACACATGTTAAGAATCCCATTACGTTTACTACTTAACCAATAGTTTCCTATATTATCCAGAGAGCTACCAAGATGAACTCCCACAATATCAGAGAGACCACACAAGAGCTGATTAGCCACCACACACTCAAAAAATAAATGATTAACAGTTTCATGCTCATTACAAAAAAGAGAAGTTGGATCATCTACTTTTCTTCTCTTACCTAGGTTGTCTCTAGTAAGCAATCTATTCTTACTAAGCAACCACAAAAAATATTGAACTCTCGGTGGAATTTTAATATCCCAGATAGAAGAAACTAAAACAGGTTGAATGCCTCTAAAATTGATGATTCTATATAAGGATTGAACATTATAAATGCCATTAGAAGAGAACTGCCAAATCATAGAATCTTCCTCTTCGCTAAAAGCAATAGTTGCTGCAATTTGACAGACCTCCTCCCACAAATCTAGCATGTGGGTATCACCTGATCTACTGAAAGTGCACTTAAGGACAGTACCATCCCAAAGACTAGCAACAGACTTATTCTTCTCATTAACAAATCTGTAAAGTTTCCAGTATTGAATAGCAAGACTTGAGTTGCCTAACCAAAGATCTTCCCAAAACCTAACTCTTCTACCATTCCCAATCTTCCACTTAAACCCCATCCTTGCTGCCTGAGCAGCCCACAAAAAACCCTTGAAGAAAGGGGAGGAACCCACAGAAGTCGATTGGAAAATATTCACTCTATCAGTTTTGTATTTAAAATCTAAAATTTCTCTCCAGAGCTTACCTCTATCTTGCTCATACCTTCTTAGCCAAGAAGCTAAAAGACAAATATTAAGATCTCTTAAATTGGGTAGCCCCAAACCACCATACTCTTTCCTTACAGAAACAAGGTCCCAACTAGCTAGGTGATATCTGTGAGCTCCCTCTAAGTCATTCCATAAACAATTACTCATATGGGTATTCAAGATTTTGATAGCCCACTTAGGAAACTTAATAAAAGATAAAAGATAAGTAGGAATACTAGCTAAACAGGTTTTAACCAGCAGGGCTCTAGCAGCCAGAGATAAGAGTTTACCTCGCCAACCTGCAATTCTATGTAACAACTTATCAACTAGGGGTTGCAAATCTTCTCTAGATAAGTTGTCATAATGTAGGGGAACCCCCAGGTACTTTAGAGGAAAAGACCCAGTAGGGCAGTTAAAGATACTAGCAATATGTTTAGTATACTCTAAACCTAAATTCAGAGTGATAACTTCACTCTTATGAAAGTTCA
>CM039615.1:80457-119708 GCA_022457205.1 Saccharum spontaneum | reverse complement strand
TAGTGTAACTCCATAAACGTGCACATTTAATCCAAACTAGCTAGCCCACTGCCTTAATACAAGGGATTACCATTCAATTATTCGAATGTGTACCTCCAAAAGCTCATTGACATATATAATCCAAACTGCATACATGGCTGATCTCAAGCTGCTTGACAAATATATATATGCATGCTTCCAATGGCACCAAAACCATTCATCATCATTGGTTAGTTTGTAGGGTCATGAAACTTGCCATTTTGGTCCACGATCTCCGACAGAATGAACATGGCGATATTCTCTCTAATCTCCTCCAAGCTGATTGGCACGTTCTGCATGTCCAATTCCTATAAAACACAGCAGTAGCCAAAGATATAAAGTTGCATAGAATAAGTTTACTTAATTTCAGTTATGCATTGCTCTAAGTCTAGACAAGTATACTGCTGAAAAATAAGTTGAGACCACGATTGCGCAAAATTGAAAGAAATTACTAACTGATCAAGGCAGGAGGGTACCAAATTTTCTAAAACCAGCACCTATTAATTGTTGTTATCATTATGTCCTTTCACCATGCAACTGAAAAACACCAATCATAAACCAAGAATAATATACGCACAGAGACTCAATCACCATTTTCGAGCTCGCTTTCGCAAGCAGCGTCGCAAAGCTTGTACTCTATTATGCATTTGTCTGTTCCCTTGCTTTAGGGAACAACCCTCCTAATCCGAATTCTAGAAAAAAGCATCTCTGGGATGGATGCATTATTGTTCACAGTTCACATAGGAGATAGCTAGGGTGGTGCTTTCAGATGCAATGCAATGCAATGCAATGCAATGCAATGCAATGCAAACTAACCCTTTGATGGCAGGGAAGGGATGGCTGGTAGGAAGCAGGAGCTCACACTGGTGCCTTACAGGCAGGCACTAGGCATTTTGTCCTACTCACCAATCACTAGTATAATGCTCCCTCTGATTCTATTGCTCCTTGAGGCCCCTACACCATCACAACCCTCTACACTTCTATATTTGGAGGGCACATCTCGTAACTATCCCAAAGTTCAAATGTGGCAGATCAGAATATAGGTGGATGGATGATGCTAATATTCCATTATTCCATTTCAGCAGCTCACCGGTATCCCAGTTATATATATGTATGTCTCAAGATATATATATGCACAATATATGCAGTGCTATGACATGACATATACAAGCAGAGGCATGAATGAATGATGTACAAGTAAAATATTCATCAGACAGCTCCAATGAATATAGAAATCCATGCATCACAGTGATGAGTCCTAGGTCCCGATGGGTTCACTGGACGGTTCTATAGAACATGTTGGAGTATTATCAAAGAAGACAGTTTGAGGGCCCTGGATGCCATTTACCGGGGCCATGTGTTCAAGTTCAGGCTCCTTAACTCGGCCTTCATTACCTTGCTGCCAAAAAAGATGGATGCAGTTCAAGTAAAGGATTTCAGGCCAATAAGCCTCATTCATAGTTTCGCTAAATTGGTAATTAAAATTATGGCTAATCGACTAGCTCCTTTCTTACCATCTTTGGTCTCTACGAACCAAAGTGCTTTTGTAAGAGGAAGGAATATCCAGGACAATTTCTTATTAGTACAGCAAATGGTGAAATCTCTACACAGAAAGAATTTTGATTCTGTGTCCTGGTCATTTCTATTGGAAGTATTGCGACATGAGGGGTTTGGACAGCGGTGGTGTGACTTATTATGCCTGATCCTGTCAACCTCCTCCACGCAAGCATTGGTGAATGGTGAGCCGAGAGAGATTATTACACATCAGCGAGGTCTTAGATAGGGGGATCCCCTCTCTCCCATGTTATTCATACTAGTGTATATGGGACCATTTTCTTCTCTAATACAATGAAGCGCAGCTCTCCTGGTTTTTAAGAAAAGATGGGTTGGAGGGCCCACCTTTCAGACCCAATGTGAAGTTTTTTAAAACCTTTGTGGTTGAGCAATCTCAAGCGTCATGTGGCAATTGTACTGGATCAGAGGGTACTGTCAACCAAGCTACATAGGCTGGGCACCCTACTTTGTGCAATAACTATGTAGAATGGGATGGTGTGGTGCATCTCAAGGCTGGTCAACCATGTATAGGACACCCAGATCCTCATCTTTTGGACTACCAGCACCTATAATTACCCATAAGTCACTTTTGGTGTATAAATAGGGGGTGGGCATACCTAGATAAGTTTGACATAACACTTGGAGCTATCCAATTCCACTTCACTTTATCTTAGAACTAGATTAGTGCAGATATGGATGTCCTGAACTCAATGGTAAGGTACACAACGATGAATGAGTTACTGCAGCCGCTATCCATTCAACAGGTTCAGCATAGAATCTCCTTTTATGCTGATGATGCGGTGATATTCTTAAGGCCCTTGAGTTCAGATTTGATTGTTGTCAAACATCTTCTTGACCTGTTTGGGCATGCCTCCGTCCTTAGAACCAATCTGTCCAAAAGTGCAGTCTCCCCTATCCATATACAGATGAACAGCTGACACTCACTGCCAACATTCTCTCTTGCTCCATCAAGGATTTTCCCTGTACTTATCTTGGGCTTCCACTCACAATTGGTAAGCCAACCAAGGAAGTATTGTTGCCTTTACTAGATAAAGTGGCTGAATACCTCCCAGGATGGAAAGCATCATTAATGAACAGAGCAGGACGGCTGGTAATGGTGCGCGCGGTCATTACTGCAGCTCCTATTTACCTCTTGACAGCTATTGATATGCCAAAATGGTTTTTTTTAAAGCTATAGATAAAATAAGAAGGTTCCTTTGGAAGGGACAAGAGCAAGCAAATGGGGTCACTGTTTGGTAGCTTGGGAGAAAGTACAACGGCCACTCGAATATGGAGGGTTGGCCATCCATAATTTAGAAGTGCTTGGCTGCGCTCTAAGAATCTGATGGCTTTGGGCATAGAAGACTAACCGGGATAGATCATGGGCAGGGCTCCCGGTCTCAGTACCTCGTAAGGCTCAAGCCCTTTTTGATGCCGCAGTGGATGCCATTGTTGGAAATGGGGAACAAATCCTGTTTTGGACCGACAGGTAGCTGGATGGTCACACCATGGCAGAAATAGCCCCAAATTTGGTCAAAAGAGTCACAAAAGGAACAGCCAAGCGACGGACGGTGGCTCAAGCAATCCAGAGCAGAAGATGGGTTGGTGACATAAAAGGAGCTCGCACAATAGACGTACTGATTGAATTCTTCCATATTTGGGATATTGTGGAGGGCTTAGTCTTACAGCCGGACGTGCAGGACCGTTACACCTGGAAGTTATCCCAGGATGGGACATACAGCAACAAATCTGCGTATGGAGCATTCTTTATGGGAACCATCAAGTTTGGTCCTTGGCGAACGATTTGGAAAACATGGCCACCCCCGCGCTGCAGATTCTTCATTTGGCTGGTATTTCACAATAAAGTCTGGACAATAGATAGGTTGGTATTTCACAATAAAGTCTGGACAACAGATAGGTTGGCTAAAACCACCGGACTCGCCAAGTGTGGGCCTTGATATTCCAGAAGCTTGACCTGCTGTTTTTGGCTCCGGACCCAAGTGTGACACGATTTTCGGGATGGTGGAGGAGAACTATTGCAGCAGCTCCAAAGGCAATGAGAAAGGGTCTGAACACTTTGATAATATTGGTCGCTTGGGAGGCCTGGAAGCATCGTAATGATTGTGTCTTCCAGAACGTACGGCCAAATGTGCAGGAGGTTATCAGTGCTGTGTGTACGGAGGGTGGTCTTTGGTGTATGCCCGGGGCCTCCCAGCTCGCACAGCTTCTTCCCAGGTCACTCCCCTCTGGAGTTTAGGGTCCTGGGGTCATGGTCGTCTTTTAGTTTTGTGGCGCGTTGCAGTACTGGTGTCCTTAGTGTGGGTGTGTGTGTGTCCTGGTGTCTCGGGTTGGGTCTTCTAGAAAAAAAATGAGTCACCTTTCATCAACTGACTAGAGGATATGCAGAATTCAGCTAACAGAATATAGAAAAATATGTTTCCTTATGAAGGTTGTCAGTAATTCCAGGGGTACACAAATCTTAGCTTCCTTCTGTCTTCTGAGATGGCAGTGCCAGTGCCATCCTCATCACAGCATCAAGGAGGCAAGGCAAGCAGCATTTGACTACCAAGATATTTATAAGCAACATAACCGTTCAGCATTGGAGAAGTAATCACATTCAACTGCGAACAACTAATAATTAAATAGATCCGCCATACCTTAGAATTATCCAAATTCGTCTGTACCATCGCAAGCATCAAATTGTGGGCCGCATAGAACCCACAATAGTTTTCCAGACCTTGCTGCAGGCACTATGATCATATGACCAAACATGGTTAATAATATGATTGAAACACTAATTCACAACTAGAAGTGAAGCACTACTAACTGGAACTTTGGGGGCATGAATCAACTTGACTTTTGCCTTCTTTGCCTTGGGCTGGATATTGCCATAAGCCCTACACATACATGAGTTGTTACAACATTTGTTTGACTCAGTAACATAATTAAAAAGAATGGGGCAATATAATAGTAGGTTAGAAAATACTCACTCATCTATCACAGATTTCAACGAACTCAAATCACTCTTAATGCCTCTATTGGAGTCGAGGTACAAGACCTTGTGCCAGTTGGGAACGATGATGACAGCAATCTAGTGCCCACCACAGTTATGCGCAAACATCACATATTTTTCCTGGGCATATTTCCTTAGGCATCTTTCCAGATACGCCACACTGTAACCTCTATCTCTTCTCAGGTTAACTATTGACAATGCATCTGGATCAAGAAGGGCAACTGGCGCAGACTTCTCCCTAGCTTGTACAATGAGGTATCTAGGATTAAAGAAGCATACAAAAGCAATTTAGCAAGCAATGCAAATATATGAAGAGAACCCCTAGCTAAAAATGAACAAGTTTAAAAGAGACAAAATTGTACGTACAATGTTATCACGCGTAGAATTGCTACATCCAATGCATCAAGTGTGAGGAGGTCAAACAAGTCTTCAAATCCCACGGTGAGAGAATCTAACTCACGCCAGAAATAATGGTGCTCCACCCTACCTACTATCCCGGTGTCTCTATTCTCTGCACATGCAGTCATGTATAAGGCATGAAGAGCAGCACACCCGGGTCCTGCCTTCTCAATTTCTTTTGGTGATAGCATTGGCATTCCAAATTGGAACTTGGGGTTGGACCGTATCCATACAGAAGCCACAGGGGTACTAGACAATTTGGTTGGTTCCGCCTCCTCCTGCTGCTGCTGCTTGTCTCGTTTGGTGTTACTTTTGGGTGCTCTAGAGGCTGCGGAAGATCCAGCTGGACCACGTGTGGACTCATTAGTTTGTTTCTTGCCTTCTGCATGCTCCTTGGAAGCACAATTTCCTACAGTAGGGGCACTCTTCGCTTTCTCATCCTCCTGCTGTTGCTGCTTGACACCCACCTGCTCGTCCAGTTTGGTGTTACTCTTGGGTGCTCTAGAGGCTGCGAAAGATCTAGCTGGACCACGTGTGGACTTATTAGTTTCTTTCTTGCCTTCTGCATGCTCCTTGGAAGCACAATTTCCTACAGTAGGGGCGGCACTCTTCGTTGTCTCATCTAGTGAGGATGAAACATTGCATACAAGGTCCTTCAGACTGTATTTGGCTGACCTACCAATCAGTGAGCCTTTAGTAGAGACCTCCTTCGGTGATATCACAATGCCATCCTTCCTCCACTGGACCCTCTTGAACATAGCCTCTCCAAGAGTTGTTACCTCAGCAGTTGGCGGCGGAGTCAACACAAAGCTCTCATGTTCTGGATATACAAAATCAACAAGTACAACAACATATCCGTCCTGTACAGGAACTGAATATAACTCAGTTTGCATCGGGAAGGCTTTACCCTTTCCTACCTCCACCTGATTGCTTACAAGTGCACAAGATGTTGCGTTTCCAACAAGGTCCACAGGATTTGGATATGAAATTCCACCAGGTCTGTCCAACTGCACGTTGTTGCAGACTGCATCAGAGGCTGAGGAACAACTGCTCTTCATAGCACCTACAGCGGGAAGGGTGTTGGAGGGCAGGACCAAATTCACTCCTTGTTCACGTAGCATGGCAATGATATCTTTAGTGAGCTCCTCGCGAAGTTCATCTTTAATCTCCTCGCGAAGTTCATCTTTAATGGCATCCACATCCACATCTGAACGCTTCCTCTTTCTATACATGCTAGAGCAATTCGGCCAATACTTCCAACCACTATAACTAGAAAAACCACGTATGCGCCCTGTCTGTTCTGGGCCCAAGACCTGTGTGAGCACATCTTTATCCCTGACCAAAGTGTCTGTGAGCCCTGAAGACTCAATTTCTGTTTGCTTCTCTACAACTTGCTGACATACCATTTCAGTTGACTTTGACGCCCATTGAATCTTAGCAGAACCTTCAGACATAACCAACTTACTCCGTGCACGCAGATAACTCCTAGGGCGACCCTCAGGATATCTGTGCCAAGGATTACTTATGCCATTGGTGGCTAAGTCCCTATCCTGTTGCACCCACTTTTTAGCTGCTCCAGCATACCCTGCTGTCCCCAGGCAGTGGTTATGCTTGTTCCTACCGCGAAGCTTCTTGAATCTCTCACTTTTCTTCTTTGCTTCATCAGTATTCTGTAGTGCCACAAAAGCTTCCCATTCTTGAAGTGGAATGAATGGGTGCTTCTCCCTGGCATTCAACCCTGGCCTGACAAACAAGCGTACTAGCTCGCTTTTGTAGGTTCTCCAACTATGCTTTACAATCCTCATCATCATCTTAAGCGCTGTAGGCCTCAAGTTAACTTCAAAATGCAATGAAGGCTCGACACATTCATCAAATAACTGTTTCTTGTCATCATCAGTTAGAACATCGAATGAAGGCATGACCAAGGACAACCTTTGTCTAGCAATCAAACCAGCAAGCTTCCTCATTCTTGTCATAGCCTTCTCCTCAGTGGGCATCCCATCCTCCGTGAGCTCCCTGACAACTATCTGGTCAGTTGGCCACTTTGCGACTTTCCTCTTTCTCCGGCAGCGACCACGAGGTTGAGATGCCTGCATCTCTCTCTCTTGCTCCTCTGCAGTATCATGTCCATGTTGGTCCTCTGCATTACCATCACTCTCTCCTGCATCTGATTCATTGCAACTAACTTCTCTGTCAGTAGATGCTGATGCGCGTCCGTTATCAAATTCCTATAAAAGAAATTTTAGTAAGGTTCTTAGGGACCATGATACAGTTCTGCCATGTAACAATACGTAGCTAGTCATGTATATCATAAAGCTAAGCTTACCATTCAGAGGGATCTGTGTGTAGCCAACAGGTACCACTAACACCAATAACCAGCGCCTTTGTTCTTTGCCAGATTCCTAGAAATAGTGAGCAAAATAAGTAACCCTAGTTGTAAAAACAGTGGTATTACTTGGTAAAACAATATAACTTGTCCAGCTGCCTCTAAATAGACAGTTTGTGCTGAGACCTAGAATAGAATTGTCCTAGGCTAACCAATATAAGCAGATATGCTACACAAACAAACAAACAAAATTATATGCTTTCAGTTAATACTTAGTGGTTCATCCATTGCCCCACCGAAGTAATTAATTTAGCTGTTTTATTGTCCAAATAAACCAGAAATATTTTGATCAAAAGAATCTGAATCTGAACTGAATTTGATAATAACAGCTTAGACTTCCTTATAGGGTAACTAGGTGATTGCCCGTGCGTTGCAACGGGAAGCATTAATGACATGGTAACGCTATTACCTAAAATGAACTTCCTTTTCAATTTGAACAGTACTTCAAAGGAGAAGGCCAAAGTCTGCCCAAACATAGCAGATTTAACACTGTTCTCATCAGAATTTGTAGTGATCCTGAACGGTAAGTGACACAAATAAGTGGCACGCTAAAGCCTAATTGTAAAAATCAGATCTTTCCATTAAAGTAACTGGAGGTTCACTCCAAATGATTTAGTACAAAGATAACATATATAGTTGCCAACTAAATTACTTCAATTCCTGTTCTTTTGCTAATTAGCAAATGCTACTAAAAATAACTGTAGACACCAAATAGTTTCTGAATCAAACTCAAAGTTCAAAACCTGATAAACTCAATGTTCAACATCTTATAAAAGTGACTTTTGCTAACGCCATCTGTATAATTAAGATAGAACAGTTTTGTGCTACAGCAAAACAAAGGAAACTGGAGATACACAACTAATTTTCTGAACCAAACTGTTATTTCGCAACCCAAGCCCTGATGCTAACATGAAAGTATTTCACATGGAGAAAAAAAACATTGCTTAATCTGCAATTTCATTTCACCTTCCTGGTATTAGTTGGGAAACAATGAATCATATTATCCTTAAATAGTTTGATGGACTTATGCACATGGAACACATTCTCTCTCCTGCTAGATTATCTTTCTGAAAACCTAGTTTAGGTTATTGGAACACATGTACCTAATTATCTGTTACTAAAATTGTCTGCATTCAAATTAACATTTACACCAAACGACCCATCAAGGAACAGCAAAAACTGAGTTTTTGGTCCAATCTTCTGTTGGCTTGACATCTTCTGTTAGCTTGACATCCGCTTCAACATCTGCACCTATACTCTCATCTTCTCCAATATCAGCACCTTACTTATTTGACTCCTTCAGTTCAGCATGCAATGGAAGGCCGCGAAGAGGCCATCCAATAATAAGTACTGGTTCAGTCTGTTTTAACATCCATGTTGGTATATTTGGCTATGGCAAGATCTTCCCCCTTGGGCTCTCAAAGTCATTGATAAAATTAGGAGAGCTTTTCTTTGGAGAGGAAGAAGAGATGCGAGGGGTGGCCATTGCCTGGTGGCTTGGCCTAAGGTTACTCGGCCACCTGAACTTGGAGCACTTGGGATTTCTAGTTTGCAACAGCTTGGTTGGGCCCTCCAGATGCGATGGCTGTGGCTGCAAAAAATTGAACCTGATCGGCCATGGGCAGCCTTCCAGAACCAAGTCCACCCCTCAGTAAAGGCTTTCTTTGCGGTGGCCATAATTTCAGAAGTTGGCAATGGCAAGAACACCATATTCTGGATGGACCGATGGTTGCACGGTCAAAGCCTAGCTCAACTTGTGCCTAATCTCTATGGCTCAGTGTCTGCTAGAGCAAGGAATAGAACCGTTTTTGAAGCAATGACAGATATGAGATGGGTTCAGGATGTCAGAAGGGCTACTACAGTTCCATTTATGGCAGAATATTTCAGGCTATGGGATCTCCTTTCAGAGGTGGTACTGCAACCTGATGTTGATGACTCTCATTGTCTGGCAGTTTTCTCCCTCAGGCTCTTATTCAGCAAAATCAGCATATGAAGGGTTCTTCATGGGTGCTGTACAGTTCAGACCAGCGGAAAGAATTTGGAAGAGCTGGGCACCGGGCAAATGCAAGTTTTTTATGTGGTTGGTTGCACATAATAGATGCTGGACGGCAGACCGCCTTGCTAAAAGGGGGCTGCCTCACCCTGTACGTTGCCCGCTATGCGACAAGGCTGAAGAAACAATTAACCACCTGCTAGTATCATGTGTATTCTCCCGAGTCCCGCCAGGTGTGGTTCATTATTCTTCAGAAGGTCGGTTTGCAGGACCTTTCCCCCCACCCTGAAGACATCTCATTTGAGGATTGGTGGGCAAGCACGAACAGTGGAATCGATGGTCAGGCAAGAAAGGGTCTTAATTCTCTCATCATCCTAAGAGCATGGTCTATTTGGAACCACCGCAATAGATGTGTGTTTGATGGGATTCAACCTAGACTTAATGGAGTTTTAGCTATGGTTAGGGATGAGCTACACCTCTGGAGTCTGGCCGGAGCTCGAGGAGTTTCCCATCTCCTCGCTCTAGGGCCAGCCAAAATTTCTCCTACTGGTCAAGGGTCAGGGCTTTGTCTAGAGAGAGTCAGTTTGTACTTTGTGGAGTGTGTTGAGGTGTGTTTAGTGTTGTAAGGGGTTTCTTAACCCCCTGTTTTCTCTTCTTAATATAATGATATGCAGCTCTCCTGCGTGTTCGAGAAAAAAAATAATAACCAATGATCAAACATGTGGCAGGATAATGCAGACTGCACTTTTTGGTTGTGTTAAGTTGCAGTAGAGACTGCAGAGAGGTACATTCAAAATAAAATGATGGGTGATATCTTTGATTGAACAAGAAAGAGGGCACAATCAATATCTTAAGAAACTAACAATATCTGTGGAGCATATATCTGAGAACAATCAATGAGACAGGAAGCTACTAAAAACCAGAACAACCACCCTTCAAAACTGAACACAAGTATATGGAAACAATGAGTTAAGTTGATATAATTCAAAGCGATATTCGTGATTGATTTGACTTTCATGTTCTATATGCTAATAAACATTTAATATAAATTTTTCCAGCTTCCTGGTGTTCAGTTGATTCTAAATGCAATCTCCTACAGAGGGAGCAACAACAGCAGTAAGAACCAATATTTACTCTCTGAACATGGCAGAGGAAATGGCATAGCAGGTGAACGGCATGATGTCAAATTGCTCGCTCCCAGCCTCTGATATTTTACATGACTTTTGATATCTCATTTCGCACATGTGTGAATGTGCATTACGTACCTCTTTTCCTATAATGATAACTCCTCAATCTTCTTTCTCTTGACTCGATTTTCTATAATCACAGCAATATGAGGGGGTTTATTACTATTGCTAGTTTACTATGTTGATAAAATGAACACATGCTTACATCTTATCCTAAAATGATTCTAATTTTTAGGATAAACAAAATGACAAAAAAAAGAATCTTAACTGAATAAGTCCAATAGATCATCTTTTTTTTTTGTTTCTCTATTTCCTGCTTGTTTCATTGACAACACAAATGACAAGTTGCATCCTTCTCCTCGGCATGGAAGTTCTAAGATGTCATCCCCATTATTTTATATATATTCTAGATATTAATATATAAGAAAAAATATTAACACACACAAAAAAAAATATATTAAGCCCTCCCTATCCTTGCTTTCAAATAAGGTGTTAAAATCGTATTATTAAGCAAGATTGCAGAGCGCAAGAGACAGAGTCAAAATGCCCATGTTTGGCTACTGAAACCAGGGCATCATTTATTGAAACCAGTGCAAGAGACAGAGTCAAAAGGTGCTTGCAAAAATAAAAATAGCTCACAGTAGCTCATTAAGCCGTTGTGAGCTTTAACAAATAAGCCCTTAGATTTACATATGCCAGGATGGTTTGGTTCTATAATGTATATATATGTAGCATGTACACCCAATTTTAAATACTTGCGTCCGCCACTGGCACAAACCCTAGCTGATGGATTTTGCAAAGAAAAAGACTTGGGGTTGCAAAGCAGCAGCAGATCGGGACTAATTAAGCACTAAATTCGGAGGGGACCACAGGAATCGACCAAAAGCGAAGAACGTGCGCAGATCGGACAAAAAGAAATCACCTTGAAAAGGACCTTCACGTGCTTGAGAAAAGGGACCAGCGGGATTTAGAAAGCACTTGGCTTTGTCGCTGTCGGGCGGAGCTGGTCCGGGCGCTGCAGATGATGGGGACGAGAGCCGACCTCGCTGGCAACCGAGCTCGCAGTAGGGACACGGCGCAGCCTGGATGGAGCGGCTCCGGTCGCTGCCGCGAGTGGGAGGCGCACGGCCAGGAGGGCGCGCGCTGTGCCACGCATGCACGCAGACGCAGGGAGGGGCAGCGAGGGGGCAGGGAGGCAGGGCAATGCTGGCGAGATGCAGGGGGGGAGACGCAGGGGGGAAGCCGCACGGAGTAGGGGTCGCGGTTTTTTTTTTTTTTAGCTTTTTACCTGTGCCATTATAAAAGTTCGAAATGACCTGTGTCCCGATTTTGGGTCGCCCGATTCGGAACAGTGCGCTACAGTGCGCATTAAATGCGCACTGTAGCGATTCGTTTGTATTTGGTAAAAATTGTCCAAATTTTGACTAATTAGGCTCAAAATGTTCGTCTCGCAAAGTACAATAAAACTGTGCAATTAGTTTTAAATTTCATCTACATTTAGTACTCCATGCATGTGCCGGTATTTTGATGTGATGGGAATCTTCTTTTTGCATAGTGAATTTTGGGGGATGGATTTGGGAACTAAACAAGGGCAAAAAGTTCTTCAATACCATTCTCTGAAATTTCTTTTTCCTACATACCACTACCGTCCACTTCCGTCCAATCTTAACGGTGACGGTAGCAAAGTTAGACGCGAATTGACCATATTGCCCATGATTTTTTTCACTGGCTGTGTCACGGGCGCTGGGCGGCGGTCTGCGAGCGAGCGGCGCGGACAGCATCTGGCGCGCAAACGGGCGGGAAGCACGGGTCGTGCTCCCGGCTGCAAGTTTCTCCACTTGCTTTTTTTACAGTATTTATTTATTTATTTATTTATTGAAATACGTGTTGTATTTATTGGTGGTATATAAAACGAACCCTTCTAGGTTGAAAAGACTGAAAGAGAGGTGGATCTGTCTTAACTACTGTTCCTAACTTATGCAGAGTCCTCATCAGAAAAAAAGCATTCTTCTTTTACCTATAAAAATGGCGGGATATGTTTCAGTCTTATGCTTTCTTTGCTGCTACTGAAGGAAAACTTTACCAATACAGGTTCCAGCAACCAAGAAGTCAATTTGAAATCATTGACATTTTCTAATCTTCTTCGGGAGATATATATTAGGAGGGGAAAAACATGAACCACATCTTCTCAAATCAGTGCAAAATTTACCATTCCTTCTTTCTTCAAAAATAGAACACAACAAAAGTAGGCGAAATTTATTATTTTGAACCACATATACACAGTTAAAATGTGGATGATAAATGTGGACCTTTTTATGTCTGAATGTATTTAATTTAGACACTTACTTTGGTTGTCACAATTATCGAACTTTCTTTGATACAACATATACTGTTACAATGGCACTAGAGGAAAGAATGAAAATTCTTAATGCATTCTATAGTTGAGGGCAAAAGTGTCATTTCCGTTCACCGTTGGCTGTTGTTACAAGCAAAATAGGTGGTAGTGGCATGCAGGGAAAAGAAATTTCAATCAAGGGTATTGAAGAACTTTTTTCTCTTTGGTCATTTTGAACTTTTATAATGGCACACAGGTAAAAAGCTCTTTTTTTACATCACCCCATGCTGTGACCTGTGCGGCCCGTGTTACCCCGTCCGCATTGCCAGCCCGTCCCCAACACCCGCAGTCCCGCTTCTCCCCAACACTCCGCAGCCAACCCTCCTCTCCCCAACACCCGCAGTCCCGCTTCTCCGCCGCCGCTCTCGCCCACTCCGGCCAAATCGACGCCATCCTCCGCGCCATCCAGCTACTCCTCTTCCAGATCCACTGCATTCGCATCTAGATCCCCCGGATCCGCAGCTACATCGACCTCCTCTTCCACATCCAACGCATCCCGAGCGTCCGCGATGGACAACTACGAAGCCGACGGGAGCAACGCCGGCGGCTATGCCGACGACGATGGCTTAGGCGCCGACAACGTCTTCGGCTCGGGGTTCCCAACTAGGGACTTCCTCTCCCAGACGTCGGCGTTTTCCCTAGATGCCGGCTACAACACCTACACCGGCGGCGGATTCGGCATGCCGGCCTCGAGCAGCCAAAACCCATCAAGGCTCGACTTTGGCGGCCTCGACCTCAACTCCGGCGGTGATGGGTGGTCCGACATGCAAGGCTACCCAGAGCTGCTTTGAACCGGCGGAGTCGAGGGCAGCCACGGGCCGCCTCCCGTTCGCGTACCTCCCCGAAGCGCGCACCGGACGCTCGGCTTCCGCGGCGCTCGCAACGGGCAGGGAGGCGGCGGATCTGCCTCCGTGCGTGGTGGTCGGAGTCCGTTCGTGGGAGCCGGCTTCAACCCTACAATGGCCTGGGAGGGTGAAGCTCCATCGGCCGCAATCGGCCGACCAAGGCGTCACGGTGGACGTCGTCGGGCTGCCGCGGTAAACATCTTTCCCCACGCTGTCTGTTGTGCAATGATTTTTTGTTGTTGCTTGTGGCCAAATTTCCTGCCATCTGACTGCAATACCATGTGCTCTCATTTCCCTTCATGTGTTCATGTTATTATGCACGATTTAGGATAACGACAGGGCAATCTGGGATGCTGAACACACAAAGAAATTTTATGAGATATACTGCAGCCAAATTGATAACGGCAATTACGTGAGGGGGGTAATGAGCAGGACTGGTTGGAAGGAAATCTCAGATAGGTTCTATGCTGCCACTAGTTTGGTCCATGATAACGAGCAATTTGGCAATAGAGTCAGGCGGTTGAAGGGTTTGTGGGGATTCATATAGCAACTAAGATCAAGTTCTGGCTTGGGTCGCAGAGAAGATGGCTCAGTTGTGGCTTCTGACAAATGGTGGGATGATAACACCAAGGTAAAATTTAAAGCATTTAGGTTTCATACTGTGCAACTTACATGATGATTTGTCGTGATTTATACAACTTACCGATGCTCTCGACGTTTCACAGGGCCATACTGAGTGGAAGAAGCTGAAGACAGGGTGGCCTCCTTATATTGACGAATTGGACAGAATGTTTATGGGTGTTGCAATTGACGGCTCCACTTATTATGTTCCTGGCCAAAGCACCCCCTATGAGGACATCAGCAGTGACGATGAAGAAGAGTGTGAAGAAGTTGAAGTCAACCTGCTCACCCCTCTCAGCAGCGGAAGCAAGAGGACCAACAGCACACGTAGCACACCCAGCATACGCAGTACCGCAGCCATTCCGAAGAAGAAGGTGAAGAGCCCAGCAGTCAGGGCCATGGTCGAGGGAATGAAGGACTTCAACGTCAATGCTAAGGATAGGACTGCAGTGGTGGCGGAGTACTTGACCCTTCGACGCAAGGATAAGGAGGGTGACAGAGTAGCGAAGCTGGAGCTGTGTGACCGCATCGCGAGGATGGCAAGGGAGTGTGGTGTAACCGAAGCAAACACCGAGCTGTGGGTTGGTGTGCTGAAGTTGCTGAAGGATGACACTGGCATAAACTTGTTTCTTGTTTCCAACCCTGCCGGAAGGAAGGCCATCATTGAGAGCTATGCCAGGGTCCACAACTAGACCCTTTTATCAATGCATTGACGCTTCATGTAGTGTTGTTATGACTGCTATGTCTGTCAAACGTGTTTTGTTTGTCCTAGGTGTCATGTCTGTCATTTGAACTATGTCGGTGGGTTCAACTAATTATTTCAATTAAGGATGTCATTTGAACTAAAATTTTATGTTGCATATTTGTGGGCAGATGCTGGCATTATGTGTGGTTTATTTGTTCGTTGTAACTTGAGTTGTGCATAATTCGAGTTATGTTTGGTTGGACTGACAACTGAGTTTATGTAATTTTCAATATTGACAGGAGGATGTTCAACCTCCAACTATGGCCGACGACACGGATGATTCTGAGGACAAACTGGAGGAATTTTTATTAACCGAATTCCTTGATGAAACTGAAGATTTTGGGTTCCTATACGGTATGTTTCAGCATGCTATTCATATTGATAAGTACTGCAATAGGGCAGCGTATCGGGAAATTGGCATAGGGATGAGTGGTTTGGACTGGGTACACAGAAAGATGCAAAATAGGAAGGCATGCTACACAATGTTTAGAATGACCCCAAGTTTGGTCAGTCGGCTTCATGATCTTTTGGTAGACAATTATGGACTGAAGCCTAGTGCCAAGTCTAGTACACTGGAGGCATTAGGCATGTTCCTTTGGATGGTTAGAGCTCCACAGTCAGTTAGGCAAGCTGAGGACAGGTTTGAGAGATCCCTAGGCACAGTTCACAACTTGTTTTACAAGGTGTTGAAGTGTGTGTTGAAGCTTAGTGCTGACATCATTAAACCTAGAGACCCACAGTTCAGTAGCATGCATCCTAGGTTGGCGAACCATAGGTTCTATCCTTTTTTCAAGGAATGTATTGGGGCAATAGATGGGACACACATCCCTGTTGTGGTTTCAAAAGAGCTGTTGGTGCAACACTTATGTCGTAAGAGCATCACTACACAAAATGTGATGGCCTCTTGTGACTTTGACATGATTTTCACCTTTGTACTTGCTGGATGGCCTGGTTCAGTACATGACATGAGGGTGTTTGATGATGCAATGACTAAGTACAACCATGTCTTTCTTCATCCACCTGCAGGTACACAGCTACCTGTTGTTTCGTTGTCATATCTAATTAGAATTAGTTGACACATACAGGTGTTTGCTGCTGCAGGGAGGTACTACCTGGTGGATTCGGGATACGCAAACCATATAGGATACCTTGCGCCGTACAAGGGGAGTAAGTACCATCTTCAAGAGTTTCAAAATGCCGCAGAACCAGAAGGTAAAGAGGAGCTCTTCAACTATGCACATTCGTCCCTTAGAAATATCATAGAAAGAGCATTTGGAGTGTTGAAGCAGAAGTGGCGGATATTGAACCACATTCCTAGTTATCAATGGCTAGAATGGAAGCTCCTTTTTCTCTTTTATTTTTTTTCTCCCCAATATGCTATCGGTCTCTCTTTTGAGGGAAAAGAGCAGTAGCACATTAGACTTAGCACTATTTTTGTGAATCACTTACAGTGCCAAACTCAAGTATGAAAATTACAAAAATATACCACTACGAAGCATATATGTTGAAAATACAAAAATATACCTGGAACCACTAAATCTCAAAAATATTTTCAAACCATTCAAATAATTTCTCAACATATATGCTTAAGTGAAAATAAAATTATTTTTCCCATGTGATTTTACCTAAAGTCGTTTTCTGGCGGAACAATTTTCAAAAAATCATTCTACCTGTAGACGACTTCGTATTACTAGCAAACATGTCTGCGCATTGGAAGAACACGGTGACGTCAAGCTTCTCGGAAGAACGTGATAGCACGGCCTTGGGAGGAGGAGGCGCAGACTGCTTCATCTGAACGACAGCGCTGCACACGAGACTGGAGTAGCGACAACAATGTACGTGAGACGGAAAAAGTGGCACTGCTACACGCAGGACAAGAGTAGCGGCAGTGTAGCGTACGGGACGCTGGTGCAGGACAGAAGCAACGATGACGGCCATGTTTCACCCGGCTTATAATCCGTCTTTTTCAGCTTGTTTTTTTTAGTCGGAACAGTGTTTTTCTCTCACAACAAATCAGCGTTTTTTCAGCCGGCTTATCAGCACAGTCGAACGGTACTAACGTAGGACACGATACAGCGGCACCAAAAGACGGACACTTTTTTCCAGAGCGACGTGAGTGGAGAGATGTGAGTTGAGCTGGACGCGAGTGAGTGGGCCGAATGGTTGGGTCAAATTGAATGAAAAAATGGAGGGGGTGATTTTGGCTCTTTGATCTGAGATTTAGTGGTTCCAAGTATATTTTTGTATTTTTTGTACTGAGTTTTTCACTGTTGGTGACTCACAAAAATAGCGCCAACTCTTGTACGCTGATTGATCATTTCCTAAAAAAAAGTGAGACCGATGGGGGAGAAAAAAACGAGAGAAAAGGGCCAGTCTTTCATCCTAGCTATTGATGGTTCCTTGGAGGGATGAGATGTAGCTCCTGTTTATCTTGCAGTAGTAGTAGCTACTGCACCGGATCTGTGTCCGAATAACATGGCCTCCATTCCCAGGGAGCACAAAAGGGAGCCAAACTCGTTGGTCTGAGGACACTCGTTGGTCTGAGGACATTTTGTCGCTACACGTTGTCCGCCGGCCAAGAAACAGGCAAAGTGCGTCCCCGGTCTGAGAGGAGGGGAACCATGGGGGAGAAGCAGGCGACGGACGTGGCGGCGGCCGTGGCCACGGGCGTGGGGGACCAGGGCGACGGCACCGTGCCGCCGCCGCGGGGGGCGGCATCCAGTACTACAGCAAGCACCTGTACCGGGCCGTGGACGCCGCCGCCGCGGCGGCGATCGCCGGCGTGGAGATATGCGCCTTCTGCCTGCAGGAGAAGCTCCATCACCTGGTGTCCTCGTCCAATTCCAACGCTTTCCCGCTCGGCGGCCACCCGCCGCTGTCGTTCCGCCACGCCGCCGAGCCCTCGGCTCCGCCGCTGCCGTTCCACTCGTCCGGCGGCACCTCGCGCAAGTTCATGTCGTTCCACCGGAAGAATACGCCCGCATCATCGTCCTCCTACACCGCCGCATCTGCTAGGAGAGGCGGGCCGAGGCACGAGCTGGAGCAGTTCCCCTGCTCGTCGGCGCCGGCCTCGCTGGTGATCGAGAGCCCGCCCAAGAAGAGCTTCTGGTCCTTCCTCTCCCTCAACTCCTCCGCCTACGCGCACCAGGCCGCCGCCGCCTCCACGCCGTACGCCACCAACGCGGGTGCCGCCGCCGCCACGAGGAGGAAGTCGGTGTCCGTGGCGTCGGCGGCGTGGGCGTCCAGGGGCACCGGCGATGGCGCGCAGGACCAACAGCCGTGAGGTGGGACGTCGTCCACGCTGGCGGTGGTGGTGCGGTCCCTCTCCGTGGGCTACGGCAGCCGCAGCTTCTCCGGGGACTTCTTGGAGCGCCTCTCCGACGGCTTCGGCGACTGCACACTCCGGAGCGTCGAGTCACACCGCGAACCCAAGCCCCACAAGATGCGCGGCGGCCTCCGCCACCTCGGCGGTTCTGGCGCAGGCGCAGACGACGACGACAGCCCTGCATCGTCATCCTACTGGCTCTCCGTAGCCGAGGGCGCGGGCGTCGGCAACGGCACCAAGAGGTCGTCCTGCCGGAGCCACTGGAGCTGGGCGTGGGCGCTGGCGAGGCCCATGAGGGCGCTGCGGCCGACGACGACCTCCACCTCCACCAAGACCATCACCGTGGTGCCGCCCGTGAGCGTCCACGGTTGCAACGGCAACTCCTCAGCGTCGGCATTGTCTATTCCATCCCCGGCGCCACCATCCGCGGAGGCAGCTCGTGGCGGCGAGCTGAAACGGAGCTGGAAGGCCGGTTAATTAATCACCCCCATTTCGGTAGTGTTTAGATGATGTAAAAGTTGGTGTAAAGTTCATGTAGCACTTTTCGTTGTTATTTGGTAAAATTTATCCAATTATGGACTAACTAGGCTCAAAAGATTCGTCTCGACATTTATAGACAAACTGTGCAATTAATTATTTTTTTACCTACATTTAATGCTCCATACATGCGTCTAAAGATTCGATGTGACGAGAAATCTTATAAAATTTTTGGAAGTTTGAAAACAAATCTCTAGTGTTTAGATGGTGTAAAAGTTGGTGTAAAGTTCCTGTAGCACTTTTCGTTGTTATTTGGTAAAATTTATCTAATCATGGACTAACTAGGCTCAAAAGATTCGTCTCGACATTTACAGACAAACTGTGCAATTAGTTATTTTTTACCTACATTTAATACTCTATGCATGCGTCTAAAGATTCGATGTGACGGAAAATCTTGTAAAATTTTTAGAAGTTTGAGGGGATCTAAACACGTTGGAGACTCGTATCGGTCAGCAGTGTCGGAGAAGCTGTCAGGTCAGCAGTGTCGGATGGAGCACGTACGGGGACGTGGAGTCCGGGTCACCGGAAGGCTGCATCCTTGGCCACGCCACCGGAGACTATTTTGCTCCTGCCGTCCTGCGTTAATGGCGGCCAGTTGCTTCAAATGTATGTAAAAAAATAACTAATTGCACAGTTTGTCTGTAAATGTCGAGACGAATCTTTTGAGCCTAGTCCATGATTAGATAAATTTTACCAAATAACAACGAAAAGTGCTACGGGAACTTTACACCAACTTTTACATCATCTAAACACTACCGAAATGGGGGTGATTAATATTTGTCACATCAATTTTTAACCGCTTGCATGGAGTATTAAATGTAGGTAAAAAAAATAACTAATTATACAGTTTAGTTGGAAATCACGAGATGAATCTTTTGAGCCTAGTTGGTCTATAATTGGATAATATTTGTCAAATAAGACGAAAGTGGTACTATTCATCGGGTTGAAATTTTCTTCAATCTAAACAAGGGCATGGCCTCGCCCACGTAGAACATCGCCCACGTAGAACGCCGCCAGTTTTCACTTTTCAAAGAGAGGTAGAACGCCGCCCAAGCGAGAGTTTCTACAGTGTCATTAAAACATATCAACTGGGATCTTGTTTTATAGTTTTAATAATTGCAATGAATATTATAGTGCAAATATAATGCAAGAAATCACAAAAATAAAGCACCGTTCAGAGGCTATAGCCATTTAAAATTTGGTAATTGAAATGGATGCGTCTCAAGTTGTCCACGTTAATTACTCACCTCCCATCGATCAGCAGGTGCTTGCTCCATAAACAGTAGCATTTTTTATAGAAATTTGATTACAAAACGATTATTTGAGCAGCGTGCATATTAGTAGAAGCCAATCTCCCCGGATCGGAACCAACACACAGCAGCATTGGAGTGCAGTGCAGCGGAACCGATCTCATCTCACATTTGGATCTCCTCTCACATTTCTCACATCTCTCCACCCGGGTCATGGAGAGTGGATTTCCTCGTACGGTTAATTTTGTTTGAAGATTATATTGTTGAAAATAATATGTCAAACAAAATGAGATCAATCGAGGCTATGTTTCGACAGAGTATTCAAATGTGGGGCCCATGTGCCATTTATTTTTTAGTATAAAAATATATTCATTATGGTCTTGTTTTATAGAGATGGATGAGCACCTGCAAAGAGGATAAATCATTTGGCAAGAGAAGGTTTACATAATTAGATGTATATATAATGCAAGTATAATCACGTCCAACAGCACAACACGATGACTGAATTTCTGTAGCACGATCATTCAGATGGTAGCGATGCATACAAGTTACCTTCATACAATCCGTATCGGACGCATAAGGATACGTAGTGTATCATTTCTTGAAAAAATTCTGATACCTCAGTACGTTTTATAACATCTTTTTAAAATCTGAGAGCATAGTACTCCGTAGTATATTAGCAGCAATTCACGAAGTCGCTGCTGGAGTACGTAGTAGTATAATACCTAGAGAGGATAAAAAATTGAAAAAAAAATAACGACACATGAGGTCTCATAGGGCACAACAAGAGAGCATAATTAAAAAAATTAGAAAAACTAAAGGATGCCTATACTTAATTTTAAAGAGGTCAAAAGAAAATGAATATTTAGAACGACGTTGTGCATAGCTGCAAAAGAATGTTGAATTAATCTATATCTCTTATAAAGGTAAACCCCACTAGTTATTTCTCTCATCATGCAAAACGTGCGTCCTAGTTAAATATACATCTAGCAAACGAATGCAAAATGATAATAAAAAAAAAGAAGAGGCTACGCGGAGTTGAACCAACGGACCACTAGTTTATGTCACAGAACCTCCTAATTATGATGGCCCACATGTACCTGTCATCGTCATAATGACCTCTGATAGTCGTACTTACGTTCCTCATAACTTAAAAGGCCTGCTTTCCTTCGAACATGATCCAATCACAGGAGTATTGCAATATTACAACAGTTTATTCAAAATACCATCAAAGTAAAGTAGCGGAAGTCTTACAATAACTTAAGTTTACAAACCACAGTTTTCAAATTTCAAATCTTAAGTAGTATTATTACAAACCGGTAGTAGGAAAGTATCAGTAGTAACTTTATTACAAACACACAAGCAAAGTGCCTTGCCTAGAGGCCACACAGTCTACTCGTCATCACTTTCTTCAGCCACAATGGTCATGCAACAAGGCTCAAAGCAGACTTGTTCATAAACCGCACCTGCAATAAGGGGTTTAACAAACCCTAAGTACGAGAGTACTCAACAAGACTTACCCGATTAAGAAAATGACTCCAAGGGCATGCTAGCTTTACGGAATCAAGGTACGGGTATTCAAGAATTAAAATTTCTTTTGCAGAAAAGCTTACTAAAGTAAGTCCTTATCTTCAATATTTTATTTTTACCATTGATGGTTCATTAACTAATTCTAAGTGATCCTAATCTAGATCAAAGTAATTCTCACCAAGATTTTTCTCATTTTCTTTCAAGTCTAGTTCTTAACTACGATGTTGGTGTAAGGCCAAGACTCCTTTCTCGTGGAGCAACGACGATTCGAACTGCTTAATTTATCCAGCTGGGGATTCCTAACCACACGACATATGTAGAATCGAATCTTGCATATATCAACTCTTACCTGAGTAACCCAAAACCAGAACATGTCCATCGCCACCCAAGAGCACAGTACTCCTCGAACCCGGCCCAATTCTAGCCCCGAGGGTACACGCTACTCTCGCCATCTCTCCACTCCTAGTGCGAGGTTATACATTCTCGTAATGGAATAACCGAAGTAAGGCTTACCCGACATGGGTACATGGCTAGTACTAATAAAAACTCCATGACACGAGGGCCAACAATGTACGATCCTTAACTGGCAAGGCGAAAACTGTCACAGAACCTCCTAATTATGATGGCCCACAAGTACCCGTCATTGCCATAATGACCTCTGACAGTCGTACTTATGTTCACCATAACTTAAAAGGCCTGCTTTCCTCCGAACAGGATCCAATCACAGGAGTATTGCAATATTACAACAGTTTATTCAAAATATTCAACAGAGTAAAGTAGCGGAAGTCTTACAATAACTTAGGGTTACAAACCAGTTTTCAAACTTCAAACCTTATGTAACATTATTACAAACCAGTAGTAGAGAAGTATCGGTAGTAACTTTATTACATCACACAAGCGAGATGCCTTGCCCAAAGGCCACACAGTCTACTCATCGTCACTTTCTTCAACCATGACTGTCATGCAACAAGGCTCGAAGCAGACTTGTTCATGAACCGCACCTGCAACAAGGGGTTTAACAAACCCTAAGTACGAGAGTACTCAACAAGACTTACCCGACTAAGACAAAGACTCCAAGGGCATGCTAGCTTTAGGGAATCAAGGTACGGGTAATCCAAAATCAAATTTTTTTTGTAGAAAAGCTTACTAAGGTAAGTCCTTATCTTCAACATTTTACTTTTACCATTGATGGTTCATTAACCAAATCTAGGTGATCCTAATCTAGATCAAAGTAATTATCATCAAAACACTTCTCGTTCTTTCTTTCCATTCCAGTTCTTAACTACGCTGTAAGTCAGGTGATTAAGTCTCCATAACCGAGGAGCAACAACGATTCGAACCGATTATACCCAGCTGGGGATCTCTAACATCACGACATAAGTAGAACCGAATCTTGCATATATCAACCCTCATTTAGATCTCCCAAAACCAGAACGTGTCCATCGCCACCCGAGAGTACAGTACTCCTCGAACCTGGCCTGATTCTAGCCCCGAGGGTACACGCTACTCCCGCCATCTCTCCACTCCCAGTGCGAGGTTAGACGTTCTCGTAATGGAATCACCAACATTTTGGGCTTACCCAAGGCATGAGGCTAGTTGCAAAGTCTCAAAACACAGGCCAGCTTATAACGGACGGTGGACGGTCCTTAACTGACAAGGCGGAAACACTACATTGAGACTCCTTTCCCAATGCATGTTAGCAGTGGCCAAACCACCCGTCCGATCTTTCAAGTTCATTCTCATATTTCAATATTCATTAAGTATGCCGTCATGGCTATGTAAACATTTCATTTAAAAGCTTAACTTCGAAGCATAGCGAAGCATACTACGCATTTTTCGTAAAACAAGTATCAAGGTTGATATCGCAACAATCAAGGATGATAATGCAACAATTAGGTTATCACTCAACTCCTAATTACTTAATGCAGTAAACCATAATATAAATAATAAAACATTTGTAAAACTCAAGGTAGGGTTTAAATGCACCAGGGCTTGCCTTGCTCTGACATGACGACCGACTCAGACTCGAGGACTCCAACGTCTAGTCCGGAACCCACCGACGATAGCTCTTCTCCGGAAGCTTGCTCGGTGACTTCGACTTCTTCGAAAGCGGAAACTACACGAGTACATAACATGCTTTAACATGATGCTCAATGATAAACATGATGCTTGATGATAACATGCCACGAGTTACGACTTGAGTACAACTTCCCTTCACGGTACAGTCGCAAACAGAAAACCTACTAACTAGAAGCGACAACTCCAGCGATACCAGCTTTTATCACTAGGTAAGTTACTAACGAGCTCAAACATGGAATTAAGGTGCCAAAGATCACCAAAGAGTAGTGACCCAAGGACATCACTCAATCAAAAGGGCACACAACACTTAAAGTTCTCAAATTAACATTTATTTACTATTTAATTAATTAGGGCATAATTAATAGTTAATCAAACTTTATCTAAATAAGTTCAAACTTTTTCTATGGATCAAGAATGATTTAAAATAGTGTCATAATAAATTTCATAATTTTTGGATTAATAAATTAATTATTAAAATTCCTGGAAGTTGCATTTAATCTTTATTGGAACTAATTAATTCTACTGCACAAAGTACTCAAATTTAGGATTTAACAGTTTTCCTAGATATTTTATACATTGAGAAGCTCACACAAAAATTTTCATGAATTTTGGAGCTCTACACAATTTTTAATGAAATAAACAAATAGTACCACTATTCATTAATTTGAAAAAGAAAAACAAAAAACAAAAACCGAACCGGACCGACTCCTTCTCTCCCGCGGTCTGGCCCAGCTGAGCGGCCCGCTCGCGCACGCCCGCACTCGTGCTCGCGCCCAGCAACGCGGCCCAGCTAGCATCCCAGCCCGCTCGCTCGCCCGCACGCGCTCTCTCTCTCTGCGCTCGCTGACAACCCTGCCCCACATGTCATCACCCTCCTCTCGCTCTCCCGCTCGCTCCCGTGCGCTCACTCACCCTCGCACGGTGGCCGGCCGGTGACCGGAGCTTCAGTCGACAAACTGACCCTACCATCACCATCTACACCTTTCCACGATTCTATTTTGCTAGATAACACCACGGTTCGAGCTCCGGTGACAGTTCACCGACGACGGTGGCGGCTCGACGGCTACGGTGCCTGACGACTTGACGGTATAGCACGGTAGCAGCTAAAATAGTGTGAGGAAAACGATCAGGAGCTCACAGCGGTGACGATGGCGGTCTTGGGGATGACGGAGAGAAGCCGGAGTGGCCTGACCACGAGAGGCGATGGTGGCGGTGCTCCAACCGGAGTTGGACACGGGAGTGGGTGGCTGCGGTGATTCAGACCAAATTGGGCTAGCTCAAGGGGTTCATGAGGTGCGCAAGGTCAAGGCGAACGCGATGACGCACTTTGCGTGGCTGGAGGTGGCTCGATGGCGGCAGCGGCGAGTGGCGGAGCTGCGGTGGCGGCGGTGGCGAAAACAGAGAAGACAAAGAAGAACACGGCGACCTCGTCGTATTTATAGGCAACGGTTGCGGCACAGCGTTGGAAGATGCTCGTCGTCATGCTGGCGATCCTGGGCACGCCTGGAAGCCGGCCGAAGCCGTCCGGCGTCTCGCCGGCGCCCATACCGCGCGGTGGTCGGTGGTGATTGGTCGGCTATTGTAGCACTCCCCCCCCAAATTTGAATTCCAAACTGCTTTCTCAAATTACTTTCAAATTCATGTAGAAACTTGAAAAACTTCCAATATATGAAATCTTCAGAATTTCAAGCTCTACAAGTTTTGTATTGAACACTATTTCAAATTCTAACTGGATTTTGAAATTTGAGTTTAAATTCAAAAGGGGACACATTTTTGGGATTTGGTAATTTAGAAATTACTTTTGATTTCGTATTAAAACTTCAAAATCTCCAAACACCAAAGTTGTACATCTTGACAAGACCTACAACTTTTCTGTTCAAAACATTTTCAAATTTTGCCTCCATTTTGAAATCTTAGTTTTGGGACAAAAATGAGTTAAATCTGAAATTTGTTTATTTTTAAAATTGCTCCACATTTTACACTAAAACTTTGAAAACTCAAAACATCAAAGTTGTAGCCCTTGAAAAGTTCTACAAACTTGGTTTTAAACTTTTTCCCAAATTTTGCTTAGATTTTGAATTATTTCAAAAGGGGTAAAACATGGTTTTGAAATTTAGGGTTTTCGGAGGAATTTTGAATTGGAATTTGTTGCTACTTTGGTTTGTGATTACTTAGTGATCAAACCATCATCCAAGGGCATCATTTGGACCAACATGACAAGGTTGACCAAATGCCACTCTTGGTTGACCAATTTAGCTTTTGAAATTATTTTACATTTTTCCCCAAATTTGAATTTGAATTCGAATCGAAAAACTCGTGACAAGTTTTGGGACTCCAACTCAAACTCAAACTTGGAGCTTCATTTTAGGTGTTGTACTTAAGCTCATACCCTACACTTGGCACTAGTGTGCAACACAGTCGCACACCTCAAATTACGCAGGGCATGGACTAAGTATTTGCGGTGGCATTCGAAGTTAGGGTTTTCGGGTTCGAGACACACTATGGAGAAGCACATCCAATCTAGATAAGTAAACCCGTTTTAGTTGATGCATAACAAGGTTGACCTAAACATGGATGCTTTGCAATGCATTATGATGACATGGCAGATTAATTAGCACTATAACAGCCGGGGTGTTACAAAAACACTACATTGAGACTCCTTTCCCAATGCAAATTAGCGGTGGCCAAACCACCCGCCCGATCTTACAAGTTCATTTTCATATTTTAATATTCATCAAGTATGTCGTCATGGCCATGTAAACATTTCATTTTTAAAAGCTTAACTCATAAGCATAGTGAAGCATACTATGCATTTTCAGTAAAACATGTATCAAGGGTGATATCGCAATAATCAAGGATGACAATGCAGCAATTGGGTTATCACTCAACTCCTAAGTACTTAATGTGGTAAACCATAGTATAAATAATAAATATTTGTAAAACTCAAGGTAGGGTTTAAATGCATCGGGACTTGCCTTTCTCTGACGAGACGGCTAACTCGGGCTCAAAAACTCCGACTTCCAGTCCAAAACCCACCGAAGACAACTCTTCTCCGGAGACTTGCTCGCCAACGTCGACTTCTTCGAAAGAGGGAACTACATGAGCATATAACATGTTTTAACATGATGCGGTGATGACAGAGACGAACTGGAGTGGCCTGGCCATGTGAGGGCGGTGGCGGCGGTGCTCCGACCGGACGCGGGGAAGAAAAGGGTGGCGTGGCGATTTGGGTGGGAAAAAGGCTAGTTCAGGCGGACCACTAGATGCGCGAGGGCGAGGTGAACATGATGGCGTGATTTGCGTGGCTGGTGGTGGCTCAATGGCGGCAGCGGCAAGCGGCGGAGCTAAGCGGCGGCGGTGGCAAAAACTGAGAAGAAAAACGACCCACGGTGAACTCGGGCTATATGTAGGAAACGGTCACGGCAACAGCACTAGAACACGCACGACGTCGTGCTAGCGACCCTGGTGCGCGCGAGAAGAGCCCAAACGGTCACGGCGGCGCACCGGCGCCCATACCGGCCGGTGGCAGGCCGCCATTGGTCGAGTACTGTAGCACTCCTCCCCAATTTTTGTAAATTTCAAACTGTTTTCTCAAATTACTCCCAAATTCATGTAGCAACATGAAAAATTCCCAGTATATGAAATCTTCAGAATTTCAAGTTCTACAAGTTTTGTATTGAACACTTTTTCAAATTCGAACCGGATTTTGAAATTTGAGTTTGAAATCAAAAGGGGACACTTTCTGAAAATTTGGTAATTTAGAAATTACTTTGGATTTTGTATTGAAACTTCAAAAACTTCAAACACCAAAGTTGTACATCTAGCCAAGACCTACAGCTTTGCTATTCAAACCATTTTCAAATTCTGCCTCCATTTTGAAATTTGAGTTTGGGGACGAAAAGGGGTCAAATTTGAAGTTTGCTTCTTTTCAAAATTGCTCCACATTTTACACTAAAACTTTGAAAACTCAAAACACCAAAGTTGTAGCCCTTGAAAAGTTCTACAAACTTGGTTTTAAACTTTTTCCCAAATTTTGCTTAGATTTTGAATTATTTCAAAAGGGGTAAAACCAAGGTTTTGGATTTTAGGGTTTTCGGAGGAATTTCCAATTGAAATTTGTTGCTACCTTAATTGGTGATTATTTAATGATCAAACCATCACCCAAGTGTATCAGTGAGTCAAGTATCTTATAGTTGACCAAATGCCACTCTTGGTTTACCAATTTAACTTTTGAAAATCTTTTAATATTTCCCTAAATTTGGATTCAAATTCGAATCGAAAAACTCGTGATAGGTTTTTGGATTCCAATTCAAACTCAAACTTGGAGCTTCAATTTATGTGTTGTACTTGAGTTCATACCCTACACTTAACACTAGTGTGTAACACAGCCACACACCTCAAATTACGCAGGGCATGGACTAAGTATTTGCGGTGACATTCGAAATTAGGGTTTTCGGTTCAAAACACACCACTGAGAAGCACATCCAACCTAGAAAGGTAAACTCATTTTAGTTAATGCATAACATGGATGACCTAATCATGGATGCTTTGTGATGCAATATGATGACATGACAGATTAATTAGTCACTATAACACCCGAGGTGTTACAGTTTACAAGCTAACCACTTTAGCACCAAACCAAGTAGATTCAGTGTTATTTTTTACTACAAATTTTCCTATAATAAAGTTATAATCCAGTGTAGTTTTATAGGACTCCCCCATAGGGTATGCGGTGGCCCACCTTGCATACCCTGTGGGTCCGCCCTTGGTAGTATACGCAAACCATTGGATCTATTAAAATTACCTATCACCTCATCATCATCATCATCATCATT
Organism: Saccharum spontaneum; assembly: GCA_022457205.1. Taxonomy (NCBI): domain Eukaryota; kingdom Viridiplantae; phylum Streptophyta; class Magnoliopsida; order Poales; family Poaceae; genus Saccharum; species Saccharum spontaneum. The sequence continues at coordinate 90,996 of CM039615.1, read as the reverse complement.
ATTATTATTATTATTATTATTATTATTATTATTATTATTATTATTATTATTATTATTGTTGAGTACTAACAAGGGGTACCCACACTCAACGACTAAAAAGACAAAAAAGACAACCCCTGAGAAAACCGTGCCAAAGGCTCCGCCTATGTAAGGTACAACGAGCTAAAACCACGCACAGAACGCCTCGACCACGTTCCGACTCACACGAGGCTTGCTCGATGGGACGCCTCGACCACAGGAAAATCTCCGACTCGTACGAGAGGTTTTCTCCATGCAACCCGCGACCCCCTCTTCCTTGACTGGTTCGAGGTGGCCATCACTTTCGACCATGACGACCACCCGGACTACATCCCCAATCCTAGAGTCTACCCACTCGTCGTCGATCCCGTTATCGCCAACACACGCCTCACCAAGGTGCTTATGGACGGTGGCAACAATCTCAACATCATTTACGCCCAGACCCTCGACCTTCTAGGAGTCGCAAGGACACACCTCTGACCCAGTGTCGGGGGCTTCCATGGTGTTGTGCCGGGAAAACGAGCAGAGCCCGTTGGGCGGGTCGACCTGCCTGTCTGTTTCGATACTCCCGCCAACTTCAGGAAAGAAACTCTCACTTTCGAGGTGGTTGGGTTCTATGGGACATACCACGCCATTCTTGGGCTCCCCTGCTACGCCCGGTTCATGGCGGTTCCCAACTACACCTACCTAAAGCTCAAAATGTCGGGCTCTAACGGTGTCATCACTATCGGGCCCTCCTACGAGCACGCCTACGAGTGCGACGTGGAATGCGTCAAGCACGGAGAAGCCGTCTTGGAGTCAGTAACCTTGGCGGCGAACCTTGACGATTTGGCCAAAGAGATCCCTGACCCCAAACGCCATGCCGGCAACTTCGAGCCCGCGGAAGACGTCAAGCTCGTACCCCTCGACCCCACCGTCCCGGACGGAAAGGCGTTGAGCATCAGCGCCGCCCTCGATCCAAAATAGGAAGCAGTGCTCGTCGACTTTCTCTGCGCAAACGTCGACATTTTTGCGTGGAGCCCCTCGAACATGCCAGGCATACCCAGGGAAGTCACCGAGCACGCCTTGGAGATCCGAGTCGGCTCCAGACCGATGAAACAACGCTTGCGCCGCTTCGACGATGAGAAGCGCAAGGTCATCGGCGAGGAGATCCACAAGCTTTTGAAGGCTGGATTCATCAAGGAGGTTCATCATCCCGAGTGGTTGGCTAATCCTGCAATGGTTAGCAAAACTTTAAGTGAGATTAGGCCATGAAAGGAATTATGAAAACTCAAAGCACGAGTTACATGCATCCTACATGCACAACTTAAATGAGATCAATTTTCCTATGTTTCAGCACATCTCAAATTACATTATTTTTCAATTCGTTGTAGCGGACAAAAATAAAGGTTTGACTTTAGGGGCCAAAGTTGAGAAAATCGACAAGGGGAAAATCTCATGTCATTTTTTAAGGCAAAAAAATCTCATGTCATTGCAATAACATCTACAAAAGTAACCACTAATAGTCATAAAATATATTATGATTAATAAAACATATAAATTCAAAAAATAGCAACACATATTATTAGAAAAAGACAATAAAAAATAATATTGCTATACACATGGAACAATAATCCCAACCTAAAAAACAAAAAAGTGAAACCAAATTAATTTAAAAACTTATAATAAGCAACACCAAACAGAAAAACTAGGTATCCGGACGGGTGCACGGGTTGATGGACTAGTATTATAAAACTTGAATATAGACTATAAAGTACCTATATCTATTTTTAACATTAGTGAAGAGAGAAAATGTTTAATGTAAGTACTTTTTATTAGTTAGTTTTTTTAAAAAAATTCTAACTTGTGCAATAGCACTGTTCGTGAACTAGTATGGTTGAGTAAAACGGAAGCAAGTCGGCCTTTGTTTATTTCCCAAAATATTTTGCAAAATGTAACTATAGTGTTATTGTAGTACTTTCGTTGTTATTTAGTAATTGAAAGCCCAAGTTTGGTTTTGGTAATTAATGACACCAAGTTGCTAATGCTATTGTATCAAGTGTGATTAAGCTAGGCATAAGCAACATGTGATGGAGGTGGAAATGGCATGGAGAGATGGCCACAAGACCACATGATTTGGTGCATGAAATAATGAGCAAGATCATGGTGGAGACGCACATAATATGATGGACATGATGATCAAGTGGAAGAGAAGGATCTAAGAGCGCAAGGCAAAGGTATAACCATAGGATTTTCCTTTTGCCGGTCTAAGATGAGTAGAGAAGTGATTGACCGGGTTTAGGATACATAGCCGACTATCAAGAGGGGCAATCACGGTTAGCTCGGGAATCAAGTGCCACTAGATCAATGTCTTGAGCATATGCATTAGGATCTAGTAGAGAGCTAACTTAACGCCTTGAAAAATATTTGTGAAATGCTAACACACATGCACATGGTGGTGTACAATTGGTGGTGTTAGCACATTAACGAAGGCGGTGGTGTTTGAACGGTAGTATGGGGTTTGGGGTTCGCTCTCCCTGATTCAGGCGTTTTCGAGGAAATGAAATACCTATTTTCCATTGCGCCGGAAGTCGGAAAAGAAACGGAGGCGAACCGCGATCACTGTGGTGACCGGACGCTGCACCGGACGCGGTCTCGGTTTGACTGGACGCGTCCGGTCAGTTCAACGCGGCGCGGGCACTAGGGTTTGTGACCGGACGCTGGTCTGGCCTGACCAGCGCGTCCGGTCCCTCACGGAACCGGAGCGTCCGGTCAGGCGTCCAGAAGGGTAGAGTGTTGATCGGACGCGCGGCGCGTCCGGTCACGTGCGATCGGACGCATCCGGTCTTGCCGGGAGCTTACTGGAACGCGACCGGACGCTGGCACTGTCGCGTCCGGTCAAACGGTTGAGCGCGTCCGGTCACAGCAACGGTAACTTCTGACGCGCACTGTTCACGTTTGTATGGTAGTGACCGGACGCGTCCGGTCACCCTGACCGGAGCGTCCGGTCAGCGCGATTTCAACTGAGTCGTCCGTAACGGCTAGCTGCGTACCCCTTCGTTATAAATAGAGAATGTCCGGGGTTTGAGGCTATCTCTTGCATTTTTTGAGACCTAGAGACATCCTTTGAGCTAGAGAACAACCCCTCCACTCATCTCTTTGCTTGGTTGCACATCTTGAGTGAGATTGAGTGAGATTCAAGTGCATTGCTTGAGAGTTGCATTCTAGAGGCACTTGATCTTCGAGTTGCTGCGGATTTCTTGTTACTCTTCCGTGTTTCCCGACACGGTAGATGGCTTGGAGCAGCGGAGGTGATTGAGCTCGCAATTGGAGATTGTTGGAGCCCTCACCAAGTGTTGTAAGGGGTTCTTGATCCTTCCCCGTGGGAGTTCGCGAATTGGATACTCTAGTGGAGCTCGTGGCTTGGAGGATCCCCATCTTGTGTGCGGTTGTGCGGTGCCCGCCGAAGGCTCGACTCTTGATAGTCGATTAGCTCGCGAACCGACAAGTGGGTGTATCGCCACAACGGGGAGTAGCTTACCAGGAAGCAAGTGAACCTCGGGATAAATTCTTGTATCATTCTCTTCCCGAGGATTTCTCTTGTGTGATTGATTGATTGGTACCTCTCATCTCTACACGGCGGTATAATCACTCGAAGCTCTTCTCTCGTATTACATCTTGTATCTAGCTTGTTGTTGTTGTTGTGTTTAGTGGATAGCCTTGTACTAGACTTGTGTAGGTGGCTTGCTTAATTAGTTAGAGCTAGTGCATTTTGCTCCGCCACCTTTTGTACTAACTTGTGGTTAAGTAAAGCTTGTAGAATTTTAAATAGGCTATTCACCCCCCTCTAGCCATTTGGACCTTACAGTAATTATTGTCCGATCATGAACTAATTAGGCTTAAAAGATTCGTCTCGTGATTTACAACTAAACTATATAATTAGTTTTATTTTTTCTATATTTAATGTTTTTTTGCTTGTATCTAAAGATTCGATACGATAGAAATCTGAAATATTTTGGAAAACTAAACCGGGCTCAGTTTACTAGCCGGCGCCCAACTGCTCTAGGGGGCCAGTGCGGCAGTGCCAGCCAAGCTCGTACACGACCGAAGGACCCTGAGGATGAATCGACCTCGACGCTCACCAGTACGACGAATCGACCTCGACGCTCACCAGTACAATATTTCGCCGGTCTTCGCATCGAACGCATATCTTGGCTTCGTCGTCGTCTCTGTATATACGTACCTGCCATCACTGTTTAGCGGGTAAGGTCTTTCTTTTTGGGGGGTTGGGGGGTTTCGTGGGCCTTTTCAGTTCCTCCGAATCATTCATTCAAAAAATTTTGGTAAATCTAACCGTCACGCGAGTGATTTATTGGTGTCCGTCACTCGATTTCAGCACCGTCTGATCCCTCTATCTTTTGATCTGGCGCGTCGTCTCCTGCCTACGTGTACAAACAGCCGAGAGACCGCGCATGCAGTGGCGCAGACCAAGTAGCTGGCTCAGCTAGGTAGGGGCAGGGCAACACACACAACAGCATGCGCCTGCCGGCCCCCACGGCCCCCACCCCACCCCACCCCCACCCAAAAAAATAATAATAAGTGCATACCTCGTGTGCCACTTGCATACCTTAGTATGGCCCCGTTTAGTTGCGAATTTTTTTAAAAAAAATTCCTATAACACTTTTCGTTATTATTTAACAAAATTTGTCTAACCGTGGACTAACTAGGCTCAAAAGGTTCGTCTCGATATTTACAGACAAACTGTGCAATTAGTTACTTTTTTTACCCACATTTAATGCTCTATCCATGCGTCCAAAGATTCGATGTGACAATTACTATCAAAAAAATTTTTGACACTTTTTGGCCATCTAAACAAGGCCTATGTATGCGTGGAATTTTATTCCTTAATACCAAGAATATTACTCCCTCCTTCCCTATTTATTTGTCGCTGTTGGTGTTCGTACCACAAGTTTGACTCAATTTATAGAAAATGCGTGCAATATTTGTATCTTCAAATAAATTTATTAAAAACTAGATTCAAATATCTTTCCAATGAAACTAATTATGTACCATAAGCATTAATATATTTTAATATATAATTAATCAAAGTTGTTTCTTGGGAAGCGCAAGCGACAAATATTTAGGGACGGATGGAGTACATCTTATTAGACCATATTTTACATTTTCGGTTTAGGTGTAAATTTTATGTTCCGTTGGTGTAAATTAATTATATATAAATAAGAATAGTCAAAAATATTCGAACAATTATCTGATCATTTTTTTGCTCTTTCATTGTTTGTTTGTATGGTTTATTTGGTACCCCTTTAAAATTTTCCAATTTGACTTTCATAGAAATAATCTGCTAATTTTTTTTGTATTTTTTTATTTGCATCTCATAAATATAATATGTTAATTTGTTTTTTATCTTGTCTATTGGATTTGGATCATGGTCTGTACATATATGGCGATTGATGGTTTCAAATCACTCGATTATGTCTTCTTTTCAAATTAGAATAGAATATTTCTTTTAACGGCTGTGTTTAGTTCCTAAATGTGGACGGTCAAAATTTATTGTAGTGACACTGTAGCATTTCGTTTGTATTTGGTAATAATTATTCAACTGTTGACTAATTAGGCTTAAAACGTTCGTCTCGTAAGGTACAATCAAACTGTGCAATTAGTTTTTTTATTTTATCTACATTTAGTACTCCATATATGTATCACAAGTTTGATATGACGGAGAATCTTCTTTTTGCGTAGTGCATTTTTTCAATCAACTAAACACAGCCAACCATGATTTTAGAGGACGATGATCGTGGACAGGCTTAGACTACCTGCACTCATGGAACTTTATATTCATCCTCTATACGTCCTAGTCAGCAAGATTCTCTCCTCTATACTCAATTCTTCCGTACTCATCCATCCTCTATATCATCCTTTATCCATTCTATCCACTGTGGGACTCACTTGTCACTTTATCTAAATATATCCATGTGTGATCTAGTTTTGAAGGATTTATTAAGACAAATTTAATGGTGCAATCGAAATTTAATTTGGATTTTTTGGTGTATGAGTTATAGAATTTTTTTCCTTTGTTTAGCTAGTGGGCCCGCCACTATAGAGTATAGAGTAAGCACTGTATTAGTATAAATATAAAGTGAGAGAAATGATAGAGTAACGTTTTAGAATACCCAGTGCAGTAGTTTTTACTCTATATTTATACTCCGTCCCAAAAAAAACATGTAACTCGTTTCCCGAGAAGTCAAACAAAGTATTAATGTTCATGATACGATAAGTATCATTGGATTAATTATAGAATATATTTTCATAATAAACCTAATTAAAGATATAAATGTAGATAATATCTTCTAAAAATTTAGTCAAACTTAAGATTCTTTTGACTCCTCGTAAAATGAGATTTAGGGTGTGTTTAGTTGGGAAAAATTGGGTGAAAGTTACTGTAGCACTTTTCGTTATTATTTGGTAAAATTTGTCTAACCATAGACTAACTAGACTCAAAAGATTCGTCTCGACATTTACAGACAAACTATATAATTAGTTATTTTTTATCTATATTTAATGTTCCATACATGCATTCAAAGATTGAATGTGATGGATAGAAGAGGAAATATTTTGGATTTACATGGAGAAATATTTTTTCACGGAGGGAGAGCTTCAGACCGCGTCATCCTGGCTAGTGTCCAATTAATGCTGTGCTGCCGTGCAGAGCAGCAGACGAGCAGACGACGCCGCTGCGGTCATGGCACGCCGCGCAACAGTACGGCGCGTGCATGCTGCAGTGTTTACTATGCATTGCCAGGCCGGGTGACGATTTTCCGATGCTTCCTGCAGTGTGTGGGTAGTACGATGGCTACACAAATCACAGGCGTCAATTTCCTTCGCCAGCTGCGTCCCCGCCAGCCGCTGCATGTGGCAGTGTGTGGCTGGGAGGCGGGCGACGGAGCGCCGTGTCTTCGGTGCTATTTAGTTCTCAGAAAATTTTGCAAAATTTTTTAATTTCCTATTATATCAAATCTTTAGACATATACATAAAGCATTAAATATAGATAAAAAATAAAACTAATTATACAATTTAGATGAAATAGACGAGACGAATCTTTTAAACCTAATTAAATCATGATTGAATAATATTTACCAAATAACAACGAAAAGAGCTATAGTACCGATTTGCAAAAAATTTTACATGTAAACGCAGCCTTCGGGCAGTGTTTAGATCCCTTCAAACTTCCAAAAATTTTACAAGAATCCCTATCACATCGAATTTTTAGACGCATACATGAAGCATTAAATATAGATAGATTGCAAGTTTTTCTAACCCAATTTTTCAAACCACTGGAGCATTCCAACTCTTTGCATAGCAATAAATGCGCTTGTTCAAAGACAGAACTGCCCCTATTTACTCACACATTTGCATGTCTCGTGCAGGCAAGCTGTACAAATTTTGCATGACACACAAAGCATATACTTCCTTCCTCACAAGAGGTATTACAAGTCCTCAGTCAGTCAAAAACATACACTTCTTCAGCGCACAAATGATTAAAATATTCAGAAATGTAGATTAGTACTGTATGAAATTAAAAACAGTTCCGAAACACGAATAGATGCACAAATTATTACAATCCGCAAGCAACATTATTACAACTTCTCAGCAAATAATTCTAAAATGCAAGTCCTCCGCAAGCAACATTATTTGAAGTTCTCAGCAAATAAATCTAAAATACAAGTCCTCACAACCTATTGTACAGGTGCTCAGCAATATAATCACGAAACTCATTCATCTGTGCACGATCCTCGCTATCAGGGGCATCAACAGTTTCAGGCTGATCAAACGACGCTTCCGGTGGCACATACGAAGCATTTTGATCTACCAACCCAAAGTCAACATCGTTGATGCCACTCAATCTTATGAAGTTATGCAAAGCCATACAAGCAACTATAATCATGGTTTGCGTCCTAGCAGGATAGCAAGGGATGTGCAACAATATGCGCCACTTCATTTTCAAAACTCCAAATGCCCTTTCAATGACATTTCTAAGCGATGAATGGGCAAAATTGAATATCTCTTTTTCACCTCGTGGATTTGCGACGTTTTGGAAGTCTTGAATATGGTACATGGTTCCCTTGTACGGAGCCAGATATCCTGGACGGTTTGCGTACCCCGAGTCCACAACATAGAACTTCCCTACAGCAGTAGGTACCTGTAAGTGTTATATTCTGATATTAGATATGTCAAATGTACTAACAGTTAGGTGATTACCTTCGGGTGGGTGAGGAAAGTCATCCTTCCATGTAGTCATGGCATCATCGAATACTCTCATGTCATGAGCAGCGCCAGGCCATCCCGCAAGGACAAATGTAAAAACCATATCAAAGTCACATGCAGCCATGACATTCTATGTTGTCAGGCCCTTGCGACACAAGTGTTGTACGAACTTATTAGCAGACACTACACAAGGTATGTGAGTGCCATCGATAGCTCCTATGCAGTCCTTGAATTCAGGATAGAACCGAGGGTTCATCACCCTTCGATGTCTTGTTGTAAAATTTGGGTCCCTAGGTTTAATGACATCGTCCGCATACTGGACCACACACTTGAGCACTCTATAGAACATTGAGTGCACGGTGCCTAGTGATCTCTCAAATCTGTCCTCAGCTTGCCTAACTGACTGTGAAGCACCTACAATCCAGAGGAACATCCCTAAAGCCTCAATAGAGGTAGACTTCTTTGTGTCTCTCAGGCCATACTCAGTTGATAATATATTATGCAAACTATAGAACATTGATGGGGTCATTCTAAACATGTTGTAGCAGTATGTTTCATTGGCTAACTTGCGTTCTACCCATTCCAACCCACTCATCTTTGGCACCCTGTAAGCTGCCCTATTGTAGTACTTGTCAAGGTGCAAGGCATACTCAGAATACATACCATATATCAATGCAATATCGTCGTCATCATCTTCTGACAACATGGCAAAAAAATCTTCCTCCACTACTGCTTCCTAACCTCATCATCATCCAGCGCTGCACCTGTTTGTTGACGTTCCTGCACATAAAAAACAAATGAAGTTTTGTCAGTACATATTCCAATTACCAGACATATTGATGCAGTGTAACCTTAGCACATGTAACCAACTCTCACATTCACACAGCACACATCCATTGGACCACATCACTTAAACATTCACATACCCAACAACAACATAATAAAGTTTGACACACACAAACATACATAATAAAGTTCGCAACAACACATGGTTCATGGCACAGGTTACCACACACAAACACACATAAACACACACACACAGGTGCATGCATGGATTAGAGGGTCTAGTTTGCCGACCCTAGCAAGGTGGTCAAGGGAGGACTTTTCTTCCTTTTTCATCTGCGTCCTCAAAGGTGTCCATGTCTGTTTCTGAACGGGCTAAATTGAGGACTCCAACCCACAAGTGATGATTTTCAGTAGTTGCCACCAAATCTTTGGCCATCTGTATCACTCGCTTCCTCCTGGCTTTCTTTGCTTCTTCCTTCTCATCCTCTTTTTTCTGCCTGTCGGCCCATATTTGGGATTGCCGTGCGGCCTTGTTCTCCATAATGACGTTCAAATGTCTCATGTTGCTCTGTATTTCACGAAGTGCTGGGCTCCTAGACTTCTTGCTAGGACTGGTACCAGTGCTGTAATTGCTCATGCTGCTGAAGCTCCTCTTGCTGCCACAGCTGTGTGGAGTGCTGTGTGGAGTGGCGTTGTCGCCATCTTCGTCTTCGTCACTGCTAATGTTCAGTGGGCCATTGCGGCCGCTAGGAACATATGCGCTCTCTCCTGTGACTGCTACGCCTTGGAACATCTTGTCCATTTCTAGGAGGTACTCAGGAAGCCCATCCTTCAACTTTTGGAACTCCTTGTCCTGGAATGTAGCAAAAAAGGATATCATATAGCGTACGAAGATAAGTTAGGAGTTGTGGACACATAAGAAAAAAAGTGTACCTCTATGTTCTCCCACCATTCATCGGAAGCATCGACAGAACCATCTGCAGCTCGCCCCAATCCTGTGCTCTTGTGCTGGAGCTTCCGTATGGCTGACCACTCCTTCTTCAGCTCTCGGACCTTACTCCCAAAGATGACGTTGTCATGAACCAACTGTGTCGCTTTAAAGTACTGCTCTGTGATATTTTTCCACCCCCACTTGGTCATCTGACCCCTATTGCAGTACCCGAGGTCAATCTGCTCACAGTATAGCTTACAGAAGACCTTAGTGTGAAAAGGACTCCACTTTGCCCTGTCAAGCCGGCTCTGAAATAATGCATATCCTCATTGCCTTAATACCAGAGGCAACCATAGGGAAACTGATACTGAAAGTAAGGGAGAACAATGCAGTATGCAACATAAATAATGAACAACAACGAAGTACTACCAGAAATTCGTAGGCCAGATCAGTCATTACCAGAAATTCGTAGGCCAGATCAGTCATTTTTCTACCAGAAATTTAATTGATTTCTCACCTAACATAAGAGATATACATTTAT